>OZ004666.1:8749053-9340286 GCA_963924505.1 Agonopterix alstromeriana | reverse complement strand
CATCCAGCTCTGCCGCCGCGGCAGGCTGGCGGTACTGGTCTGTCGGCGCTTGGCGATACATCTGCTGATCCGGCGCTTGCCTGTACGCTTGCGGGTCGTTGGCTTGCCGGTAGCCTTGCGGTTCCGTCTGTCGATAACCTTGTTGATCCATCATCTGTTGACGGTCGAGTGGTACCGTCGCTTCGGAAGCGACAGTACCACTGCGGAACTCGTTTCGTCCGTACGCAGTAGTACCACCGTCCACGTACGTATTCGTCTGGGTGTCGTACGTGGGTTGACCTAGCACGCTCTGTCGCCGGGGCATCGGCTGAGGTTGGTTCCACTCCTGCTGCGCCGGTCGTTGGTTCATTCCCGGCCTTATGGAGGACGATAATCTCCGGCCCTGGTTAGAGTACTGCTGACTACTCTGATCTATACTTTGTTGATGTTGCAAAGTATCCGGTCTGTTCATTCCTCGATATGAGGAGGGTCCGCCCGGAGGACCGTACACGCCCGATTGTTCATTTTGAGGATAGGGTCTCTGACCGTCTGATACTTGAGGCTGTGTGTTAGACGCCGGCCACGCGTCTTGATTAGGATTATAGTATGAATCGTAGGAGGGTCCGAGTGTTCTATCGTCTGTACTATAATTAGTGTTGTTTGCTAATCTCGGATCCACCGCCTTAGGATATTGCGTCGAGGGTCTTCGGGAGGGCATTGCGTTGGGTATTTTGTTTGCTTGAGGGAGCTGTGAATGCATCGGAGGGATATGATTTGGAATGCTCTTTCCATCCAAGATCTTTTCAGAGTCTTGTGATAAAGGTGTCGTGACGTGAGTATCGTAAGGCTTTTGTCTATATTTGTCTCTTAATCCTATTCTGTCGAAGCCGGGGTGCTTAAAATCAGGGGCGAACTGCTTTGCAGTCGTTTGCGCTATATCACAGTCTTCTTTTGCTTGGTCTGCCGCTTCGTCGGCTTGTTCAGCTTTACCTCGGGCTGTGGCGGTCCTGCAAAAAATTATGTGCTTAGTAAAACGTTTTTTATAAACATCGACTAAAAATCTTACAGTGGGGCTGCCTAAAGTATTAAAATGCACTCCATACTCCACTACTTCAAAGTGTTTATAGATGCAAGCTTTCCAGACACAGTTTTTACACAATTATTTTAACTACTGCTGAATAAAATACATTTGTATAATTGTATAGGTATCTTTCAATATTAGTATTCAGTTCGAATTTCTTAAATGAACTGTATTAGTGTTAGAAACTGTATTAGTATATGTGCAATAAAGATATTATATTGTAAAACCGGCCAAGTGCGTGTCGGGCCACGCGCAGTGTAGGTTTCCGTAGTTGCCCGTTACAATATGCAGACTCAGAAGAGGGTTTTTTATACAATGGTTTAACGGCTAATAATGTCTAAAAAGTACATTTTACAAGTGGGTCGACTATTACTCTTTAAGAGGATATAATTCGGAGCGCGCTCCATACAAAGGTAATATGGTGATATTTTCAATATTAACCAATTAAAGTCAATGACATTCCTCTTAACTAGTAAAGCCTACTTTTTTTCTTTTAACTTCGTTATATACAATACTGCCGTGAATTTATTCACGCACTCAGAAACAACCGTTTAGCTGGCAGGGGGGGGGGGGGGGGGCGGGGACATTTGACTCTAACAAACGTTTTCACTTTAAAGCTTAATATTTCGCTAACGGATCCCTAAATCGAAAATTTTTTTTCCCACACCCATAATATTTTAAAAGACCTATTCAACGATACCGCACACTATGGGATAGATGAGAAAAAAAATTGCATCACCACTTTTCGTGTAGGTAACCCTAAAAAAAATATTTCTCAAGATTTTATTATACCACTTTGTCGGCGCGATAAATATGTATACCCATGTCAAATTATAGCTTTCTAGTACTAAGTGTCTCTGAGCTAAGCCACAAGTAATGGCTTCCATCCTCTAAATAATGGTAATAAAATAATGCCGGTAGGTGCTATCCTTCCAAAGTAATAAGCGATCTTGTCATAACATTTTTCGTTACATAATAAGATGACAGTAAAAGTCAGTTACACACCTATGGTTTTTATAAGTCACCCCTCCTAGATCACCCCCTGCTATACAGACCGAAATGAAATACGTTTCACGTCAAAAATCGTTCTAGGTACGATACTTTGTAGTACGATATTTTTACTAAATTAATACTAGAGTCTTGTCGTTCCCGGATTTTAAAAGACCATCACATGTCTTCCCGTGGTTTCAGTACAAGGCGATTTAGGGATACTGTTAACGTTGTTATAGATATGCGAAAGGTACCTTTAACCATTTGACACTTAAATTTCGTCGTAAATAGCAATTAACTAAGCTTAGAAGGATAGTCACAAAAAATCTAACACCAAACCGAGTTTACAGAACATTAAGGGCATAGGCCACCTCACACCCCGCTACTAACTTTACATTCCTACTACTGTAATCTGTGACTGTAATTCCTCTAAACCAGTATCTATGCGGCGACCACTCACAACACTACACAATGAAGTCCAGATCAACGTTACGGTTATGAACTTATGAGTTTATCTACATACAGGGCCCTTATTAATATGCTGAAACTTTTTAAGGAGATGATCAGACCAATAATTTTAATGTTACTATTAAACTCACTGGATCAGACCATCAAACTGAACAACTTTCTCTATGGCACCAACATAGAAATCTCGAAAAAAATATTCGCTGTTCCATCCAAAACTGCAAACCTACTCGAGCCAGCTCGAGTATGAGACGGCTGATATTTTTTTCGCGATTTCTATGTGACTGTCAAATTCCATACTTTTAAAGACGATCCGTGCTTTTTTCGGATTCGGATCGTATGCACGTATAACCGCTCTTAGCCCACTTAAGAGAAGTTTATTCCGAATGCGTAAATGCACGCTGCATACAAACGAAGTCTGGTGATACTTTCAATACTAACCTATTAAACTCAATAAAATTTTGCAGAGATAATCTAGGAACAAATCTCTATGTTCGTATCGTGTCCGATTTTCGTTAAAATATACAATTTCAATGCTAGGATTAATTTAAGATTTGTATGGAAATTTTTAAGGCATTGTTACTTTAAAACTGTACATTTTAAGGAAAATCTGACACGATACAAGCATAGAGATTTGTTTCTAGATTGTTTCTGCAAAATTTCATTGAGTTTAATCGGTTAGTATTGAAAATATCCCCAGACTTCGTTTGTATGGAGCGCGCCAACAGTAATATACCCTTAAGGGTTGAGACACATTGACCGACGGCGAACGACGGCGGGCCCATACAAAAAGCACGTTTAGTATGGGAAGGGAAGTCGTCCGCCGTCGACGCGCCGAACGCGATCTCATACTAATCGTGGTTTTATGTATGGGACCACCGTCGTTCGCCATCTGCCGATTTGTTCTGACCCTTATTCCGCTGCTGCTGCTGGAGATATAGGTCACTAATAAAGCTTTAATACAAACCTGGAGATAGCAATGTCGGCCTTTTGTAATGCTATTTTTGAAGCCCTCTGCGCCGCGTTTACCGCTGAGTCGACCCGCTCTCGGAACTTTGCCGATCGCATGAGAAATATATGTTTCCGCTTCTGGCTGGTAATGAGCACGTTGTTCTTATATTTGCCCTCCTCTTTAGTCCCGTCTCTGAAGGTGGTCACTCCATAGCCATACTTTCTGTTCGCGAACCATTCGCCCTCGTATCGGAGTCCGTCGCTTCGCTCACTGATACCAAAGCCTTGTCGCTTGTCGTTTTTCCATTCTCCCAGGTAGGTTTCTGTTACACCTGCGTCTAGATGTTCATCCTGGAAGGAATTTTTTGTTCTTTTACATTTTATTGAGTAATATGATAATATAACATAAAATATTCTTCATTTGCACTTCAAGAATAGACATGATTGCATATTTTGTCACATAAATAAAGTCTTAGTAGGAACCTCATAAGTGTTAATAATATATTAATAATATAATTATTCTTCAAAAGAATTGTTTCTGAGCAAGTAGAAGTCAAACGAAACACAAAAAGATCTAAAATATTTAGTAGGTAACCACATAAAATTCCTGAAGGACCTTGAAACCTTTTTATTAAACGTTCAGTCGAAACATTTTTAATATTGTATACATAGTATATGGTAACGACTATATTCCCCGAGGGTACAGAGATATTCTGAAACCTCAGAAATTCCACGTTTCACTCTACTAGTGAAACGTACCCAATACGACGACGACGATGAATATAACTCTATCCAATGTGACGACGGGGAGTGAGCCCGTTGCCACTTATAATGGGCAGTAGGTACAATGATTGCTTCTAAATTGAAACATGCAGGTTTCCTCACGATGTTTTCCTTTACAGAAAATCCAGTGGTGTAACAAATCGTACATAAATCCCGAAAAACTCATCGGTGCGAGTCGGCCTGGAGTGCGATTTTTGAAACTCATACGTTGAACTCAGCAGTTGAAAATGTCAAAATTACTATGGAGTATGCATCTTTCTGCTGCTGACTCCTGAAGTGTGATTTTTGAAAGTCAAATCAGCAAGAGTTTAAAGTATGAGTTTCAAAAATCGCACTCCTGGACGGGAATTGAACCATCGCCTCCTGCACGGCAGGCAAGTAATATTTAAAGCGGTGATTTAGATCACCAAACTGAACAACTTTCAATGTGGAGCCAGCTTTTAAATCGCAAAAAAATAATCTGCTGTTCATACAAAACTGCAGTACCTACAAACCTAATGTAAGTCGATTTTCTGTTTATCGACGACGGCTCCTTAGTGAAAATGGTTAAATATTGCTATGCTAGGTTGTTTTGTAACACTCTATAGAAATAATAAAAATAATTATTGTGGGCCATAATCCACCCGAATTGAATTGCTCGGAGTTAAATTACTTAATTGCCTATCGTGCGTAGGTATAATTTGCCTATTACGTCACATAAACGATCGTTTGTTTACATAATTTCGAGCTTTTCCTGACTTTATATTAGTTACGACGTGGTATTGCCTAGAAACCCCAGAGACAAAAGAGCATGGTGTGTTAGGGTCACCGCACATCTTAGCAGAAAAATGCTCGAGCAGATTTCATTGATAATGAACTCAATGACCATCAAGCACGTATCCAGCCGTTATCTCCACTTTTGTCATAGTCAATGTAGATTTTCATGATTTTTTTAAGGCCGAGATTCATGATTTTTTTAGTCTTAGTTCAAACTAAGTAGGGCGAAAATGTATCGATTTTGACATACGAGAGTTCGAACTAAGACTTACAAAACGTCTCTGAATCTCAGCCTCACTGCTCTAAAACAGTGAAGGAAAACATCGTGTGGAAACCTGCATACGCTAAAGGAGAAATTCTGTATATGTGAATAGATTACTAATCCGCTTTGGGAACGCGTGGTGGACTAACGCCTGTACACCCTCCCTAAGGGTAGGCCTTTGCTCTGCAGTGAAACGAGTATAGGGTATTTTTAATATGCTGACGGTTTTTAACGGGATGATCAGACCAGGAAACTGAATAACTTTCTCTAATCTAAAGGACCAACATTTCAATGTTGGTCCTTTAGATTAGTGAAAGTTATGACGAAAAAATAACAGCTGTCCCATACATTTTCGGTTTGCAGTTTGGTGTTGTTTTTTTTTTTTGCGATTTCGATGTTGGTCATATAGAGAAAGTTATTCAGTTTGATAGTCTGATCGTTCCCTTAAAAATCGGTCAGCATTATTAAGAAATACCCCGTATAGGCTGATGCTGATGATGATAAAGGAGAGGCTCATGCATCTAAAAGTTTAAATTAAAGCTTACCTCAACAACAAAACTAGCATTAGAGTTGGTCTGTAAGGAGGCGTGGGTCATGGCAGAGTGCGAGCTCTCTACCGAGCTGACCCACGAGGAGCCGGAGCCGCCGGAACCGCCGGACCGGACCGACCCGGTGCCCCGCTTGTCCAGCTCACCGGCGCTGCGCTGTTTTCGTAGCTTCTGCAATTATTTGCGATACGTTCAAATCTAGAGCTACAAGAGTGAACGTTAGTTACTGTTAAGAGGAAACGCGCTCTATACAAACGAAGTTTGATTATACACCACTAGTTTTTAATTACTAAAATAACTTTGAGGGTGTATTCAGACAATAAAACTAAACAACTCATGGGGCGAAAACGAGATTTTTTGGGAACTCCTATAGAAAAACGATCTGCTGATCCGCAATTTTATGTGGAAGGTCCAAAAAATGGTATCAGATTTGGTTAAAATATATATAGGTAGTTTCAAAGTTATCGCGGCTCAAAGTTGTCCATAGAAATCTTGAATTAATCCTAGCATTGAAACTATTTATTTCAATGGAAATCTGACAAATATAAAGTACAGATATTGGTTTCTAAACCGTGTCTAAAAATGTCATAGACTTTAATTTATTAATATTATGCAAAACATAATCAAACTTCGTTTGTATGAAGCGCGCCAACGGTAAGATTGTTTACTTACAAATAATTTTTATTTAAAAGAGGACTTTCAAAAGTCGTTTGTGATTTTGTTTCGTACTAAATGCTAAGGCTGAATCTTCATGGCGTTTGAACGCCATAATTTATCTGGAGTGCGATTTTTGAAACTCATTCGTCGAACTCAGCAGTTGAAAATGTCAATATTACTATGGAGATATGCATCTTTCTACTGCTTATTTGACTTTCAAAAATCATACTTCAGGAGTGCGATTTTTGAAAGTCAAATCAGCAGTAGAAAGATGCATATCTCCATAGTAATTTTGACATTTTCAACTGCTGAGCTCAGCGAATGAGTTTCAAAAATCGCACTCCCGGCCGAACATTTTCACAGCGTCGTTAATAACGTTCAGAAGTTTTATAATAACGTTTTTGCCTTTTCTTATAAACAAGATGAAAATGTTCAAGATGAAATAATGGCATTTAAACGCTCAGGATATCAATTGAAGTCTGAGTCACAGACGAGAAGTTCAAGTTCAAATTGGAATATTTTCGACCCTACAAGGTTCAGCCACATACATCCGGCAGTCTGATTCGGAATTATGATTTTGTATGACTTTGATGTCTCCGTAATTCCGAATGGAATTCTGTAGGGGGGAAAATTCAGACGAAATCCTAATTCCGTCCGGAATAATTCCGCATGTAGGTATGTGGCGTGCTTTAGACTAAGATCACGCTCAAAAAACGTCTCTAGATCTCGGCCTACAACTATATACGTAGGTACCGACACTACATGTTTCAATCGTCAATACTAAAACAAGCACACACAACAAACTTTTGAAACGACTGTACAAACAATAGGTATAGTGTGGCTTAGTTTGTGTTGTTTAGAATAACGAATGAAGCATCTGTTTTTCACATAATGCTGACACTTTTTAAGGGGATGATCAGACTATCAAACTGAACAACTTTCTCCATGGGACCAACATCGAAATAACGAAAAAAAAACAGCTGTCCATGAAGAAAGTGCCATAGAGAAAGTTGTTTAGTTTGATGGTCTGATCATCCCCTTAAAAAGTGTCAGCATATAAAGAAAAAGACCCTATATATTTGCTACTTAGTTGAGGTGTTTTTCGTTACCAATCGTTTCGCAAAAAAGGTACCTACATAAAACTTTCAGCTTTCATGTAGGTATCGGGATTTTAGATTGTCAAAACGTAATTGTTATTATTGTTATTACATAAAAAAATATGTTATGTAAGATAAGTACAGTAAGCAACAAAGATAGCTGGCCAGTTTAAATTAGGTACTCCGTTTGTAAGTAGACAATGAAGAAGTAATAAACTGTATGAAGCTACTTTTGTTGTTAACTGTGCAATGTAGCTTACCTTTTCTATAACTACTTCTTCTAAGTATATGGTATGTGATACCGGCTTGTAAAATAAAGCAAAAAATAATAAATTTAGTAGGTCATCTTACGATCATTATTTGTACATATTGCATGCATAATATTAATGAAAACTAGGAAACTAAATACCTGGCTGTTGTTATTACTTATCAACCAAAAACACACAGTTTATAAGAGTACATGAGGAGATAGAGTGAGGCAGAGCAAACTTTAAATCTGATCAAAATTGACAGTTTGTAGAGAAAATTTCCAGAAAGATAACATAATAGTTAGTATAGTGTAACAGCAAATAGAAAATTTAAAATAGTGTTTTTATATGGCGTAGGCAAATTGTGCAAAAGCACCGTAACATTGTGAACCATATTGTTTAGGTACCAGCTTACAGTAGTAAGTATATAGTACTCTGTGGTACCAGTACAACCCACCACGTGTATCGTTGTTGCCAGTCAGCTCTGCCCAATCTCTCGTATTTCAATGTAACAAGTCGTGAGTCGTGACAGTGTTATCATGCAATCACGAGTCGACATGGTTATCATTGAAGTCGCTATTTAAGGTGCTGTCTAACGACGATAGCCTAAAGGCCTATACCACGGAGGACAGAAAGGAGCACAGGCGTCGCAAGGAAATTAGGTCTGTTGCCATTAATTAGGTCATGACGTCGCAGTGGGCGTGATCTATGATGCTCAGTTAGAAGCGGGCCGCCATTATTTTTGCTGCGAGGGGTTTTGTCAATAAAATACATCTAAAACAATGAAGTGCGCTGTTCTTGGATTCGGTTTTAGGGGCGGAACCTGCGCACCCGTCTTGTCCCCTGACCCTGCATTAGTGCGAATCTTACTTCGAAATATTGCTTTGCGACACCTATCCGCTTCTTTCAGTCCTCCATGGCCTATACACATAAAGCCACAGCAAATGTGAATATTGAGACTCACAGAAAGCAATCCTTTTTTAGTTCTCTCGGCGAGCGAGCCTCGTCTTCCCGAAGGCTCGTCGGAGCTGGCCTTGAGAACAAAGCCGCCTCGGGCTTCGTCCATGCGGGTCGTGCGCCGCTCGGCGGGGTCGGGCGTGCCGGCCTCCGCCAGCGACTGCTGCGAGCCGCGGTGGTCCCGGTGCCCGCCCCGGTAGTGCGACGCCAGCCCGAAGGGAGCCGACGTCCGCACGCCGTACCCGTGCCGCAGTCCACGCATCCATTGTCCTTGATAAGTTCCTGGAATTACGGAAGAGGCAATTGTGAAATAAATATGCTTGTTAGCTTTAGTGGCTGAAGAAGAAAGTCCTACTTCAAGAGACACAAATGTATAATAATGATTGCACTGCCACGTGTCTTTGAATATATATGTCACATAATGTCTACGTATAGGTACATAGAAGATATACATACCATTTCTTAGTTAGAGACATTGTAAATAACTATTTACACATGAAATATAACTTATGCAATACATTGTATCATCTGTCGTCAGTCTCTTTGTCATCGTTTGTGCGTAATCGTTACAGTATGACATTGGATTAGGAATGCTCTACATAGGAGAACCATTTGGAATCTCTAGGTACATACACTATTTGCTACGATTTATATCAAACAGGTGTTAAAAATTTGTTGATTAAATTGGCATTTTTCGTAGATATATAAATGAGTGGTCGACACGATTGTGTGGCGAGCCGAAGCGGCGCGGCGGGCGTGCCTGCGCTATATTTATCCGGCGAGGGCCGCGCGCGCACGGCGCACGGCGCGGGGCAAGCAGGGCCGACGCAGCCGCTGTCCATTGCTCGAGAGGGGACCATTCTCCCACTAAATCGTCAAAAAAATGGCTCTTGCAACTCTGCAATACGATTTACGACATAATCTCATAAAATCACTAATACGTTTTGCCGGTTCTCTCGTACGAAATATCTTTTAGTCATTATCATTTTGTTTTGTAACGATGAAAGATATGAATATTCCGCAGACGTTTTAGTAACATAAACAATTTTGATGAAAGTATTGAGACTAAATTTATATAAAGTAGGTCACGATACACGAAATGAATGGAGCAGATATTTCCGAATCCACACTAGGGCAACGCCTCCCGTAACTTGTCGACCGGATGGCTGAAAATGACGTGAGACCGAATTATTTTCAAGGGAACAAATCACCGCACCATATTTAATTTATGATTTTGTGAATGACTAATCTTAATGCGGTTATGAGTCAACGCGCTGTGCCGACGATTGCGTGACGACGTTATTTTATGGCGCTGAAGTGATGCACGGCCACATAATGTACGGTATTTCGTTTACTTCTTCACAACACAACAGATCACAACGATTCTCAATTAAAACAGAATTTAAAATTAAAAACCTATCAAGCGCGAGTCGGGTTACTCGCGCACCGAGGGTTCCGTACCACACAACATATTATTAAGTTTGGTTTTCTACGGGTTCTTTAGCGCGAGACCGACTCACACTTGGCCGGTTTTTATTATTTGTTGTTATACTGTTGAGTTTATTCCACGTTTTTACGATAGAGCAAGAAGAAAAAACTTTGATTAAAACTAGTTTCTTGAATGATAAATTTTTAAATTTTTTGTCATTTTTATTATTTGCTAGCAAATCCACCATAACAATCTGTGAAAATTTCAACTTTAAGGTTCAAAAGTTACAGCTTTAAATAGGTAGGACAAACGGACGGAAGGACGGACAGCGTAGGCTTATGAATAGGGTCCCGTTTTTAACCTTTGGGTACGGAACCCTAAAATCATATACAGGGTCCATCCTTATATTCTGACACTTTTTAAGGGGATGAACAGACCGTCAAACTGAACAACTTTCTCTATAGCACCAAAATCGAAATCAACTATTCTCTACAAAACTGCCAACCTACTCGAACCAAATGTATGAGACAGACGAAGTTACGGGTAAACTCTAGTTCATTATATTATTGTTCTAAAATAAGGAACGAACTTAGTTGAGAATTTTAAATTAAGATTCAAGTCTCTTCGTTAGGTTTCGCCATGTCCGTCTGACCGCGGCTTAGCTCAGAGACACTCAGTACTAAAAAGTTGTTATTAGACATGGATATACATATTAATCACGCCGACAAAGTAGTAAAAAAAATCTTGAAAAAGATTTTTTTTAGGGTACTACCCTAAAACCTACACGAAAAGTGTGGATGCAATTTTTTTTCTCGTCTATCCCATGGTGTGGGGTATCGATGGACATGTCTAATATTGTGAGTGTTGGAAAACAACACACAGGTTAACGAGTCGTCCAACCTAGTCATAGTCGACCAACTTGTTAACTACGGTACGTGAAATATGCGATTAGGTAGTCATAACTATATCTTCTTGCGCATAGTTCTGGAGTGCGATTTTTGAAACTCATACGTTGAAATCCATCGTTGAAAATGTCAAAATTACTATGGAGTTATGCATCTTTCTACTGCTGATTTGACTTTCAAAAATCGCACTCCTGGATTGTGATTTTTGAAAGTGATGCATAAGATTGCATAACTCCATAGTAATTTTGACATTTCATACTGCTGATTTGAACGCGTCAGTTTCAAAAATCGCACTCCTGATTTGTCTCTTCAAGAAACTTGTGTCGGTTGCTCTGGTAAATAACGAAAATAACAGGAAGAGCTATCTGCTCGCATTTCAATTGTGATCATTAAATAGAACTGTGACTGTATTCTGTTTTATTTCTGTATTTTACCTACTTGCATATTGTATTTAGGAAGTAATTAACAGAAGTGTTGTTTTAAATATTCTACATTTCTGTTGTATTTCTCGCAAAGAAGCACGTAGTAAAATTATCCATGATGGCTTTTAAAAGTGGTTATAACTCATTTTCGTGGACAGTATAATTGCTGCATTTCCTTTTCATACATGTAGGTGTTTTACGAATTAATTATTTTGAGTTTCGTGACCGTGTGCACACGCACCATTTATTTTCCTACACCAAACATTGCGCAAGTTGAAGGGGTTCCTTCCTAGTTCACGCAACTGGAATCTGGGTCATTGTGTGAACACGTCAGTCTAAGAAAATTATGGCAGTAGAATAGTAATTATCAAATAATCTCACGACTGTATCCTGTCGGTAGCTAACAAAGCGACTTTCAAGTGTGCAATTGAGCCCATTTAAAACGCGGTTTCTGGGGCCCAAATTTTGAATTTCAGACATAAAACGGCGCAAACTCAATGGAATTTTTGCGTTATTCGTCAGGTACATCGCTAGCAACGTAATCAGATGTGTGAAATTATAAAATAATAACACTCCAGAATGGAAATGTCGTGTGTCAAGAGACCTAATATAATTATATCATAGCGTAAAGAACAATTCAAGCAAAATATTATTGTAAAGAACAAGCTTCAAATCTGGAGTGCGATTTTTGAAAGTCACCGGCTGAGTAAAATGACCGGTATTCACCGATTTCCCAAAGTTCGCATTTTTAATCTCACCGGTGACTATATTTCAACACGAGTGCCCCTTACCACTCGTATTGAACTCATTTGGTATGAGAATGCTTTTGTATGGGATTCAAAAACCGTTCAAGCTAACCGGATACATTCAAGAATCGCATCCCTGCTACTCAGAATGGTAAAATGTCCGTATCATAAAAATGTCCTATTATAATAGGAAAGTTTATTTTATTTGAAATATCGATTACCTATACCTATTATTGTATTGTTATTCTAAATGATTAAGTACCTAGCATGAATCCTGTTTGAAAGTACCTATACTCCATTCAAAATAGCAACGAAATTTTAAGGCTATTTTGCATTACAGAAACAGAGATTTGAAACAATTCCTCTCACTTATTCTTAAAACAGCTTTAGTAACGTCCAAGATATGTGGCGATCACAAAAGATCTACATAAGGTCGAAGTGATACTAGTCTGTTGAAGACTCGAATAGCCGCTTTACACTCATAAAAAAATAAAAATATGTATCCAATAAATTCATTACATTTATTTGGTAATCAAAATTGGCCAGAAGCTAAATAGGAATCGGAAAATCTCATCGTCCTTATTTGTTATGAAGTATAGTTTAGACTAACGTTTTCGAGAATCTCGGTATGTTATCTTGTGTTATAATAATAATTCAATGTTAACTTGAGGTCTAATTTTCCCATAACATCCTGTTTATCGTTCTACGAGTAACTTAACATTAGCTGCCTTCAATAAACTCCGCATGAATAAAACATGAACATTAATTGGGGTACATACCTACCTATGTTGGTGAATTATAAATTGGACGTTAGAACTTACCAATTTAAATCAATAGGCGAGAATGTGCGAGCTCATGATTGAATGTTACTGAAACGTCAGTGGTTACTGAGAATCATATTAGTACATATTAGTTTTATGACTGAGAATGAACATGAACAGGGTCCTTCTTGATATGCTGACACTTTTGAAGGGGATGATCAGACCATAAAACTGAACAAAGTTCGCTATGGGACCAACATCGATATCGCGGAAAAAAAATCTGCTATCCCATACATTTGGCTCGAGTAGGTTGGCAGATATGTATGGAACAGCAGATTTTTTTTCGCGATTTCGATGTAGGTGCCACAGAGAAAGTTGTTCAGTTTGATGGTCTGATCATCCCCATAAAATATGTCAAAAGTATCATTAACCTTTAAACCACATACTCTACCCATCAAACTGAACAACTTTTACTATAGGAGCATATATGTCAGCACAAAAAAAATCTGCTATTCCATACAAAACTGCAAACCTACTCGAGCCAAATGTATGGGACAGCTTTTTTTTTCGCGATTTTGATGTTGGTTCCATAGAGAAAGTTGTTCAGTTTGATGGTCTGATCATTCCCTTCAATACCTACTCGACTCAAACGTATGGAGCAGCAGAATTTTTTTTGCGCTGATAGGTCTGCTCCTATAGTAAGAGTTGTTCAGTTTGTTGTGTAGAGTATGTGGTTTAAATTAATGGTTAATGATACTTTCCCTTACACCCTGTATAAACAAGATTGCCTGTTTCACATTCGTAGAAAAAGAGGATGTTACATAGACAAAGTCTGGATGTCATGTTAGTTCTTAAACCAGGAAGCTGAAAATGGGTACTGTTCCATATCATAAACAAGATCTTTTGACAGGTAATGACGTCGTATTTATGATGGATCGTTTTATCCATCCTGACCATGTCCTTACCCGTTAATGAACTTGGTAATTTTCCTATAAGCTTTGTTTTCGTTTCAGCAGGCTACTATTTGAAACTATTCAGCTTCTGCACTGAGGTCGATAAACTAAATCAGTTTCACTCGTCTTAATAGCACGCTCAGTAGATTTAAACATTTGATTTTCAAACAAATCCCGCATAGTTTCGCAGCGATTCATTGTAAAACAGAGCGACCGTGTAGACGTATTTTTGTCCGAATTCCAATAATTTGGCAATGAGATACTGACCGCCGTCTGCGTAAGTTTCCGAGCCGTATCCGTCTTGGAGGCCGTTGGCCCAGGTGCCCTCGTACTTGGCGTTGCTCGTGGTGCTCTGGCGCACGCCGTAGCGGCCCTTGTAGCCCTGCGTCCACTCGCCGCGGTACAGCCACCGGTCCCGGGTCTCCACGCCCAGCCCGTGCCGCTTGCCGTTCTGCCATTGTCCCTCGAACGAACTGCCGCTGCAATATAACATTACATTTGTTCTAATTCTGCTCTTTGAAACAGCGGAAACGGACACATTTGACTTAGTCAATTCATTCTAGATCGCAATGTATGGCCAAAACGGCAAAATACACAATTCTCCCTTCCCTCCCCTCCCCACCACGCTCCCAAGCCCCCCCACCCCGAAAGTCTGTAATTTTTCAGGATTTCTTAATTTTCACATAAAACGGTATGAGATAGGATAAATGAGCAAAAAGTACAAATAAATACCGCCATGCCATTTGGATTGATACGATTTATAGTTTACAAGCTTTTAGTTTTTTTTAGTTTTAGTATTCTAAAGTTGATAAAATATCAGGGCCCAGCTAAAAATCACTCATTTGATGTCTGGCGCGCTTTAGTTCGTTTGCTATGGGGCAAAAGTGATCTCACATGCTACTGGTGTAATGCAGATCCATATAAGCCCAAAACGCCTAATAAGCAAGAAATAACATGGGGGGGTCAAAGTACCTACTGAACTTCCTGCACTTAGAAGAAACATTCTAGGATGTGTTTGGATTTCTGAGTCAAAATTGGTGTCGTTTTCAGGTAAGCCGATGATGGCATGTTCATTTGTTATATCTGTCTTATAGGGTTCCGCAGAAAAATATGACGTAATACCCAAAATAATGTTCTTATAGTAGTAAATTAATCGAGTTAATTTTAGTTAACTTTGACGTACTATAGCTCGAAAACGAAGACTTACATTAAAATAAATGCTAGTCCATAATAATTGGTAATTTAATGAGGAACTCTTCAATCCTTGATCAATTTGTCCTATCTTGACCGTTTACCCGGAGGGGTGAAGCGTCGCGCGGAGGGGGAGGGGGAGGGAGAGTTACTAATTTTAATGTACTCACTTAAGAGTATAAACCAGCAGCAGTTTCAAAACATAATGTCTTTTACCGCGAAAAAATCTAGAATGAGTATAGTTAAGTACTAATAATCATCTGCAAAAAGTGAGGAAGGCATTGGCGAACCAAGAAATAGTTTCGATATTCAGAGACGTTTTTTAAGTCTTAGTTCGAACTCCCGTATTATGTCAAAATCCGTACATTTTCGCCCTACTTAGATCGAACTAAGACTAAAAAAATCTCTGAATCGTCTCTGAATCTCGGCCTTAGTGTCTTTCGTCACGGGCATATAGTAACCGAGCCGAGCGTAACGAAGGTTTCCAGGGTTAACTCCTGAGCGAGGGAGTATAGAGTTAACTGCCGAGCAAAGCGAGGAAGTTAAGACTAGAATCCTGGGTGCAGCGAAGGACTCAAGCTTGCCCAAGATGAAAATACTTAGTAGGAACTCTAGCATGTAATAGACTCACCATAGACTACTTGACTTCTTTGTACATGAGACATGCTGTAAATATGCTAAAAACACTGATTCGGATACAGACTTGACGACTTTTGTAGTATTTCATTTGTCGAAATCGTCCTACAAACCTAGGCCATCATGTATCCACGATAATCCACGATATTTGCAGTGCCAATTTCCGTACAAACTTTTATTTCGGTTTTCACACCTTTGGAGAAAAAAAATTCGGAAAACCCTTTTTAGTGAGCACATAGATGCCAATATAAACTTCCATGCCAAATTTTAAGTTTTTACCTAGTCTTTACAGTTTTGATGATTTCGTGTTGAGTTAGTGTGTGGATTTGCATAGATTCAAGCATATTTTACACAGCTTGACCAACAAAAGTACAAATTTCTTCCAACTCGGGCGCTGCGATAACATCACCACTGCCAATATTTCTTTTAATTTTTCTGGGAGTTGATTAAAACCAGAGTCTTCGGATTGAATGGGTTTCGGAGTCAAATTACTTGTCATCACTAAATTTTTACGAGAATTTTGTAGTTTGGAATAACAGCACAACGATTTGCAGGAGGAACTTGAATCTTCGAACACCGACTCGGTCAACAAGAACTTATAAGTTAACTTATTTATGATGGCTCGTGATTCGTTATTGTATTAAACTATATGATTCCTTTTAAAATAGATGTGTAATAACTTTTGAATAACACTAGTTTCTCAACAATCAAATTACTTGTCATCACTCTAAATTTTTACGAGAATTTTGTAGTTTAGAATAACAGCACAACCGGTATAATAAAGTACTCTTTGATTTTCAGTATTCGCGCCTTTTTTCTTTTTTTTTGTGTTCTCCTCATAGAAAAAATAATACGGTTCTACTCGTAGCGGCCAGTTAGATTTTCGAATAAATTTTTTGTGGTGCTAGTATATCATGATCAGGAAGGTGGAAATAGGCATTGTCTATCATTATAAGTTTTCATACTTTTATACGAATGTTGAGTTGCGGTTCCAAATTCCAATCTCATTATTTAACCCTAATGAAATTCAATGCTACTATTATAATACGTACAAAGAACACATCCTGTATTATGACTAACTTTAGGCTAGATTTGCATGGCATCAGGGTTTAAGTGACAGCCTAGCAAATACTGAAACGGTGAACTAAGACCATCAAACTGAACAACTTTCACTACGAAACCTATCTCAGGAAATGCGAAAAAAAATCAGCTGTCCCATACATTTGAATTGGGTAGGTACACCAGTTTTGTATGGGACAACCGATTCTTTTTTCGCTTTTCCTGAGGTAGACTCCATAGTGAAAGTTGTTCAGTTTGATGGTCTGAGTTTACCGTTTCAGTATTTGCTAGGCTGACACTTAAACTCTGACCACGAGTTAGGCACTAACAAAAATGTTACATAGCGTTAAATTTCAGATTATCTATATTTTGAAACCGATCATGTTAAAATACTATATCAGGCGGACTATAGATCACCTTCATTTCTGAATTCATCTTTGAAAAATCAAATGTTAAACTTATTTAACAATGCAATGTTGAGATTTTAAAATAAAATAAGCCATAAGTATAAGCTCAGTTATGTTTATTATATTAGGATCTGTAGGGACATTCTTTAAGTTTCCGATTATACAGTTTATATAATATAAAGGAAATTTTAAGTAATATTTTGTTTCTTAGATCATCATATCCATTGTCTAAAATTAGTTAACTAAATGTTAAGAAGCAGGTTCGTTAAGAACTTCCAAATAATACCATATCGATAAGACTCGATCTCTATACAATAAATTACAAAAATAAATGACCTTTGCATAGGATTTTATTCATTCTATCCAATAGGTACAATCTTCTATTGTGCGGCCTGGCCGAAGTTTAGAACTATTCCAGTGTAAAGATATGCAAGATAGGTAATTATTACGGTGGCCCTTTTTCTTCTGGTAAATGTTGGATAAATGTAATAGTGAGCATTCCGTTCTATTTCAAATACTCAATTAGTTCAACAGAATTTATTGCATTGGATTGGGTTTTATTAAACGCTTTTAAGGGATTTAAGGTTAAAACCAAGCTGACCCTATGCACTTATGCGTAGTCACTGAGGCCGAGATTCAGAGACGATTTTTAAGTCATAGTTCGAACTCTCGTATGTCATTTTCCATAAATTTTCGCCACGCTTAGCTCGAACTAAGACTAAAAAAATCGTCTCTGAATCTCAGCCTTAGAATTCGCTAGTACAGTTTGGAGCCCATTTTATACGGTGCTCTCGCAGCGTGTGGAATCCATCCAGCGTGCATTCACTAGAGATTTAGCATTTTTCCATCACACTGTAAAACGGATGTTGGCGTTAACGCGCCCATAACAAGAATGTGTACAGAATTCAACACGATAAACTCAACTGTTGAGGACATCGACATATTCAACGACTCGTTGCGTGCGTTTCGTCGTAAGGTGATGAGATCATTTCATCATTAAATTAAAGTCAACTGTTATTTATTATGTTCTGCTCTGTTTATATTTATTATTTTTATTTTTTTATTGTAATTCCTTTTATTTTTGTGTCCTGTGTCTTCTATGTATTACGTAGAAAAAGAAACTGTGTGTAGGTATAATAGTGTAAATGTCCTATTACATAATGATTTTTTCTAGTTGTAGTGAATGTTGTGCCCACCTATGACTGGGTTATGTATCAGACCAACACCTAACAGAAGATGTACAATTTATTGTTGTAATATATAGGGGCCTTCTTAATATGCTGACACTTTTTAAGGGCATGATCAGACCATCTATTGGAACAACATCGAAATCGCGAATAAAAAATCAGCTATCCCATACATTAGGTTCGAGTAAGTTTGCAGCTTTGTATGTTGAGAAAGTTGTTTAGTTTGATGGTCTGATCATCCCCTTAAAAAGTGTCAGCATATTAAGAAGGACCCTGTATAACCTGTTGGTGAGCCTAATAAAGAAATTAAATTAAACAGATTAATTAAACAGAAACATTTTAATATAACGAATTACTAAGATTAATAGCCAAGTAGGTGTGTGTACTCAAAATATCCATATCCATTCTGTAAATATGAGAACCTAAATTCTTAAAGAGTAATTTTAGTTCAAGGTTGAAAACGTGAATGAAGTTATGATGCGATGGTCGCATTTACCCCACTTAACCTACATTTAAAACCAAATGCGATACTTTAAATTTAAATTTAATTTAATATTAAATTAATGGTTACTTCTGGTCTGGGTATGGCCAGGTTCTACTTTGATTTTAGCCAGGAGGGAAATATACATTTTTTTAGGGTTCCGTCCCAAAAGGGTGAAAACGTGACCCTATCACTAAGCCTACGTTGTCCGTCCGTCCGTCCGTCATGTTTAGGGCTCTAACTTTTGAAATGTAATAGCTAGACAGTTTAAATTTTCACAGAATATGCGTTATTACCGTGGATTTGTTACCAAATAATAAAAATGACAAAAGCGAAAAAAAATTAACTGTCCCATACAAAACTGCTGTACCTACCCGACTCAAATGTATGGCACAGCAGATTTTTTTCGCGTCTGAAAGTTGTTCAGTTTGATGGTCTGAGTTCACCGTTTCAGTATATGCTAGGCTGTCACTTTCACCCTGTATATAAGATTTGTTTATTTCTTAAGTTATTTTAATAACGCTTTGTAAATAAACCTTATTTATCGAATAATATTCACTTAAATCATGTAAATTATGTTAAAGCCTCATTGACAAAAATCTAGAAATACCTTTATTTACAGAATAGAAAATATCGTCTACGTAACCAAACACAGAGCCTTTTCTTATACCCAACACATTTCCATTAAATTCTGAGATATTTTGTTTTAAATAAGGGAGACATAAAAATAGATCCTAAACTATTGATTAAGTACATCCAGCCGTATTCTTGGATGAAACTGTTTATCAGGTAATCGTCTATTAGGTGTTTCTAATATACATCAGGTATATCATTAAGTAACATGGAATCCCAACCTACCAAAGTGTATGATCTTGGGTTTATTTATTTAGTTTGAAATCCTCCGAGTTACCTATAACGTTATAAGCTACGATACGTTACGAGTAACCGCATATTGATGATTTAGCGAAGCACTTTGATAAACAACTAACTATCTGGGTTAATGTTAATCTGTGGGCAAACACTACACGTGTAACGCGAACAAAGCTGGGCAGTTACTAAAAATATCAGCACATGTATAGTATAGTCAGTCCAGTACCACTGAAATTCCTTTCAGTTTTTATTAGTTGCGGTAAGATAATGGATCGGTCTGTTCTGAACACGAGAACGGGCGGAACAACTCGACTAACCTCTATTTATAACGCGCCAGTTACACATTCTGCGGCGTAACTGAATATTACAAGTTGAACCAACAGACTTCAGTCAGTTCAGTTGTAAAGAGAGTCGACCTTGAGCCGACAAACGAGGGCGGGGTCGCTAAACCTGGAGCCTATTTCATGCATGCATATGCTCACGACTATATTCCCCGAAGGTGTAGTCAGAGATATTCTGAAACCTCAGAACATCCACGTTTCACCAGTAGTACCGAAACTCTTTCCAGTGTGATGGGGGGTGAGCCCGTCGCCACTTATAACGGACAGTGGGTACAATACATGCTTCGAAATAGAAGCATGCAGGTTTCCTCACGATATTTTCCTTCACCGAAAAGCCAGTGGTGTTACAAATCGTACATTCATCAACTTCCGAGTACAAATCGTCAAATTCCGAAAAACTCATTGGTTCGAGTCAGCGTGGACGGGGATCGAACCATCACCTCCTGCATGGTAGGCAAGGTTACTCGCCACTGGACCACCACGGCTAGCCTATTTCATAAACATGACAATTGTAATTTACTACGACAATTTCAGATACACTACCACACCCTGAACACTTAGCTGTCATTTCATATAAATAGAAAAAAATCGGCCAAGAGCGTATCGGACTCGCCCATGATAGGGTTCTGTAGCAATTGCATAAGTAGAATACGAAGAAGTAGTAAAATCGCCCTATTTTTGCCTTTGAGCGCAGATATCTCGAGATTATCTCGAAATAAGTACATAAAACCCTATAAACAAAATATTTTAGCGGTCCCGTGTATCCGGTTAATAGCGCACTGATGCGAAGTCCTCGTTTATAGAATGTCATTGTTGGCACCTTTTAAACTACCAATCAAACTGAACAACTTTTATTATGAAACCTGCAATCAGCAACTAAAATGCAATGCCTCGAATCAAATGTGTAATACAACAGATTTTGTTTTGCCATTTCTTGGTTTGCTCCCCTATTAAAAATTGTTCAGTTTGATGTGTCTACCCATGACATGGTATGGCATAGCAATGTCACCCTGTATAGTAGTGGTACAGTTGAATTTGTGAATCGAATTTAGTATCCCACATACACACGGCGACACATCAAGCTACGCAAAACCAAAATAAGCTGGCCGCGCGTAGGTAGAGTGATTTTTGCGTAGCTTGATGTGTCGCCGTGTGTACTATATAATAAGGCAACTGTTACGTTTAGTGGCAACATGACAATGGGGCGTAGCGTACTCGTAGATATAAATAGTTTCAGGGTAGAAATGTAGTGGCTACAGTGTTGCTACAAGCCCCTTGGAGCTGTAGCATAGTAGGCGTAGACGGGCTACGCGGTTACACGACTATGCAAATTCTATGTTACGATATACTTTACGATCTTCACGAACTTATACTTATAGTAAACACACGCTTCAACGATAAAAAAAATACCGGTTTCTTCTCTTTCTAACCCTATGTTGGAAACGGAAATGACAAACGTCATGGTTCATCATCATCTACGATCATCATTCAGTTTACCATGGAGCGTCAGCTCGAGGAGTGACGTCATATCGCCTTCAATAAACAAATAAAAAATCTCTTTACATAACAAACTCTTTGGTTCTATTTTTAAACTTTAGACTGACTGCGTGGTATGAAAAAAATTTGACAATTGCCATAAAATCTGAAAAGAAGAAATCTTGTTTTCTTTTTAATTGAAGCAAATGGTTGGATTGTAATTTTTTACTACAAAAGTCACCAGCGTTGAATCTGCGTGCATAATAGAAACTATTTTGATTCTCGACAACATTGTAGCTATTTATTAAATTCTCTTTGCATTAATATATGGGCCTGTTTCACCATTTCTGAAGTTATTGATAGCTTATATTGACAGATCGTTTCACTTACTTTTATATATTTTAAAATCTCTAACATAGAAAATATTGTTACAGACAATTATCTCGAAATGTTTTCGATTCAGCCCTCGGAAAAAAAACTTGACATACCTACCTACCGAATTTTGTAGCGGAGCGAGAGCACGGATATCGTACTATTTTGAGTTTTATTGTTCATTCCATAAAAGAGATAAAGATTTTCCGATTCCTATTTAGCTTTCTTTCTAATTCTGATTAGCAAATACAATCTATTTATCAGAAAGATATACTATCCGACATATCTTGGACGTTACTAAAGCTGTTCTAAGAATAAGCGAGAGTGTCAAATCTCTGTTAAAATAGCTTAAAAATTTCGTTGCTATTTGGGTTGGAGTACCTATAGAATGGTTTCAAATGGGTGATTAGATGAGAACCTAATCCTTTTTTTTAAATTCGGGTAATCAAAAGCTTAAAACTAAGCGTACCTTACGTAATTAGTTTTATTTTAATTTCTTTAGGGACTTTTTCATAACTTTTGGATATGAAATAGGGGTGCGATTTTTGAATGTCATCGGTGAGCTTGAACGGTTTTTAAATCTCATACAAAAGCCTTCTCATACCCATGAGTACAATACGAGTGGGTAGGAGCACTCGTATTGAACTCATTGGTATGAGAATTGAATCACCGGTAAGATTAAAAAATGCGAACTTTGGGAAATCTGTGAATGTCGGCCATTTTACAAAACCGGTGACTTTTAAAAATCGCACTACTGTTCTTGTTAGCTTAACTTACGTTCGTTTGACATATATTGTATGAAAAATAATGTCTAACGATCTGTCAAATAAGCTATCAAGAACTTATTCAGATGTGGTGAAACAGGCCCTTATTCTTTTTTACTTTACATCCGAAAGACAGAAGTCAATGTTGGCCTTTGACTAATTATTATAAGGACTAGCCTTGCGGTAGCATTTCCCCTCTGCCACGGTATAAGCACAATTGATCTTGTGCATTTACATTCAATTTTACACCTTATCACTAAACGAGACAGCCTATAATTGCGAAATAATAACTTCGAACTTAGAACGTTTGGGGTTCACACGAGACTACTTTTCATGATTTTTAACATTCAAAATTAGAATCTAAAGTTATGGGGAATAAAATCCAAAGTTGCGGATTTCATGTTACCTCGCCCCCCGCAAAAAGTGGCAGAAATGTTTGTCAGTAAATTACACGAAGATGTTGGCCCAATTGTGCTGAAACATCTTTATTGATCTGGATCAAACTTAGCATAATGTTCATGTACCTATTAGACAACACACACTGAAATCAATTCGCGGGGACCTGTGCAGTAGCGCTTTTGCCTACAAAGGACACTGGGCAAAAATGTATAGCCAGTGGTCCAAGAGCCCCCCGGTCCATACCACTGATGCCCACTGTCCTTTTGTTTCTGCATATTCAAGGCCAGTTCTGTCTGTTTGTCTATTTTGTTTATTAAATGATAATTATTTTATTTGTTTTTTATTGACCATATCTGGTTCTTCAATAAATAAAATTTTTTGGCTCCTGAATCGAGACCTCCAAAAGGAACACATCTTTAAAAATTTAATTGTATGTTGTAAAAAAATATTTATGATTTGTTACCAGGAAGGTGGCATAGGTGTTGGATCCATGATACGTACATATCTAAACGTTATGCCTTACCTTAGTGCCTTGCCTTCAATAAATAAATAATAAATCTCTTTACACAACAAACTCTTTGGCATCTATATTTGATACGTTATACTGGTTGCGTGGCGTAAAAAAAAATTGAAAATTGCCATAAAAGCAGAATTAAGAAGAAAACTTATTTTCTTTTAATTGAAGCAAATGGCTGCATTGTAATTTTTTACTACAAAAATCGCCAGCGTTGAATATGCGTTTAAAGTAGAAACTTTTTGGATTTTCCACAACATTGTAGCTATTTATTAAAATCTCTTTGCACTCCATCTTCTTAATCTTTATAAGTGCAAGGGAGTTACATGTCTCCAGGAAGTTGGAATATATATTGATCTCTCCTTGGATTTGTATCCAATGGATCCATAACCTCCTTACAAGCATGGAATCACCGGTTGGTAATCAATAATCGTTCTTCTTTCATATGGATCCGTCGTCGACGTTTCTGATTTTACGATTGTCCCTTTCTATCAATTTTTGTCGTTGGATTAGAATGATATCAATTTCAACCTGTCCTGTATACCGGATGAATTTTGTTACCGTTTCGAAACTTTCTGGGGTAGTTTAGACCATTCAGCCCCCCTAGACAAAGTGACGTTCTATTGGCGTTGACGATAGTAGAAAATGACACAATGTATGGATTTGACATTAGCGATCGTCAAAATGTTTCGATCGCTAATGTCAAATCCATACATTCTGTCATTTTGTCTAGGGGGGCAGGTTAGCTTTCGTTCCTTCGTTTGCGTGTTATAGTAAAAGTTGTTCAGTTTGATAGTGTGAACCATCTCTGAAAGTTTCGGAACGGTAAAAAAATCATCCGGTACCCGGTATATTCTGATGACTGATGAGATGAGTTTCCGTTTTTTGTTTGAATTACGGAACCCTAAAACCAAAATTAGGTAATACTATTACCTACTGTTAACCTTAGATAAATTATATGTCTAGAGGTAGATTGAGCCTCACGCTTCTACCGTATAAAACAAAACGGGCCAACTTTCTTAGGTTAAGTTTCTTAGGTTCTTAGGCGTCATACAAATTATGTATGTTTGCGTGCATAGCGATAGTTAGAGGCCAGTGCTAGCTGCAATTTTTTTCGACGCGTTCGTAGCTTCGACTGTTTATCTTGACATATACAACTTGTTAATGAATTCACGCAAATCTAGAAAGTAGTTTGTTTAGAATCGAGAGCAGAATCGAATTAATTATCATGGTTTTAACTTAGGTAAGCTTTTTAAAAATATTAAATAATTTGTTTGTAAAATGTAATCTTTACTTAACTCGATTTCAACCCACCGCTCGGGAACTCTCACCCTATACTTCAAAACAAGATTCTTAAAATGTATCCACGAGCACGCTACCGCTTTCATTCATCAAATCATGTTTGCCTGAAAACTTAAAATGCGAATAACTTTAAATTGTAATCAAAATAATGAAATTATTGTTTTAATCTATTTATTATGTTATAAATCAGTTGGAGTGTATGAGGTTTTGCGCTTATTCATTAACACGTTGTATAACTTATCAATGCTGTTAACAATACTGTCTTCTTCAATAAGCTACTAATTAAAATTAGGTAATGTTTTGAGCAAGAACAAAGACAGGCAATAAGGTACCTACTACAAGTAGGTACAGAGAGAAGCCTGGTAAACATTTTCATTTAACGTTTACAAATTTCAGGCAACTTTCGTAATGTTAAAACAAAACTGGATTCTTTTCATTTAGAAGTTTTGCTCAAACTTCGTGAACCAGCATAATATAATATTTATTTACCTGGTTTTTTGGTTTCGTAAATATTTCAACATATTTTTTCCGTTGCTGCCACTTTGCTCGGAAATAAATATACAACGTGTTAATGAATAAGCGCAAAACCTCATACACCCCAACTGATTTATAACAAAATAAATAGATTGAAACAATAATTTCATTATTTTGATAGTTAAAATTTAAAGTTATTCGCATTTTAAGTTTTCAGGCAAAAATGATTTGTTATCATTTCAGCATTGAATAAAAGCGCTAGCGTGCTCGTGGATACATTTTAAAAATCTTGTTTTGGTAGTAAGTAGGGTGAGTGTGCTCGTGCGGTGGATTGAGATCAAGTTCAGTAAATTTTAAATTTTTCAAACAAATTATTTTATATTTTGAAAAAAATTACCTATGTTGAAAACATGATCATTCGATTCTGCTCTCTATTCTAAACAAACTACTTTCTAGTTTTGCTTTAATTCATTAACACGTTGTATAATAAATATCTTGGACATTGTCACACAAATTATCTAGTCACATTTAAAGTACCAGAATCTAGTCTGGACTTGTATTATGATGACTAGACAACGATATACAGGGTCCAATATGCTGACAGTTTTTAAAGAGAATATAATTCGGAGCGTGCTCCATACAAACGTACTATGGTGAAATTTTCAATACTAACCAATTAAACTCAATGAAATTTTTCAGAATCAATCTAAAAACAAATTTCTATGCTTGTATAGAGTCAGATTTTCGTTAAAGTGTGTAGTTTTAAAGTTACAGTGCCTCAAAGATTTCTATACTAATCTTAAATTAATCGTAGCATTGAAACTGTATATTTTACCGAAAATCTGACTCCATGCAAGCATAGATATTTGTTTAAGATTGTTTCTGCAAAATGTCATTGAGTTTAATTGGTTAGTATTGAAAATATCACCATAGTACGTTTGTATGGAGCGCGCTCCGAATTATATCCCCTTAAGAGGATGATCAGACCATCAAACTGAACAACTTTCTCTATGGGACCAACATCGAAATCGCGAATAAAAAAACAGCTGTCCCATACATATGGCTCGAGTAGGTTTGCAGATTTCTATGCAACAGCTGATTTTTTTATCGCGATTTCGACGCTGGTGCTATTGAGAAAGTTGTTCAGTTTGACGGTCTGATCATCCCTTTAAAAAAGTATCAGCATATTAAGTTGGACCCTATATAGGGACCAACATCGAAATAGCGAAAAAAAATCAGCTGTCCCATACATTTGACTCAAGTAAATTTGCAGTTTTTGGCGATTTCGACGTTGGTGCCATAGAGAAAGTTGTTCAGTTTTATGGTCTGATCATCTCCTTAAAAAAGTGTCAGCAAATTAAAAAGAGCCTTGTATAGATACAAACAACCATGACTCGGGTACAAATATTCTTATTCATCATACAAATATGTGTCCCTTACACGGGATTCGAACCCGCGACCCTCCGCACAGCAGGCAGGTTCACTACCGACTGTGCTATCGGGCCGTCGGAAATGTTACCATGTTATACCTACTTAAGAGAAGTTTATTCCGAATGCGTAAATGCGCGCTGCATACAAACGAAGTCTGGTGATATTTTCAATACTAACCAAGTCAGTGAAATTTTTCAGAAACAATCTAGAAACTAATCGATTTCGATGTTGGTCCCATAGAGTTGTTCAGTTTGACAGTTTGGAGTGCGATTTTTGAAACTCATACTTTGGACTCAGCAGTTGAAAATTTCAATATTACTATGGAGATATGCATCTTTCTACTGCTGATTTGACTTTCAAAAATCATACTTCAGGAGCTAAGAGGAAGGATCTCTCTTGTCTTAAACAGAGATCCTTTCTCTTAGTCAAATCAGCAGTAGAAAGATGCATATCTCCATAGTAATTTTGACATTTTCTACTGAGTTTCAAAAATCTCACTCCAGAAAGCATCCTGAAGAGATCCTGAAGATTTGACAGGCCCATACACGAACAGTCTAATAAGTTACCTTCATAAATAAATAAATATATGTACCTAGCAAATATGTTAGAATGATAAAGGATGCCAATCCTCCTTACAAGCATGGAAACACGAAAATTGGCCATAGTGGAATCATCGCGAAAAAAAATCATCTGTTCCATACTAAACTGAAATCTTACTCGACCTAATTGTATGCGACAGCTGATTTCTTTTTCGCGATTTCGACATTGGTCCCATAGAGCAAGTTGTTCAGTTTGTTGGTCTGATCATCCCCTTAAAAAACTGTCAGCATATTAAGTTGGACTATCAATCTTTTAGTCCAAAATAAATGATAAGCTATAAAATTTTATTCTAGGGACGATTTTGATTAATCGGTTCGCTAACGTAACCTAATTAAATGGTAAATACAATTTTATAAATAGTCCGATTACGATTACAAAATAGTAGACACAAATAATCCTAAGTACTATACTTCATTCCAAATAGGGACGAGATTTTTATTCCTATTTAGCTTTCTGGCTAATTCTGATAAGGAAATATAATTTATTTATCAGAAAGACGTACTATCCGACATATCTTGGACGTTACTAAAGCTGTTCTAGGAATAAGTGAGAGTGTTTCAAATCTCTGTTTCTGTAATTAAAAATAGCCTTAGATTTTCGTTGCTATTTTGACTGGTAATAATAAATATGACAGTTTCTAACGATGATGTTTATAAATCAATCACGCATACGTAGGTATAATATGTGTACGGATAGAATATTATGTTTTACTCTTTTTTAGGGTTCCGGACCCAAAGGTTGAAAACGTCCGTCCGTCCGTCCTACCTATTTAGGGCTGTAACTTTTGAACCGTAATAGCTAGACAGTTGAAATGTGTGTTATTATGGAAGATTTGCTAACAAATAAAAAATATCAAAAAGATAAAATTTAAGGGGGGACTAGTTTTTAACAACTATTTTTCTTCTCGCTCTATCGTAAAAACGGTAATACATACAACATACTTGGTGTGATTATAGAGCAAACTCGAAAGTATAACAACAAATTATAAAAACCGGCCAAGTGTGAGTCGGTCTCGCGCAAGAATACCGGCGAAAAAAAAATGTTTTTCTTTTTGTGTGGTGGTGTGGTACGGAACCCTCGGTGCGCGAGTAGCGCGACTCGCACTTGGCCGGTTTTTATTTAAAGTCTACGCAGACGAAGTGTTGGACAAAAGCTAGTATTAAATAAATGCTCCTGTGTACTTTAATCTAAAACTTCATCAAATTAGTAAGTATTTTAACTAAGTAGGTGAGCGTGTTGTGCCTATACCTATGTGCTGATTTTAATTAGGTACGCTCTCCACAAATAAAGGTCGCTCGCGAGCTCATGAAACTAAGTCAAACAAAATGGATGTTAAAAAACATAGCAATGGAAAATTTCAACTTTCAAATAGCTCAATTTTTGAATCACAAGCGGTAGAAAATTATGTAATCATTATTTTCATTAAAAAACATATTTACAATTAAGTCCTAGCACAATTTACAGCTAGATGACCTAGATTTAGGGTAACTTTCACCAACAATTATATAGTGATCATCCGTCAATATCTCATCATCATCTTATTTAAGAGCTACGCTTTTGTCGGTGGAGTATTCGCCCATCCTGTCTTTTTTCCGGTAGTGTCTTGAGTTCTTGATACGACTCGACATCAACCTTTAAAACCGTCAATATCTAAGCCCTTCAAAATAGCACCCTTACAGTCGGGCATTTTATTTCTAACCTAAATAAAAATACACACACCTACTAACTACCTATTGTTTAATATATTCATTTTAATACGATTCCGGACAACTTTTTACATAATTATGTACGCCAAGCTAACGCCAAGTTAAAACTTAGGTATTGCGCAGCAAAGCACCGTGTGATATGATAACTTAGCTAGGCTAGGTACGTAGGTATATCTAGGTACACTGGGCACAAGGTTGCAGACCTACGTAGGAACAAACGCCGCACGAGGATCGTATTGCAAGTCTATTACGGCATCAGTTTACTTCTCTCTGATCCTGACACATTTATGAAATTAAATCTGTGAATTATCACAGATTATTATACCTATTATATTACTTATTTACTTACTTCAATTATGAAGTAGGTAAGTGCGAGTAAGATAGGGTGTTTGTTCGGCAGACGGTTGAACATACTAAAATGGCGGATTCGTAAGGCCGTCTGCTTCGTGTTTAGGCTCAATAACAAGACCCCGGACACATGCATTTTAAATGATTTTTAAAATTTTATTTCAAAATTCGTCGTTGCACAACCTTTAGACGTCAATAATTTCATTTTAAATATAACAAAACTAGCAACATTTTATTTTAATCTATCTAGAATAATTTTAGACTCTTATAAGAGTCGAATTTGACGCAGATGATTGCTAGAAAATTATACACAACACCTAAACAACAAACAAAAAACTAAAAGCCAGACTATTTGAACGGCTTTAAAAAAACTTAGGCCGAGATTCAGAGACGATTTTTTTAGTCTTAGCTCGAGCTAAGCAAGGCGAAAATGTATGGATTTTGACATACGGGAGTTCGAACTATGACTTAAAAATCGTCTCTGAATCTCGGCCTAAGAGTGATAGAGCAGTTCTAATTCTAGGAAAATATCTTGGGGCCCTGCCCGTTCTTACGGTATGCAATATGCACAATTTCCTTAAAAACAACGTAATTTGTTACTTTTAACAAACCGGGCCTTTTTTCACGGAACTCTACATTTGCGAAAAGTTAAATTAATTACACAAAACTGACAAATTGGTTAAAGGAGATGTGATGGAATTAAATGCAAAATATAAATTTGAAATTAAATTAAAAATGAAGGTACAGTTTAAGTTTAATTTTTTATTTAAATAAAGAAGTTGCGTTAATTCGTTCATAAAAATAAAGGAAAACTAAATCTATTTAGTTTCTAGATCGTGTCTACTAAATTTAAATAGGTAAGATCAAACTTCGTGTTGTAAAAAAATTTTCTTTAGAACGTATAGAAATTTTTATTGTTTACTCGTTGACCTCCAAAAATGTAGGTAGAGCTTTATTTCGTTTATATCTATGACCCATAAGGTCATGGCTTAGTTTGACTAGTATTTTATTATTATTACCTATACTCAACTAGCTTTTGCCCGAATTCGTTCGCCCGGATTTCTGAAATTGTATCCTTGGTATCGTGAGGAAACCTGCATGCTTCAATTTCGAGGCACGTGTTGTACCCACTGTCCATTATGTGGCGACGGGCTCATCCCCCGTCACACTGGACAGAGTTTCGGTACTACTAGTGAAACGTGGATGTTCTGAGGTTTCGGTATATCTCTGACTACCCCCTCGGGGAATATAGTCGTGAGCATATGCTATGCTGTATCCTTAGGGTCGATTTCCGAAAAATAATTTCTTAGTGCACTCCTTATAGTCTTCTCAGAATATGTAGGTATTCCAAATTTCATGTTTCTATCATCAGTGATTTAGATATAAGAATAGTTAATAATAATAATTAGGTAACTATTCTTTTGGTTTAGGCTGTTCGTTGTCTGTCTGTCAGTCATTCAGTTAGTCACGAAACTGTTATTATAAGTATGGAAGATAGATAAATAGATGAAGAAAATAGAATATACTTAGATAAAATTGTAGGAAACTGAAAGACAGAAAGATTGACAGAAAGTTTCTGAACACCCCGAGAGGGATATCGGTTGTAAGTTTATGTATGTGTGTAAGAAACTGTCTTGTTCAAGTCTTAAAGCATAATATTGCATTTCGCTGAAAACTTTGCTATCTTGTAAAATATTATATAGTTATTTCGTTTTTATGCATAGGTACCTACTAAGTATTTTACCTATTACGGAAATACTCACGACTTCCGTATTATCTTATCTTCTTCTGTCTTCTATCTTCCTTATTATTATGTTCACTGGAAATTATAACAAGTTTCTGACATTATTTCGCGCTGATAAAACGAATGTCTGTTTGTCCATTGGAGGTCAGTCAGAAACATTTAGTGCCGATCTCGATGGATCAACGACCGATGAAAGTGGGTTGCATTGAAGCAGGCTCGGCGAGCTTACCGGAAGGCCTGGCACACCGACACATTCTGTCAGAGCCATAATAATATGGGCTCATTATTTATTAGACTGAGAGCAAATTAACGAAGATCCATTTCAGCTTCAGAAGTGCCATTTTTGAAAGTCACCGGCTGAGTAAAATGGCTGATATTCACCGATTTCCCAATGTTTGCGTTTTTTTATCTTAACGGTGACTAAATTCTCATACCCATAAGTTTAATACGAGTGCCCCTACCCACTCGTATTGAACTCATGGGTATGAGAAAGCTTTTGTATGAGATTTAAAAACCGGTGATATTCAAAAATCGTACCCCAGATTCGAATATACCTACTCAACGTCTACTCAAAGCTTTTATAGGTTTTCGTTTATGGGGCACCGAGGCTCCGTGCAACTGTATTTTATTAATTTCTTATAACAAGAATGTTACATTGTACCTTGTAATTTAAATAAGCCCACATCAACCCACTGCTGGGCATAGGCCTCTCTGTTATTGCACCATTCCTCACGGTCCTGTACTAATCGGATCCAATGTGAACCCGTCACCCTCACAATGTCATCAGATCAACGTGCTGGTGGTCTGCCTACTGACCTCCGTCCCTCTCTTGGCCACCACTATGATATTGCCTTGGTCCACCAGCCGTCATCCCGCCTAGCCCATCTCCGCTTCAACTTTGTGATCCGCTTACTTCTTCATCTTCTTTCGTCGAATTTCAACGTCAGGTTTCGGTGCAGTGCACTATTGATATGCCTTACTTGGCTCTCTGTGTTTCATTTATTTTGTGCATGTTTTGCCCTGTTACGAGTAGCATCCATGTTTCAGTACCGTAAGTGAGTATAGGCAGGACACATTGATTGTATATTATACCCTGGTCCTAAGGTAAACTCCCGATTTAAAAACTTGTCCAGTATTCTAAAAGCCGCCCATCCCAACCGAACACGCCTCACGATCTCCGGTACCTAGGATTGTACCTAGTCATTACTGGTTATCAATGTATCGTAACATTACGAGCTATTATGTTCCGAAAGTGGGCACTTTAGGCGGTTTAAAAGATAACAGGTAACTACAAACATTCAAAAGAACAAATAGTAAAGTTCCGATAAATTGAAAATGTAGTCTTTTTGGAAATGTTGTATAATGAAAATAGATTGAAGGCAGCACTGGTGGCTCATTAGGTACCCTCTTGATATGGAAACGTTTATTTTGTAAAATATTTAATGATTGAAAATCTAATTTTGCTTGTTTCCATCACCCTCCTTTGCGTGGACACGTGGTATCTAAGATTATGGCTGACTCCCCATTGTCAAACACGTGCGACAGCGATTCCAAATATTGAAATACGTAGGTTAGGTACCTACAATCCTCCTGCAATCATTATTTAAGTACTTTTTATTGGAATAGTTACTAACTTATAGTGTGGGCTACAAAGGGAAAAAAGAGCTATTGTGGCAAATAAAATGCACTATAGTCTTTATCGATTGTTAAAGTAGGTATCATATTAGCAAGTGGTAGGCTGTGTTCTAAAAGCTCTTAGGTTTAGATGTTTTAATTTCGCAATGAGCAAGTAAACATCTTTGTTTTCATAAAGTCCGCGTCTCTACAAATAAAACACGGAGGAAAAACAGCTTAGGTATTCAGGCCCTTTAGCTACACTTAGATACCCTATTTTCTATTATGCTGTTATTACTAGTTTCGAATGAAAACTATGATACGATGGGGTATTAATTAAAGTCATGTTTTACTTCGCTTTTTATGTCAATCCATGAATAGGTTTAGTAATAAATATGAAGTTGGAAAAGGACTTTGATTAAAGGAAATAGAAAGAATCTATGATAGTATGTCATTGACCAAGAATTTTCGCTTACTTCTCTAAAATGTAAAATCAAATGAGATAGATACCTAACCTAAGTACATAACCCAACAAGAGAGGCCAAAAGAAAGAGAGTCGTTATTGATAGCTTTTTTTGGTAAGTAGGTAATAGGTAGATAGGTACCTACTATATTTTATTTTCAAGTTATTAAACATATCTATATCAGAGGACGAGCATATAGAAATAATAAGATTGTAATGTATTGTTTATTATACCTATATTGAGATTGACTCAAGATCCAAATTTACGCTGTGATGCATATCCTGTGACTTTCCCTGCGAGTCATTCTTTCCTTGAAACAACATGATTTAAGGTTTAAACCGTCCTCGTCTTTAATGGTCATCAAGTGTAAGGAATTTATAATTAAACTTAAGGAAAACACAATTGAAGAAATGAGAGCTAGAAGAAATTTAGAATCGTATCACAAAGCTTATTTAAATAATCACGTGTCACTTCGTAAGTGGAACACAAACAGCTGCCATACAATATTGTTCGCATCCATTAATAAAACGGTGATTTGCCTCGTATCGCGGCAGAAACCCTAATTGATCTGTCGTGTCGGCAGCAATAACAAATCAATTGACATCGGCACTTTATGTATTGTAGAGCATGCATGATACTGTTATCACGTGTCGTGACGTTATCATTATCAGTATCTACAGATCGATACATTTTCGCCGCGGGGCACTTTCACCGCCGTTACACGCGTTTTCTAGCGAAACACCGAACTCAATTATTAATAGCAGCCTATTTTTGGAGCGGCTTCGGACGCGGATTTGCGCTCGGGCATGTACGAGGCCCGGGCGAAGTCACTATCTCACCTGGGCCAGGTGTAGACGCCGGATACTTCGAATCCAAAGTGCCAGGATCCGGCATAGGCGCCCTGTCCTTTGGGTCCGGTGCACACTCCGTGGCCGTGGGCCTTGCCGTCCTCCCAGCCGCCACAATAAGTACCACCATCGTCAAAGTCGAAGCGGCCACCGTTGAGGCCGCGCTGCGGGGGGTTTCCGCTAGCGGCGTGCGCGGCGTCGGTTAGCTCGCTCGGCTGCATCACGCGGAACCGTGGTGCCGCGGAGGGGAGGGCCTCCCGCGCGCGCCCTCCACCGAGCTCGTGGTATAAATAAACATCAGCTGGGCATGTCGCGCCGCGGCGCGCCGCCGAGTGAACACCACTCCGGTCCTGCGCGAGGAGCACTGCGCGCCCGGCCGCCGCCGCCCGCCCTCCGCGCCCCGCCCGCCCTGCGCACTCGAGCCCGGCCCGCGAGCGCCGCGCCGCCGCCACCTGCCGCGCCCTGCCGCTGCTGCCCTGCCGATGCCGATGCTCATACAATCACCACATGCACATCTAAGCTTTACTTACTCCTTTGAAACCTGTTGCAACCGTTAACATAATATATCTATCTAACTCTAATCTAGCTTCGTATTATCAATCGTGAAACTGTATTGCGTCGTATCTATAACTACCTATTACTAAGTAGATAACTATTTAAAAGAATGGAGTGATAATACCTACTGACTTTGAATTTTTCGTTCAGGTCCTGTATTTAGTAAAAATTTGGCTTTAATTCACTTTTTGTATACTGAATTCACTAAGGTCGAAAAGATTTAGAGCGAAAATTTATCCGTAAGATCAGCTCCAGGTACTAGGGAGGATTATGTCCGTTTAACTGTATGAAAAACCTTGAATACGTAATAATAAGGTGTGACATTATTAGAACACTATATAAAAAGTATATACTTATAATGTTTATAACCCAATACCTATTATGCCACCTTCCTGGTTATTACGTTATAAAAGACGCAACGCAGACGGTATAGAGTCCGTGGTGTATTTGTTTTCTCCGTGGAAAATGGACCGCATCGTACGGTACGATGCAACTACGGTAATGCACGAGGAGGGGGGTGGTCTGTGGGGTACCTACACCTTTTTATGCTTAAAGGTCATCATCATCATCATCCACAGCGCGGTTCCGCCCACTGCTAGGTAGGCTAGGCCTTCATTTGTTTTTGCCACCCTCATCTGTCCTGAGAGTTATAGTATATCATCAACGGCGATGGGTTCACGATATATGGAGGATTTCCGTTGAACCGTAAAAGGTAACGAGTTGAAATTTTCACCGAATATGTGAATATATAAGATGTGTGTATATGTATTTATAAGAAAAGTAAAAAGCCGTACAAGAACCGTGTTTTTTTCCAAGGTTTTTTGTTTTTGCTCTGTCGTAAAAACGACAAACTTGGTCTTATAATATAGTATAATCTACTCTACAGTAAAATGCGCTAACATTCACGGAGAAAAATTCTTGTTGCAAATATTTTGGTAGGGATACCCTCGACGCACGAGTCCATCTCGCACTTGGCTGGTTTTTTTTTCGCTAGAGACAACCGACAAGGACTGTCAGACTGTCTGTCGTTAGCAGTATGTAAGTATTCGACTAGGTAAACGTGTTCTATACAGGTTGTCACAAAACACCCAAGTATTACTTAAGGGGATACTTCAGACCATCAAACTGAACAACTTTCACTATGGAGCCAACATCGAAATTGCGAAAAAAAAATCGCTCTTTCATACAAAACTGCAGTATCTTCTCGACACAAATATATGGGACAGCAGATTATTTAATTTTTTCTCGACGATTGGTTTGCTCCACTTTGATGGTCTGAAGCACCCCCTTAAGAATTACTTGGATATTTTGTTACACCCTGTATAAGTAGTGACACAGGAGAACACAGGATGAAAGCCTTTGTTACAATGATATTAATGCTTTGTTATATCGTATTGGTACACACGCCGACACATCAAACTACGCAAAACCAAAATAAGCTGGCCGCTCGACGTTATATGTTATGCAACATCCGCGCGGCCAGCTTATGTTGGTTTTGTGTAGCTTGATGTGTCGCTGCGTGTACATGGACTACGGGTCACAGCAACCTGCAGCCTGCAGCCAACGCGGCGCTGCCTGTCGGAGTGCCTGTAGACGACATGGTACGACCTAAGCAGCGATTGCACTTGTAGTTTGACAGGCCAAATTTCGGCATACATTGCCTGATTTGTTCTCTCTATTTAAAATAGAGCGATCAAAGCAAGAAATTAATGCCAAATAGGGCCCTGCATGTAGGGCAATGTAATCGCTGCTCTGAGTGGCAAGTGACCACCACCCAAGACGTTTTACCACCAAGTTGTTGCTGCAAATGCGACTTAGCTTTATTCCATACTACATGTCGTGATAAGCGCGGCTTTCGCTCTACGAAAAGCGCGGGAACAGGTAATTTTCTATGGAGCAAATTCGCTCTAAGGCTGAGATTCAGAGACGTTTTTTAAGTCTTAGGCCGAGATTCAGAGACGATTTGTAAGTCATAGTTCGATCTCCCGTATGTCAAAATTCATACATTTTCGCCCTGCTTAGCTCGAGCTAAGACTAAAAAATCTCGGCCTTAGTTCGAACTCCCGTATGTCAAAATCCACACATTTTCGCCCTACTTAGTTCGAACTAAGGCCGAGATTCAATTTCAAATAAGATTTTTTTTGTTTTAGCTCGGGCTAAGCAAGGCGAAAATGTATGGATTTTGACATACGGGAGTTCGAACTTTGACTTAAAAATCGTCTCTGAATCTCGACCTGAGATTCTATTTCCCTCGCTCTATGTTTCTATTTTTGTATGGATAAAATGATGGATTTATAAACCAAAATATGTCTGCACAACCCAAATCGATGTGCAAAAAATTTTCGAGCCTTCTTCGCTCGCTCCGTTATTTTTTTCAGGTAGATAAGGGAGCGGCAAAATCGGTCTGTGCCCCGGGCGGCAAAAACCCACGTTACGCCACTGTGTAGGTAGCCGTATCACATGTAACATGCTAGCCCACTGGTATAACTTACATCAAAGAGAAGAGATTAGGATCAGGATAAAGATTTCGTATGGATCTTCTCCACACAGTAATTCAAATCCTATACAAAATCACAATTCTGATTCGAAATTCCGCTAAGGGTGTGTCCACATCTGGCAAATGCGCCGCGAATGCACAGAACGGCACGCGAGCTTCGCGCTTGCTTTTTATGCTCGTGCGTCGCTCCTGCGCAATATCTAAGGGGTGCCTGCAGGTGCAGGATCTGTTTCACATCTGCCGGGCGACCCACAAAGTTCGAAATTCGAAAAAAGCGCGCGAAATCGTGAGAGTGTGGTATTTTGATGTTTCACAGCTGCCGGGCGACATCCCGCGACGGCTACTTTATTTTTATGAAGTTCATTTTGATACGTTATCGTGTCATCTCTTCAGCTAAAAGACTATCATCCAAGAACTTTAAAAAAGTTATATGTCATCTGTGTTTTAAAATCCTGCTAAATCAAAATAGAAATGGGAAATCGTGCTCTATCTTGAGGGAATTTTCTAAGGGCATCTCTCTCGCATCTTGTTGTGTGTGTGTGTCGTGTATCTTTGTGTGTGAAATCCGTATTTTGTTTAATCCGCGTTTTTGTAGCACACCGCATTTTCAATTTGTTCATCTATTAACACTGAATAACTTCAAGGCAATGGGAATCAAGCGGGAGTTTGCTTGGCGCCATTGCTCTTGCTGTGTTTCGATGTATATGAAATTCGTAAAAATTGGTTTAATTTTGGTTCAAGTTAACTCGTACATGGTCATTTTGGCGGCAACGCGCGTGCTTACAAAATCCAGAGCCAGTATCCAGAGCCGTTAAAGACATTATAAAAAAATCAAGTCAATGGTGGTTTGCTTGGCGCTATTGCTCTTGCTGTGTTTCGTCGTATTTGAAATTCGTTAAAAATTTGTTTTAGTGATATTTGTGACATAATTTCGGGCTGATTGTGTACCAAACAGTTGCGTAAAGCGACCGACGTAACAGGAATTTCAAATAAATACGATAACAGAACATACGTTTTGGTTCAAGTTAACTCATATATGGTCATTTTGGCGGCAACGCGCGAGCTTATGAAATCGACCACAGATTCATCGTCATCTATCATCCCACAAAATATAAAGAATATAAAGAAAAAAATTACGAACGGCTCAAAAAGACTAGTATCCAGAGCCTAAAGACATTTTAAAAAAAAAACGTCATGTCAATGTCATTCAATTTCAATCATTTCATTTCGTTGTCAAACAAAAAGTGATAAAGCGATAAAGTAAAGCATCGTTATTCGTTGGCTTTGTTGTGTTATTTCTTTGACGAGGACACTTGATTAGGTAGTTTACATTTCAGAAAACCATATAAATAACTGACACAAAAAGTCTTTGACGATCTCGATATGTATAAGGAGTCTCTGGGAGGTTTTTTGATTTTGCGTTTTAAATAAAATCTCAATTCAACTGCAAACGCTGCAAAGAAAATTAGAGAGGTAAGGGCTATAGTTTTGTACTTTCATCTGTTATCGTCATTAATGTTTTGTGCCTATCTGTTTATCGTTGGTTTGTTTGATTTTAGCTAATGAATTAAATTGTTTCCTGCCTCTGAACCGAAGAAAAATGGAGAATGCAGAGGCAAGTGGGAGCAGCAGAACCCTGCTGGTCCCTCCCACATCGTGGTGTCACCCCGCGAACAGAGTTCATAGATTCATAGCATTGATTTTGATGTGCTTCCTTTGTTTCGGCAAGTATCTTCTTACATCTCTTCTTCAATTATATTAATTTACAACTATTATAAAACTGTAACAGAAGTGTGTCTGTACATTGAAGATATTTAAAAAAAATATTACCACATGGCTAGGTGTCCCTGACTCCGAATCAATCTTTTTTAGAATCATTGTCTGTCTGTATGTTTGTTTGTAACAGCATCACGCAATAACTAATGAACCGATTTTAATGAAACTTGTGTTGTTTGATAGCTTATGATTTGACTTAAAATCTGGTATATAGGGTCCTTCTTAATATGCTTAATATAATGGGATGATCAGACCATCAAACTGAACAACTTTATAGCACCAGCATCAAAATCGCTGTTGGTTCCATAGAGAAAGTTGTTCAGTTTAATGGTCTGATCATTGCCTTAAAAAGTGTCACCATATAAAGAAGGACCCTGTATAATTTGTGCGTAAACTCGAACATCATATAAATTCATGGTTATATCCAATGACATTCTATACACAAGGACTTTGCTTCAGTGCGCTATTAACAGGACCACTAAGTTATGCCTAATCGTTTTACATTACTGTTTTGTGACCAAATACATTTGAAAGATTTGAAAGGACTGGAATGTCAGCGGCAATGTATGACAACCGAGCATAACTGATGCAAACAAAGGTGACATTCGAGACATGAGTAATTTTTTGGTTCTGTTATTGTATGACGTGGTGAGTCTTATGTATAGAATATCTTTGGTTATATTCCTTAACAAGCTGTGCAAATAATTAGCAAGCACAATCGAACTGTAATAATCATACAAAATCAAATTTCTCAGGTTCATATTTCTGCTACGACACGCCCGGTGCTCTCGCAGATAATTTCAAAGATGACTCGCACTTGAACACATCTCAATTTGCTCTATTGTATTCCATTTACTCCTGGCCGAATGTAATATTATGTTTCATTGGTGGTTATCTGATAGATAGGTATGTATCATTTCCATAAATGTGCCCATATTGCTGTGACTCATACTTAGTGTTATAATGTTTCTAGTATAGGTACACACAACGACAGATCGAACTACCCATACTTGAACTCTATATTAATGGACATAGAGTTCAACTATGGGTAATTTGATTTCTCGCAATATACCATGTTTACATTTGATTTTCTGACCTTATTTTCCTGTACCTACTGGTTATCTGTGTTATAAATTTATTCTATCATCTCAATTATTTTATAACTGATTATTAATTATCCACAAAGTATCTTTGTATTTGAACTTACATATTGTAGATCTAATAATACAAAAAATTGTAGTACCAGGTTTATAATTCTCACCTATGTACCTGCGCAACTGACAAATTTTAACAGAGTGTGTAATTATATTGACCAATCAGGATATGCCACCTTCAATCTCTTGCTGCTATAGGCTAATTGTTTTCGCTGCTATGCGACTTTGCACCCTTTGATTACTAAATGACTTCGGGGTTTGACGGGGGCTCGGGTCTGCTCTGTGCAAACGAAGATTTTCGAGCGGAATTATTTCCCTGGTCGTACTGTACTATAATGAGGAATGAGTCTCACTACTTTTACTTTAAGGTACAATTTTATTATTTTTTCTTACAGATGCTTTGGTGTAAGACTGGGAACTATCATTTATATGACTATAGTTTTTGTTGGAGCTGTGGTTTTTGCATTTGGTGTTTATATTAATGCATTTTGGCTTATGATTCTTGGAAGATTTATATTTGGGTAAGAACTTATTTCTTAAAAACACTAGTCACTACCGTGATTGGCATAATAGTGGTATATGTTACTTAAATAACTTGATATTAATTTAATTTATGAATCTTATTTCCTAAAAACAAAATGTGCATTGTAATTTGCTTCAAATACACAAATATTTTCACAATAGATACTACAAGAGAAGTATACAGGATCCTTCTTAATATGCTGTCACTTTTTTAAGGGGATGATCAGACCCTCAAACTGAACCACTTTCTCTATGGGACCAACATCGAAATCGTGAAAAAAAGCAGCTGTCCCATACATTTGGCTCAAGTATGATTACAGTTTTGTATGGAACAGCAGATTTTTTTAGGCGATTTCGATACAGAAAGTTATTCAGTTTGTCGGTCTGATCATTCCCTTAAAAAGGTGTCAGCATATTAAGAATCCTGCATGTCTAATATTACGGAATTATTAAAGTACCTACTTAAATATGGCTAACACCTTTTTTTAATTATTGGTCATCACTCATCAAACAGCTGATATATTTGAATGCTTTTTATGAATTTTTGCAGTATTGGAGGGGAGTCACTGCAGGTAGCTGTCAACAACTATGTCGTGCTGTGGTTCAAGGGGAAGGAGCTTAACATGGTATTCGGTCTACAGCTCTCCTTCTCGAGATTTGGAAGCACTGTCAACTTTTGGGTCATGGAACCTATTTACAGATGGGTAGCCACTTACTATGGAGGATATGAACGTCTAGGGGTTACACTATTTATTGGTTAGCATTAGCACGTACTAGGTATCTACGTAGGATAAAAGATAGAAACTAGAACAAGAATTGAACTAAAAGATAAAGCTAGATGACCCTGAATACGTGCTATGTAAACAAAGAACATACTAATATCAGCATTATGAGCAGTGCAGTTTATTTCCTACAAAACTTGTGGAAAAGAAAATTTTACACAAAGATTATCTGAAAATAATGGTTCAATTCATTTATTGTGCAAATTTTATTTTCAGCTTCTTTTACTTGCCTTTTATCACTGATATGCGGTCTAATTTTGGGATGGATGGATCACAGAGCTGAGAAAATTCTTGGGAGGCAGGATGATCAAGACAACAATGAACCATTCCACATGAAGGATGTACTTAAATTCAAAACAGTTTTCTGGCTTGTTACTGTAATCTGCGTGGCATACTACTTGGCTATATTTCCATTTATTGCCTTGGGAAAGTAAGTTATGTATGATGTAAATTGTTGTCATTCTTTATTAATGAAATTACTTACAAAATGATGTTTTACTAAATTATTTTGCAGGTTGTTTTTTGAAAGAAAATTTGACTTTGCTCCTCAAGATGCAAACACAGTAAATTCTATGGTATATTTACTGTCTGCAGCTCTGAGTCCATTTTTCGGAATACTTATAGACAAGACTGGAAGAAATGTAACATGGGTTATAGTCAGTATTGTGACAACCATTGGTGCTCATTTCTTGTTGGCTTTTACTTTCTTTGATCCATACATTGGGGTGGTAAGTGTTTAATAATAATTAATATTGTAATAACAAATTTTTTGTAAATAATGTTTTTTCATAAAACTACGACTATTATGTTGTTACAGATAGCATTAGGAATTTCATATTCTTTATTAGCTAGTGGTCTGTGGCCACTAGTAGCACTGATCGTTCCGGAACATCAGCTTGGAACAGCATATGGAATGTAAGTAATTTAACATGATTAGATTTTTTCGGTTTAGCATTTTATGTGCAATAAACTCCAAAAATTTAATTAACCATTTCAGTTGCCAAGCAGTACAGAACTTGGGATTGGCTACCGTTATTATTCTAGCTGGAATGATAGTTGACAAATATGGATACTTGATGTTAGAAATGTTCTTCTTGTGTTGCCTTTTCGGTAAGTTTAGTGTACATATTGTAGACAATGTTTCAATGAAATGACAAGATCTAATTGAGAAATCTGTTTCAGTTTCTCTGATCGCGGCTGTACTTATTTATATTGTGGATTCCACAAATAATGGTATTCTAAATTTGCCACCTAGTAAGAGAGACTCTATGAAACCGTAAGTAATCAATACTACATTGTTTTTATATCTATTTGATGACTAAAATTAGTACATATATCACATATATAAAACTCACGACCGTAATCCCTTTCGGGACGCTCAGAAACATTGATACAACTACCAATTTTCTGTTTAAGTTAAAAATAGTTATCTGTAATTGAACTACCTATGTAGAAAGTTATAATTATTATTTAATTTTGATTATAAGAGGATATTTATTTAACAATAATTAAAATAGTATTGTTATCTTACTTAAAAACTACTATTATATAGTACTAGCTGACCCGGCAGACGTTGTTCTGCCATTTTCCCTACCCTACACCTACAACTACCCTACACCTACCCTACACCTACAACTACCCTACACCTACCCTACACCTACAACTACCCTACACCTACCCTACACCTACAACTACCCTACACCTACCCTACACCTACAACTACCCTACACCTACCCTACACCTACAACTACCCTACACCTACCCTACAACTACCCTACACCTACCCTACACCTACCCTACAACTACCCTACACCTACCCGACACACACTTGGCCGTTTTTTTTGTTTATAAACCTTCCCTGGCATATGCACAACAACCCACCAAAGTTTCATCGCAATCGGTCCAGCCGTTCAGGCGTGATGCCGTGACCAAGGGAAATAGGGATTCATTTTTATATATATAGATTTAGTATTTACAACGAAACACGATAATAGACAAAACAAAATAGCTATCTTCTGATTCCTGACCATTAACAGTTATAAAAAAATTTCAGAAATAATACTGACGAAACTGCAAACTTGTTGGACAATGAAGATAATACGGACCACGAGGAAACAGACTCGCGAATGCAGTCTGATTCCCTGACTGAATCTATGAACCAAAGAGACCCTACCGTGGCGCAGTCCGACAGAATCCGCACCAGATATCTGGCACAAATATTGCCAAACAGTAACATTCCAGACAGACAATAGGTAACATGACGTGACTATTATATTATTGTAGTTTTAATTTGTAAATAGTTATATTTTTAGAGTATTGAATTTAATTATTTGTAATATCAATGATACAAATCTTAATACAATCATTTTATTTAAGACTATGGACACAATAAATATATTCATAAATAAATTATTATTATTCATTTATTATAACATTATTTATCCTTTTTTCTCCTAAGACAATGTTATTTAAAGAAAATAGTAAGTACGAGTAGGTACCTAATTTTTATCATACTTGGCAGTGAATAGTGTTTTTGACTAAAGCTTGTGATTTTCTTATGTGTTGTAATAGGCACCTTGTTGATTTTTATCCTTAAGGGCCTGTTTCACCACTTTTGGATATGTTCTTGTTAGCTTTTTTGACAGCTCGTTTGACAGATTTTGTATGAAAGATATGTCAAACGATCTGTCAGATAAGCTAACAAGAACTTACTAAGAAGTAGATAACCAGGTCCTTAGTATAAAAAGTGTGTTGTACAAGTAAATAATAATGTAAGTACAAAATCTATATATTTTATTTGAATGAAAACATTTAAGGATTTTGTTAATAATCAGTACCAACATCTATAGGGTCCTTCTTAATATGCTGACACTTTTTTAAGGCGATAATCAGACCATCAAACTGATCAACTTTCTCTATGGGACCAATAACGAAATCGCGAAAAAAAATCAGCTGTTCCATACTAAACTGAAATCTTAGTCGACCCAATTGTATGGGACAGCTGATTTTTTATTCGCTATTTCGATTTTGGTCCCATAGAGAAAGTTATTCAGACTGATGGTCTGATCATCCTCTTAAAAAACTGTCAGCAAATTAAGTTGGACCCTGTATAAGTAAGTACACAAGTGTACCAGAAATGTGTGTTCAAGAATAATAAAGCACATACCAATTTAACACAAAATGTTAGAATAGACATTAACACTTTGGCTGCTAAGCTCAAATCAATGATACTCGTGCAGTGTTGAAATTGACGCCCCTAGGCGAAATGCTATAGAACTGACTCACTACGTGCGTTCTTGCACACTGCGGTCCATTTGTTGCTGACCTATGAAGTAGGTCGTCAGCAGCTAAAGTGTTAAACATACTAGATTGTAAATATATCTCCCTAGTCAAGCAACCCTAGTTAATTGGGTGTGTAATTTAGCCTTCCTTATTTTGATCTATAACAATCCATTCAATTCCATCGCCAGGTAATGGACTGTGGATAAATGGTGAAATCAAAGTTAAATGCCATCTATAACCCAATACTTCTATTACATTATATTTCCAGCCTTGGTCATACATAAATTGTGTGATGCTATATTTTCTTTTATTAACTGTTTTACCTTGAATAATATTGTTTAAATGATAGAAAAACAGGAATCCTGTAAATGATCCTATGACAACATTCATAACTACTAAAAATATAGAAAGACTTTCCTCACCAAAATCAAATAAAAAACTAGCTACCGGCAACAGAAACTTAGCGATGACTAGTCCATGATTCCATTTAAGAGTAAGGGCCAAAAATTGCATGTTAAAATAAAAACAATGCACCATAGCTATAAATACGTACATAGTAAATACCATGAAATATCTCTTGTTAAAATATCCCACGCAACATGCAAAGAATGTACAGTGATGGTCCCTTTTCAATATGCAAATATTGCATGTGTCACAGTGCCAGGAGTGAGGTGGCTGTAAACACTTGCACAGTTTACAAACTCTCCAGTTCTTATCACTAACAGTAACCCTCCCTTTTACGCTGGTGTCAGTGAACATTCCATAAATTAAATTTCCTACAATATTCATCATAAAGAACATTGCACAGATGTTGTGAATGAAATAAGATATGGTCCATTCTTCGATGATAGCAGGGTAAACTACAAAAAGTTCAAAGTAAAAGAAAGCTGGTATAAAGACTAGCAGTATTGCAATGTAAATGCTGTGATCCAGAAATCTTTTCAAACTTATTTTCATAAAGTCCATTTTCAGAAACATTTTGATGTCTTATATCATTTTATCAGTTCACATGTGTAGGTATCATATATTTATTATGTTGTTGCTTGTTCATGCTAGAGAATAATTAATGTTTTAATTTATAAGACTATGTTCTACCTGAAATAAAATAGTGTGTATGAATATAGGAATAAAAGATAAACTAGAAACTACAAAAATAATCAAAATTCAAAGAAAATTAGAAATAAATACCAGATAAAACTGCAAACCCAATAAAATAATCCTCGTAAAATCAATGGTTTGCTACGGTTTTTATTACACTGACAGATCAGTGTTGCCAACTCGATGTCAGTTTTTCGGGCTAAATAGGTTTTAAAAAGGGCTAGATTTACCAAATAAATTTAAAATAGGGCTAAATTGCTATTTTAATAAAATAAATTACAAAGTGACTTTTGGTAATTAATTGTTTACTTATTAAATATATTCACTCAAACACACACAGTCAAAAATAAAAAAAAAACAAACTTACTTAATAAAAAGACAGCTTAAATGTCCAAGTGCTCATCAGAGGATTCTTCGCCACAAAAGATTCAGTCACACACACTCAAAAGCCTGCTAAGCTTTATGCTGACGAAGTTGATGATTGAGGTTGAGCCTTATCTGCTTCATCAAGGACTGCCTATTGCTAGATCTAGTTCCGAAAGGGCTAAATTGGTAACGCTGTGACGGATGGTTAAGGTTGGGCCATGGAAAATATACAGGGTCCAACTTAATATGCTGACAGTTTTTTAAGAGTATGATCAGATCATCAAACTGAACAACTTTCTCTATGGGATCAATGTCGAAATCGCGAAAAAATATCAGCTGTCCCATACAATCGGGTCGAGTAAGATTTCAGTTTAGTATGGAACAGCTGTTTATTTTCGCGATTTCGACATTGGTCCCATAGAGAAAGTTGTTCAGTTTGAAGGTCTGATCACCCCTTTAAAAAGTGTCAGCATATTAAGAAGGATAATATATGTATATGTATACAATATTCTTGGGGCCAAGAAGTTTAAATAGGCATTTAGGCCGAGATTCAGAGACAATTTGTATGTCAGTTCGAAAGTACAAAATTTTTTTTTGCGAATTTCCGACCTGTTTCATAGGGAAGGTTGTTCAGGATAATGGGTACAATTAACCCTTAGTAGTAATGCAACTGTTTACCCTAACACCCTGTACCTACCTATAGCTTCATATAGACTGGATTACAAGGAAAGTTTGTTCGGCCGTCGATATTTAGTGCTAACCGTGCAGAGCCGGGGCGGGTCGCTATTAGAAATAATAACAAACAAAGTAAAAATATTGTTTTATTGTAGTGTTTTATATAATCATTGCATGATTCTTAACTTCTTCAGAAAAACGATACATATAAATTATTTCAGTATGCATACTTTTGCAATCTCAAGAATGTTAATTTATCTCTCTCCTCTCCATTCAATCTTTAAATAATAATATAATGTTTATCAAATAATATTAAATACACTTACTCTTATCAATACTCAAAAACTCATCCTATCCACTACATGGACATGGTGATCATGAAGAAAAATGATTTTTAGTGCGTCCAAGATAGCTTCGTGAATTTGACAGATCGTTTAAGAGTGATTACTTTTACTTAAAATGATTGAGCCGTAAAAAATTTAATTTGATATAAATGTTAATTAATCTTGTATATTTTTAGTGTATAATTGACGTCTCAAACATAATCAAAAAGTTTGCAGTCAAAATCACGATGCTATCTTGGACGTACTTATTGTGATTATTTATACAATTTATGGGGGGGAGTCTGTCGAACAAAACAAATGTAAATGAATATACGAGTGGACTGCTCAGTGAGGATAGAACTTCTTACTAGTGTCCTTGGCCATATCTACCAAGGTTTCCGCAGGTTTGAATGGCGCTCCATAGAGACCGTGGAACTCTTCCATTTTCTTTACCAGTTTATCAGCACCAAATTGATCGACCCATCTGTAACAGAATTGTTTCATTTTAGTTATTTGTTTTTTTTGTGATTTGTCTACTGGACATGCCATTTTTTTTAAAGTAGGTTTAAAATATAAGACGTATTTTTCCGATTAAATTTTTGATTGATATTTCGATTTTTTATTTACATTATGAATTTTCTAAAAAAATTAAATGTATAGCTATAATACCTTTGCGCTGTGCCTTTCCAGCAGTGAAAATTCGAAATAAAAACTGTCAAATTCAATAATTCAATTAATTCCTGTACAAATAGAAAAGGCCAGCAGGCAAAGGAATAAAATCTCGACCAACATTTTTAAAATTTTTCGGTATTTTTCAAATAACTCGAAAAATAATGGATAGAAAAATTATATGAGCTTTGAATCACTGGCTCCAAATGGTTTTCGAATTTTCGTACCTTGCCTTACATGTTGTCCATTAATCTTAAAAGGCCCTTTACCGGTCAGTGGCGCTCTTTTATCACAAAATCAACGATTTTCAATCAAGAAAACTTAAAATTAAAAACTTATTAAAAGCCTAAAAACTATTTTTATACACTACTTGGAAACATTACACTTTTAAGGAAATATAAAATTACTATTTATTTGAATACTTATTAGGTAGGTATGCAAATCTGTTTGCCTACAAAGATAGGAATAGCTTTAGCGCGAAGTAACAGTAGCGCGAACTCCTCAAATATGTTATGTTAGGTACCTGAAAGGTCCACCGGTAAATGGAGGGAATCCAAGGCCGAACACGGCGCCAACATCACCCTCCAGTGGACTATGCAAGATTTTCTCTTCTAGGGACAAAACGGCTTCATTCACGAATCTGAAATTGTAAAAAGATTAGTCATCAACTAATTGATGTTCTCCTTGGTGAATCCGTCAACGGCGACATTCTAGTAGAATAGGCTCGGATGTGACTAACGATCCTAAAATTCGACCTAAAGGTCCAATCGCATGTAAAACAGTGAAGTTTTCCCCTGTCATTATACAGTGGCGAGTAACCTTGCCTGCCGTGCAAGAGGCGGTGGTTCGATCCCCGTCCAGAAAGACTCGTACCAATAAGTTTTTCGGAATTTATGCACGATTTGTAACTGGTTTTTCGGTGAAGGAAAACATCGTGAGGAAACCTGCATGCTTCAATTTCGAGGCATGTATGTACCCACTGTCCATTACAAGTTGCGACGGGCTCACTTCCCGTCACACTGGACAGAGTTTCGGTACTAGTGAAACGTTGATGTTCTGTAGTTTCTGAATATCGGTGAAATATAGTCGTGAGCATATGCCATAAAAGGGAAGTAGGCATAATCAGAATTAGGCAGATAGCGTTTTAGACCTAATGCATATTTGTCTAAAAGTATAGGGGTAGATAAATAATATAAATCAAGACATAAAAACGCTACTTGACATTCAATCACACTTGTAACAACCGTCCATTAGAAGGGTATAAAAAAGTACTCTGTGCATTAGAATAAGCGAGATGTCAATAGCAAAAAGATTCCATCTTGAAACAGTTTGTCACCAGATATTGAGTATGCCTGTTGTCTATCTGCAGAATTAGTCCAATTGCGTTTTACAATTTACCGAGAGCTAACGAGTATATCATACATACCTGGACACCATGCGAAGTTGTTGATCCTCTACTGTGTTGGCTCCCTTAGGTTCCAACGAGTACCTGGTCTTCAATATCTGTACCGCTTCCTGGTTCACGTCTCGGCTCTTGGTGCCTTTTTCATATACATAGAAGCCTTTGCCGGACTTCCTTCCCATGAATCCAGCTGCCACCAAGTCTTGCATAATGGTCAAGTTACCGCCGCTGAAGCGATCGCCGAATGCCTTTAAAAGTTTATCGTCATTATCTTAAGTTTAATTTACGAAAGAAATAAAAACCGGCCAAGTGCGAGTCAGGCTACTCGCGCACCGAGGGTTCCGTACGAACACACAATATATTAACTTATCAAATAATATGTTTTTTCCAGGACTCTTAGCGCGAGACCGACTCACACATGTCCATTTTTTTTTACAATTTGTTGTTATACTGTAGAGTTTGCAATTACACCGAGTTTGATGCTTGTATTTATTATCGTTTTAACGATAGAGCGAGAACAAAACACGTTGATAAAAACTAGTTTCTTGTATGGGGACCCCACTTAATTTTTACTTTTTGCTTTTATTTATTATTTGTCATCAAATCCAATACAATGATAAATATTATGTAAAAATTACTCGCTACCTATTATGGTTCAAAAGATACAGCCGTCTGAAGGTAGGACGGACAGACGGAGAGTGTAGGCTTATGAACCCGTTTTCACCCTTTGGGTACGGAACCCTATAAACGGTTTGATTCAGACCTTAGACAGATCAACAGCGATATGAGCGCCAACGTCGAGGCCGACTTCATCAGCTAGCGTGGCTGCGCCGACGGGGAAACCAAACTTCTTGGTCATGCTGTCTAGGTCTTTAGGATCTACACCTTCTTGTAATAACCTGGAATCGGCAAGAACAAATTAATAACAGCACGATTCATATAAGGCCCTTCTTAAAATGCTGAGACTTTCTAAAGGGGATGATCAGACCATCAAACTGAACGTTCTTTACGGGACTAAGATCGAAATCGCGGAAAAAAATTAGCTATCCCAGACAAAACTGCAAACCTACTTGAGCCAAATGTATGGGGCAGCAGATTTTGTTGTTGTTCAGTTTGATGGTCTGATAATCCCATTAAAAAAGTGTCAGCATGTTAATAAGGACCCTGAGTATGAAATTTAAAAATATTGTCTTCAATAATAAGTTATCATGGCAGTAGCGTAGCGTGTGGCAGAAACCCTGGACGGCACTTTACCAGGGGCGGTGAATTCGGGAAAAATAAAGATTGATTGAGCTCTATCTAATAACTGGTCGTAGAGCGGAGAAACGCTCGCTCTGTTTCTTATAATCCTTAATAGTTCTCACTACAGCTAACACGTGGTTTTAAAAATTTCGAGCTCACTTCGCTTGATCCAGTTTTTACGTTGGTGCTCATGTTTTGTACGGAAAGAGCTTTGGCTCCAACCGATTCATATTGAGGAGAATATGTGAGCTCGTTGGACTCACTCTAAGTTTCTACTTTTGCATGGATAAGCCAGAAGATATGAGACCATAACCAGAGTACTTGTGCTAAAATATTTCTTCGTTATTTTTCTGTGGATCTTTTTACGATAAGGGGGCGGTCTGTTACACGGGGCGACAGAAACCCACGCTACACCACTGTTTTATGACTATGATTATTGTATTTACCTAACAGCCTCGCTCAGCATGGTGGAGAGGATGCGTGTGGTGTAGAAGCCAGGTCCATCGCCGACCGTGATCACCACCTTGCCCTGTCGCAGGCCGATGGCGACTGCCGCCGCGGCTGTGTCTTCGCTCGTGCCCGGGTGCGTTATAATCTCCAGGAGCTGCATCTTGTCCACAGGCGAGAAGTAGTGCATACCTGGGATTGAAATCTTGAAATAAACCTTTTTTTTCCCTCTCGTGATAGCCCCGCCCTATTGATGAATATACCAATGAATGAATAGTTTCCAAACAATAAATTATGCGCGAAGTTATACGAAAAATTGTTTAAGTGATCAGGCGGAAAAGTCCGCGATAGTACGCGTAGTAATAGATCTGTGTATATTAACGCATTTAAAAATCTCTCATTTTTATAATTAGTCCTTTATCTACTTGTTCATTTCGCGGAATGGACATTTGATTTGTAAAAAAACAAAATTGTTACTTACCAATAACTTTATCAGGACGACTGCTTCCTGCAGCAATCTTAGTGATTGGGATAGCGCTGGTGTTCGTAGCAATGATGCAGTGTTTCGGGACAACAGCTTCTAGCTCCTTAATTACTTTGTGTTTTATGTCTATGTTCTCAAACACTGCTTCGATGACACAGTCTACATTCTTGAACTTTCCGTATTCCAGGGTTGGCAAAAGGTTTGAAATGAATTTGTCCTTTTGTAGACTGCAAAAAATATTTAAAAATAATTGTAGTGCTTTTTACATTATTTAGATTATAGCGTTAGACAGGCGCGGTCGCAGCCTGAAATTTTGGAAGGGGTCACTAATAATAAGTCGAATAAATTAGACTTTATTGCATATTAGAAATTTTTCAATGTGATGCGTACGATGGGGAGGGGGGGGGGGGGGGGGGCATGTGCCCTGTGACCCTCCCCTTCGGGCCGCGGCTGGTAACAAAACACCGTAGTAGGTATTACTTAAGGGTTGCTACAGACCATAAAACTGAACAACTTTCACTATGGAGCGAATTTCGAAATCCCGAAAAAAATCTGCTATTTCATACAAAACTGCAGTACTGAACCGACTCGACTCAAATGTTTCCGCCGCCAGAACAGCCGATATTTTTTCGAGATTTCGATGTTGGTTCCATAGTGAAAGTTGTTCAGTTTGATGGTCTAAACTAAACCACCTCTTGTGTTTTGTTGCACCCTGTAATTATTAAATAACTGTGTCCCTTACGCAGATACTCTCTTCCTTTTAACGGCAGTGACGAGTCCTTTCTGAATTTGTCCTACTCCTCTGTACAGTCCAGCATTTGTGGCATCTTTCATAACCACATGGTATCCTTTGTCAATAGATACTTGTACGATACCGGCACCCATCAGACCGGCACCAAGAACACCAATCTGTTGAAATAATATTATCAAATTTCTATTATTACTACTGGGTGTAATTAAAATACAATTACAAAAATACAATATTAAATTATATGGGTACATAGGAAATAATCCACATCACGTTTCGTCACGCATGCCACACTAAAAATATAAATGTTCTACCAGAAGTTCAACCAGAGTCAAACAATTTTTAGGGGTGTTTCAGACTACCGAACTGAACAACTTTTTCTATGGGAACAAACATTAACTCACTAAAAAAAATCTGCTGTTCCTACTAAACTGCAATTCCTGCCCGATTCAAATGTAAGAACTTGGATGTTTTGTTTCCAATTTCAGGTTTGCTCTGATACTAAAAGTTGTTCAGTTTGATGGTCTGAACCACCCCTGAACATTTCTCGACTCATTTCAATTACACCCTGTAGAATCTTCGGCGTAGAGTTCTTTAGAACGTCGGTGCGCTAACTTAATGGTGAGGGACTGGGTTCGAATAAACACGGACAACATGCCGTGTACCAATGAGTTTTTCTATCTTGACGTACGCCTGTACACCTTCCCTGAGGGTAGGCCTGTGCCTTGCAGTGGGACATATAGTATAGGCTGATGATGATGACTGGAATCTTTACCAGAATTATGTTTGGTAGGTCTTAATGATAATCTTACCGTTTTAACAGGAACTGCAGATTTTCCAAACCTGTTCTTCTTGCACTCAGTCTGTCCTCTGAAAAGTCCAATGAGACCTTTGCTTTGTGGGGTCATTGCTAGCTCTCCGAAGCCCTGAGCTTCTGCCTCATATCCTGCCGCGGGGCCCTTGTCAATACCCATTCTTACCACATCAAGAATCTATAAACATTATAAACGTAAATTTTTTTGCTTGTGTCTACATAATTATAAAACTGTAATCGAAATGTTTCTGTACATTGACGATATTTACAAAGAAAAGGTCACAATATGGTGTTTAGGTGTCCCTGACTCCAAATAACCGTTTTTTTATCTGTCTGTTTGTTCGAGCATCACACAAAATCTACTGGACCGATAAAACCTTCTGTTTGAAAGGGTATGATTATACTTAAAAACTGGTCATATAGGGTCCAACTTAATGTGCTAACGGTTTTTTAAGAGGATGATGAGAGTAGATCTGCAGTAGGATTGCAGTTTTATATGGAACAGCTAATTTTTTTTCGCGATTTCGACTTTGGTTGACCGAGAAAGTTGTTCAGTTCTTTGCTCTGATCATCCCCTTAAAAAACCATCAGCGTAATTAAGAAGGACCCTATATATTTTATCTCGCTACGATAACGAGAACCGGTGCAAGCGAAGTCGTGGGCAAAAGCTTGTTGGTTATAAAGTTGGAAAACACTTCACCTTCAGTGGTGCCGGGTAAAGGCCACCAGATGCCTTCATGACCTGCTCTCTAGCTTTCTTGAAAATTATATTTTTGACAAAGTCCCATCCCATCACAGTGGCAGTGATTTTCTCAACTAGACCTTTCTTAGACCTGTCTACTACCATCTTGCCAGAAGCAATGTCTTTGGCGATTTGAACAGCAACCTTTTCTAAATATTTGGTTGTATTGTCTTCAGGTAAGCCCGTACCTAAAACAGAAAACATGTTATGTTCAAGTCTTAGAGCGTTAAGAATATAAAATCCATTATCCTCGTAACGCCCAGGCTTTTTTGACAAAACATTAGCTTATTGCCCGTATGTCTTTATACAACGTGTTAATGAATAAGCGCAAAACCTCATACACCCCAACTGATTTATAACAAAATAATTAGATTGAAACAATAATTTCATTATTTTGATAGTTAAAATTTAATGTTGTTCGCATTTTAAGTTTTCAGGAAAAAAATATTTGTTATCATTTCAGCAATGAATGAAAGCGCTAACGTGCTCATGGATACATTTTAAGAATATTGTTTTGGTAGTAAGTAGGTGGAGTGCCCTAGCGTTGGATTGAAATCCTGTTCAGTAAATTTTTAATTTTACAAACAAATTATTTAATATTTTGATAAAAAAATCTTATGTTGAAACCATGATAATTCGATTCTGCTCTCGATTCTAAACAAACTACTTTCTAGTTTTGCGTTAATTCATTAACACGTTGTATAGGGTCCTTCTTAATATGCTGACACTTTTTAAGGGGATGATCAGACCGTCAAACTGAAAAACTTTCTCTATGGGACCAACATCGAAATCGCGAAAAAAAAATCAGCTGACCCTTACATTTGGCTCAAGTAGGTTTGCAGTTTAGTATGGAACAACTGATTCTTTTTTCGCTATTTTGATGTTGGTCCCATAGAGAATATAAAATGCCTGATAAGCCCCTTAAAAAAGTGTCAGCATATTAAGTTGGAATCTATATAGGTTCACATGGTACCGGCAAATAAGGTAACATTTTCGAAAATGTGTCTTAATGCGCATATCAATCAATAAAATATACTTTATTTTACACTAAAATATAAACAGTAAAATGAGGCACAAAATAAGGCGGTCTTGGTGCATATAGCACACTATTTAATATCATATTACACATACAAATCGAGTGCCTTTCAAAAGTGTTTGGGCGTCTACTGCATGAAATTTGATTTCTCTTGAACTGAAGACCTCTTCAAAAGCATCTGGGCGTTACAAGGTTATGATAATAAATTACATACCAGGTCCAAGCGGGGCAACTAACAAGTCTACAATTCCCAATTTCTTGGCTTTATCTGCTTTTACATTTTTGCCAGTAAGTGCTAGGTCCAAAGTCGTAGGTATAGATGTCAGAATTGGCATCCTATGAACATAAAACATGGCTTGTTTACAGTATTCTTTATAAAACATGTTTTTCTTACTGATATTACTACTACTAGACCATTAATTTACCTCTGAGTGCCTCCACCACCAGGCAGGAGTCCTAACATAACTTCAGGTAAGGCAAATCCAGTCTTTGTGTCTTTTACAGCAATGCGGTAGCGGCAAGCAAGTGCTGTTTCAAGGCCACCACCGAGGCAGCTGCCCTGTATAGCTGCCACGAATGGCTTGCGTGATGTTTCTATCCTCCTAAATATTTCATGACCTGAAAGAGGCAAGAGATGATTCTTATTTTGACATTGTAGACATAATTATAACATGTAATTCATTATTTTCAAACGAAACAATAACACGCGAGGGGTTCCCCTCTTGTGTTCATTTCATCCTATTTCTTGTATACTCTTTGGTACAAAAGTAAAATTTTATCAATTATCATTGAACAGGGTAAGATGATAGCATACAAGAAATAGAGCTTGTGCCTCAGGCACGGTGGCATTTAGATTTCTGGCCTATTCCTATGGAATTTATATGTACAACCATAGAATAGATAATTGTATACTATGGTAGGTACAAGTACAGCCTATAGAATGGGCACTCCCTGCCCTTCACTAACTTCAGCTACCATACCTCACTCCACCCTTCGAGGGTATTTTTGGTGGAGGCAAGCAAGAAACATACAGCCATATTGTTTCTGTTCCAGGACTATTGAAACATTGAGAAGCAGGGGTGAGATACAGTTGAATTTACATTAACTACACTACCACTAGCTGTGGAGAGATAAGAAGGAAAAAATTTTGATGAAACCTGTATAACCCCCAAAGGTAATCAATCAATCAAACCAGCCCACATCAACCCACTGCTGGGCATAGATCTTCCTTTTATTGCGCCATTCTCCATGGTCCTATGCTAATCTGATCCAATTTGACCCCCCGAAGGTAAAAACATAGTCATTTAAAATAAGATAATAATTTTATTTTACAGTAGGTACCTTCCATTTTTGAGAGTTATCTGGTTATTAGAACATTTTAACAGACCTGACTAGACCAGATTTTTTAGGTACCTATTCATTCAAATTATTTCAGTTACTCACCATTTTTGGACAAGGCAACAACCTCTTCTTTGGTTTTGCATTTCTCTATCATAGAAATGTCAGCACCGGCTATGAAGACACCAGGTTTGCCAGATATCAGGACTGCAGCTTCAATGGATGGATTTGATTCAACTTCACTAATGATAGCTTTAACTTCATCCATAACTTCAGTGTTTAGGGAATTGACCTACAAAGATTTTGCAACATTTTTAAGTGTTTTTAGTTCTCTCTTTTTCAGATACTCAACGGGAACCATCTCACACAAATACCGTAAAAATGCCATTTAGAAAAAGAAAATGTTGCATCTTCCAATGCTGACATTGGCAGAATCACTGTTAATAATGGTGCAGCCAGAAAACGTAAAATTGGCTTAGGGGAAATATTTATGCACTCATGTCCATTTTAATTGCACTTTTAAGGTGTTTTTAGTGACAAAATAATAAAATATACAGAGTGTAAGGAAAAGTATCATTAACCTTTAAACCACATACTCTACCCATCAAACTGAACAACTTTTACTATGGAAGCAAACCTGTCAGAACAAAAAAGAAATCTGCTGTCCCATATGTTTGAATCGAGTAGGTTTTTTTTTGTTCTGACAGATTTGTTCCCATAGTAAAAGTTGGTAGTAAAATGGGTAGAGTATGTGGTTTAAAGGTTAATGATACTTTTCCTTACACCCTGTATAAGCTAGAAGAAATTCCAGTGAAAAAACTGATACAATGTTGTCAAAGAAATAGTAGTTAATTACCATATTTCTTTTGTATTTCTTTGCAACCAAACCTAAAATTTGGTGTCGGAACACAAGTGAAAATATCATAGAATTGTGTCTCGTTCACACTATTACAAGCAACCTAGTTGGAAAGAGATACAATTATTTGGTTTGTCTTCCCCTCTATAAAAGCATTTGAAACAGGAGTGCTTGGTCCAGTCTTTTTATTTCTAATATCATCATAGTACTGTAGCCCCGGGACTTTTTAATTACCAAAAAGATTACCGATTGCAGTTTAGAAATTGTTGTAAGTTATGAAATTACTAATATAAAACCTAAGTCTTACAGACAACAAACCACAGTAAGGAGAGCAAAAAAAAATTTAAAATTGACTGAAATTATAAAATTTTGAGGTTACAATTTTTGTTTTTCACCTTAGTTCAATACCCATACGTAATAGTAAGACGTTCTAAAGTTGCCATACAAAGCTATAAGACCAGATGAAAAAGTAAATTTTGATTGGTCTTATAGCTTTGTATGTCGAATCAAAAAATTTCAGTCAATATTGTTTTTATTTTGGTTCGTTGGGTTGTGGTCTACGACTTAGGTTTTTATATTAGTTATTTCATACCTTACAAAAATTTCTAAACTGCAATCGGTAATCTTTTTGGTAATTAAAAAGCCCCGGGGCTACAGTACTATCATTCTCTTGCCCATTTCCCATTATTTGGAGTCGGCACAATATGTCATCTTCCATTCATCTGTCTTGGCCATCTATTTCTAATATGTTGCAGCCGTTTATATTTCTAGTATGTTAATGGTAATTTTAATCATTCAAACCTTCTTTTGTTTTACAATTTGATGTGTAATTTTGCACTTACCTTAACATTAGGAGAGTCCAAAGTAATAACATAAACCCCATTTACTATTTTACATTTGGTATGGACATGGTTAGCTGCAGCAGCAAAGGTCCTGCTGTGAACACCTAGAAATAGACGACAAAAGTCACAAAATACCGGTGCTAGTAGGTAAATAATGCAGTATTATTGAAAAGTTTATTGGATAACTTTGTAGTGATCATTGAGGTGGATCCCGACTTACCCATTAGATATCTCATATCTTGGCGATTCTTGAGGATCTTCAGCGCACATAATATCTTAGAGTTCGCCATGTTCGTGAAGATTTTTCTTATTAAGTAACTTATTTAATGAAAACAAGATATTTAATTAAATAATTTTGGACCCAGACTTTGAACCTAAACTTTCTTCGTGAGATTGGGGAGTCGGAGGGGGTGAAGGCGGGTGTGCGGGGGATTGACCATCTTTGACCGAGCGACCGGAGAATGACAAATTGTTCAGTGCGTTTTTTTGGTACCTACACAATTTTATATTTAGCGAGGGAAAAAAACGTAGGTTCGTTTCAAAACGTGTAAAATCACATGGGGATTGTTTTTCGAATACTTTTTCACTTTCGTATTCGAACCCCGAGTTTTGTGATTACAAAGATGGTTATTAGGATAGGTAGCGCAATATTTTAAAGTCATAAGAACGTTCAAATCAGCAGTAGAAAGAGATGCATAATCTGCTGATTTGAACGTGTGGTGTGACTTTCAAAAATTGCACTCGGGCTATTTTGTTGTATAATGTTAATTCTGTATGTAAAGTTTTTTTCAGGATTTTTTTTACACTTTAGTCTTCATTATTTTCGATATCCAAGCTATAGTTAATTTTTAATAATTTTTCAAAAATTTTCTAGTGATGACGTTATATCAGACGCTGAATAGTTCAAACTCTTTGCTTTACGTAAAATAAAGGTACAGATACACATGCTCATTAAGGTACAGATACACATGCTCATTAGTAGCACGAGAGCATGCTAATTTCGAGCAAGTGCTACATAGTAGCATGTGTGAACAGAGGTGCTAGAAATTAGCATGCTTACGTCAAAATCGTTCAGCATAGGTAGCATGGCACCGTGATACAGTGCTATCACACCTTCGCTCTCTTTCTATTTACGCGCGAACGAACGAGATAAAAGACGTGATACAGACGTATCACGTGTAGCATGCTACGCATGCAGCTGTTGATTATCGAGCATGCTACCTGGGGTGCGGGGTGGTGGGACGCACTGTGTTAGCAAGTGTAGATGTGTTTGCTACTTAGCATGCTTCTTTTGAGCATGCTTCTGTCAGTTCAGTATCGATTTCACGCCGTTTATTACTATTTTGATTAGTTTTTAACTATTACTGTATGAATAGTATATTGAATGAGCTGTGTCGTGAAAAATGACACGTTGGAGAGACGAAAAGACATTAATTTTATTATTCACACAGAAACAGCTCACTACAATAGCATGCCACAATAGCAAGTGTACCGAGTTGTTTGCTTTAAGCATGCTCATTCAGGAGCATGCTACAATCTAGCATGCTAATTGCTAGCAAATGTAAACAGTTCATAGCATGCTCTTTTTAGCATGCTCATCAGCATGCTATTATTGAGCATGTCTATCTGTACCTTTAATCTATGCCTGGGGTGCGGGGCGAACTCTCAAAACGGCTCTATCGGCTGTGAAATGATGAATGTGACGTGTGATGTGTGTGTGACGAAAACGTTGTGGTTCGCATGCAGTCCAATCACGATTCAGTGGAGATTTCTTTAGAGCGATAGGTCTCCTGCATGCGTTGTATGGCAGCGTGATAATAGTTTTTTTTTTTATATGACTAGTACAGCGTTGCTCAGGGAGCACTTTTAGTTACTTTTAGTTACTGCTATTTACTGCGGACTATTGGAAGGACCACGAAGGGTCTACCGAGCCAAATGAATGAACTTAAGCAACCGACCTAGGGGCACCCAGAGGGGTACGGACCTCGGCATAGGACGTTGCTGGGGCTACGCGGCGGATTGGGTAGCTGGGATCGGTGAGAAGCGGCCTGGGATGAGCGCCAGAAGTGAAAGGAGTGGACAGTGGTCGCGACTATCCCCGCCGGCGGGGACGTTGATTACGGTGTCGACGCAATGTGAGCGTGTTACCTGTTGTCGTGTGTTGTGAGTTTGCATTTGTTAGTCGTGTCTGTTGGGCCGCCTGTACGGCAACCGTGATCGCATCGTCTGGATCGTCGAGGACGTTTCGCGGTCGTCGATGGTATCAGTCCTATGCATTTGAATAGTTGCTTGATGGTGGGCAACTCTAAATCGATATTAAGGTTCTTGTTGCGTACAAACCATGGCGCACCAGTGGCCGTACGCATGAACCTATTCTGAAGGACCTCCAATGCATGGATATGCGTGGGGGCGGCATGCGCGAAGCACACTCCAGCATTCGTGAATATCGGCCTGATACAAGTTTTCCAAATTGTCAGCTTATTTCTAAGTGACAATTTGGAACGCCTGTTTATAGATGATGCATCACACGCAGCGCATTCTTTCGAATGCGCTGGATGTGAGGACGGAATGTCATCCCGCGGTCTAAAGTGACACCTAAGTATTTGACCGTATTCACCCATGGGATCGTACGGTCGAATAGCTTGATCGGGGTTGTGATGGTAGCGCTATTGCGTCTTAGCTCCCTTTCTATTTGCGCGAGATAAAAGGCGTGATATAGCCGTATCACGCGTAACATGATACGGCTTCTGATATAACCTAAATGGTGATAAATACCTTATCTGGCAGCATTGCCCGGGTTTCCTGAAGCCCAGTTCGACCGCTGAATGTACACCTACCTACCTGAGGCTTTATAAGACAATGCGCCCAGGGCTGGCCTATTGTGTTCGTGAACTTAGTGGTACAGGCTAGGAATCGAACCGTCGCCTCATGATTGAGTCGCAAGCTCTCTTCCCTTAGGTTATCACCACTCAAACCTACCAATGCTGAACCGATAAAGTTATTTGGAATAATAAATGAACTACTTAATTATATAACAATTTCCTGACGAGTTTAAACACACTAAAAATTTTGACATAAAACATTTACAAAATAAGTACATCATTACACTGGTTTCTCTCAGTGTCGCTGTGATCCCTGAATAACTTTATTGTGATTCTAGAGTTTACCCGCGACTTCGTCCGCATAAATTATACACCAGATTTTAAGTCAGATCATAAGCTATCAAACAAAAAAAGTTTCATCAAAATCGGTTCAGTAGTTTTTGCGTGATGCTGTTACAAACAAAAAAACAGACAAACAAAAATTCTAAAAAAGGTTGATTTGGAGTCCAGGATACCCTTTGACTATTTATATGTGGACTGGTTACGCGTGTAATTCTACTACAAACATTTCTGCCACTTTTTACGGGTGGCGAGGTAACATGAAATCCGCAACTTTGGATTTTATTACCCATAACTTTAGATTCTAATTTTGAATATTAAAAATCATGAAAGTAGTCTCGTGTGAACCCCAAACGTTCTAAGTTCGAAGTTATTATTTCGCAATTATAGGCTGTCTCGTTTAGTGATAAGGTGTAAAATTGAATGTAAATGCACAAGATCAATTGTGCTTATACCGTGGCAGAGGGGAAATGCTAGCGCAAAGCTAGTCCTTATAATAATTAGTCAAAGAGGATACCTAAAACCATATCGTAATCTTTTTCATGTAAACATATTCAATGTACAGACACACTTCTGTTACAGTTTTATAATAGGTAGTTAAGATTTAACGAATGGACTGCTAGAATGTGCCCGCTACATCGCAACCGTAGATAATTTTGCGTCTTATCGATGAAACAGAAACGTAAGAGAATCGCTATAATGTGAAATTATAGTGTGACTGTACTATACCTACTGTGTGAAAGAGCTTTAAATAAATAACAAAACTAAATCAATCCAAGCGTAACAGAACCCACTATAAATATGTATACGGGCCGATAAGATTCACTTGTTGCCCTCGTTATCAATCCTGTAACTTCCTCGCGTAACCATGGTAACGGAGCGGACCAGTAGCCCCCGTCCCGTCCTCGCCTAGCCCCAATCCCCCAGTTCCACCCACCCCACCCTAAGTGTTGCCAAGTCCCAGCTAGTCTGAACCGCCAAAAATCTATTATAGTTATATAGTCAATGAAATTTTTCAGAAACAGTCTAGAAACTAATCTCTATTCTTGTATGAAGTCAGATTTTCGTTACAATATACAGTGTTAATGCTAGCATTAATTTAAGATTTGTATGGAAATCTTTGAAGCACTGTAACTTTAAAACTATACATATTAACGAAAATCTGACTTCATACAAGCATAGAGATTAGTTTCTAGATTGTTCCTGAAAATTTTCATTGATTTTAATTGGTTAGTATTGAAAATATCACCAGACTTCGTTTGTATGGAGCGCGCTCCGAATTATATTGCCATTTTTTCTCGTATCAATATAGCCTAAAGTAATCTAACATCAAATTATAATTAAATCCATAATTGTGTTAGTATGTTGATTAGTAACAATGTTTACTTAAAATTATGTTAGTGTGTGTGTAAATAATACCGCTAATTGGGCAAAATAAATGCTATATTGGCTGCTAGTGACATAATTTTTTTTACTCCTGAAATCTCTACTTACAACTTAAAAATAGCTCTACCATATAACACACACGTACGTTATGGGGTACATGTGTGTTATAGTTTATACAGTCTGCGATAAAAAAAAAAAAAAATTTACTTACGTATAATATTCCAGATTTTTCTTAAAATAGCCTAAAATAACCCAAATATCCAATTTCTTTTAACATACATCTCACACTCGGGTAGGTAGAGACAACGGAAAGCCACCTGCTACGATCCTGAAAAATCTCTCTAGCTTCCTCAATATTAATAAATCCTTTCATGCATGCTCGTCGGTTTCGGATAGATCGGACCTAGCCCATTTTGGTCAGTATGTACCTACCTACGTCTAGGCCGTCCCCTTCGTTCCAATATTTCCACTTACGTTTGCCTTAGATTACACTCGTCAATCTGCTCTCATCTTGCTCTCATCCATTCTTTCCATATGACCAAACCATCTCAACATGCATTTTTCTATCTTTGTCATCCTCTTTCAGTCCATAACGATCTCTATTTTTCTTGATATAGCTTATAATTGCCTATCTAAATGGCGACCGGTTGCCAATCGAATTTTTTCATCGCCTCAAATGGCGATCAATCGTCTGGCAGCACCCCACCCCACTAGGGCACCCGGGTACTCGTGAAGTCGAGAGCAGAGAGTGGTCCTGCGTCACCGCGGGTAATTACACATCTAAAGCTTTTGATGGAGAGCAGCTTATGTACGGTTAGCATCAAAAGCTATGCGTCATTTCCGTGACTGTGAAGACTTGACGCACCGATAATTTAGTTTAGAAAGTGTCTCTGAATGGTAGGTTCAGTACCTAATCTATAGTAAGTTATGTAAAACCTGATCGAACGTTTGTATGGAAAGTTACTTATGTTCTTCGCGAATTTTACTTATGTTCCTTTCGGAAAGAAGAAAAAAGCCGTGGTGGTCCAGTGGCGAGTAACCTTGCCTGCCGTGCAGGAGGTGATGGTTCGATCCCCGTCCAAGCCCACTCCTACCAATGAGTTTTTCGGAATTTATGTACGATTTGTAACACCACTGGCTTTTCGGTGAAGGAAAACGTCGTGAGGAAACCTGCATGTTTCAATATCGAGGCATGTATTGTATCCATTGTCCATTATAAGTGGCGTCGGGCTCACTCCCCGTCACACTGGACAGAGTTTCGGTACTACTATTGAAACGTGGATGTTCTGAGGTTTCAGAATATCTCTGATTACTCGGGGAATATAGTCGTGAGCGTATGCTATGCTTTCGGAAAGTTGTTCAGTACATGACTACCTACAATTAAAATAATGGAACTGTCTACCCTAACACCCTGTGTGATCTTATTTCATCATAGGCCTTATTTCATCTAAGTAGTAGGAACTTGTATACATAACTACATCTTAACAGTATATAGTCAACTTATATAGCTACTGTGGGAAAGCGTAGCTCGGTAGATGAATTGAAATACATTACTTATGCACCTCCCTACCTCTTTGACCTCTCTTTTTGTGGTTGTAGGCCTGAATAGAACTTCAGGAGAATCTTTCGATAAGTATAATCCAGTAGGCTTATAATACAGGGTGTTTGGGTAAACAGTTGCATTACTTTAAGAGGTGATTGTAGCCATGATATTGAACAACATTCCCAAAAAAAATGTTGGACGTCCAATACGCAAATCTAAATGCAATTAGCTGATGAAACTTTTGTATGAAAAGTCGAAAAAATCTAATATCCTATAGGTTTCTTAGGGAAAGTTGTTCAGTATCATGGGTACAATCACCCCTTAAAGTAATGCAACTGTTTACCCTAATACCCTGTATGTGTTCTTTGTTATCATCATCATGATCTTTGTTATATACTTAGAGAATATACTTAAGTCAGTCACATGTAGGTCGCATTATAAAAAATAGTTGTCAATATTTTATTAAAATTAGGAAACTACTTTAGTGCCTGAAAAATCTTAACTGTTATAAAACTGTAACAGAAGCGTGTCTGTACATTTAAGATACTTACATGAAAAAGATTACTATATGGTTTTTAAGTAACCTTTTTTTAGAATTTTTGTCTGTTTGTTTGTATGTTTGTAACAGCATCAGGCAAAAACTACTGAACCGATTTTGATGCAACTTTATTTGTTTGGTAGCTTATGATCTGACTTAAAATCTGGTATATTATTCGCGGGTTAACTCTAGTATAAGATATGTCTTTTCAGTAGGTAGACGATGGACGCGTGTCGCGTCGCCGAAGTATAGTAGGCCACTGTGGAACCTTGTCGCAGTAACTTTTTGTAGTTGTTTCACAGAAGTGGTAACACAGATGATTGGGTTTAGGCCACCAGGATCCCCTAGCCCGATCCCCCAGGGGATTCTGGTGAACCGCATCAGATCACCAGGTTCCCCCAAACCTGCATAATGCTTATTCACATAGTGCCAACCAATGATATTAATGTTACTACGTGCCAACTAAAAGGGTTAAGGCGCACTATGTCATATTCGCAAAAGGCCATCTTGACGCAAAATGTCACACTCGCAAAACGTCATACTCGTAAATTATTACAGTTTCATCTTCTTTGATAAGATAATTTAATGTTCAACACTTTAGTGGATTTATCCAGATTATCGCTCTAAAATAGGTATATCTGTAAACGATTTATAATATTACATTAAAATTGGCTCAATTTTACAGAAGTCAAGCACGAGTACAGTCAGCGTAAAGAGTGATAAATCCCTTTTCTGTCGGCAAATGGAGCACTTTTCCACAAGGTGGGATTTTCTCAAGTTGTCGCCGTTTAAGAGAATTGATTCAATTGCCTCTGCCCCGAGAGAGCGAAGGGAGGCTGCGTATCACACTGTATACCTATAGGGACTATAATGATAGATATTGTATCAAATGAATCAGTCAGTAGGTAGGGTTGAAATTTATGTTTTACTCGACTTTGTCAAAAACGACGAGTAAGTATTTAAGTTTTTTTTACCAGATTATAAACAAAATAATTTCGGCAAAATCGGTTCCGTAGTTTTTGCGTGATGCTCGAACAAACAAACAAACAAGCAAACAGACCGGTAAAAAAATAAAAAAATGTGTGATTTGGAATCACTTAAAAACCATATTATGACTTTATTTTTGTAAATATTTTCAATGTACAGATCAGTTACAGTTACCGTTTTATAATAAGTTAAGACAAAGATTGATAAAGAAGTATTTTCGTCTAATACTAAGTTATACTGGTTGATTTTGTAAACGGTTTCAAAATTTTCAAACGTGGCTCTGATCAGACCACCAAACTGAACAACTTTTAGTATGGGAGCCACTCAAGGAAGCAAATGTGAAATTCCAAAAAAATAATTAGCTGTTCCATGCTAAACAGTATTGCCTGCCTACTCAATTGAAATGTATGAAATAGTAGATTTTTACGATTTCAGGTTTGCTCCCGTAGTAAAAGTTGTTCAGTTTAATGGTTTAAATCTGAACCACCTCTGAAAATATGGAAAGTGTTTAAAAAATCACCCATCTAACGTTTTCATTTACAATATCTTTAACATTTATCAGACTCTACGACTCTACATTAGTTTTTATCAGACTCTACGATCTATTTGAAGTGCGTACGAAGGTTATTGTTTTACATTTAGTATTAAACTTATATTCTATTATTATTTCACAATTAAAACATTTGCCTCTAACATTGAATAAAGTAGGATAACTAGTACAGTATGATATCCTGCTTACTAAACTTTCGAAGTAGGTATACTTAAGGTCAATAATTAGTGAAAGATTAGTAAGGTCAAGCGTATACCTACTGCCTATATACCAAGTTCAAATATCTTAACTATTATAAAACTGTAACAGAAGTGTGTCTGTACATTGAAGATTTTTACAAAAAAAGATGACGATATGGTTTTTAGGTGTCCCTGACTCCAAATCAACCTTTTTTAGAATTTTTGTTGTCAGTTTGTGTGTTTGTTTGTGCGAGCATTACGCGAAAACTACTGAACCTAAACTACTGTTTTTGATGAAACTTTTTTGGTTTGATAGCTATGATAGCGATGATCTGACTTAAAATCTGGTATATAATTTGTACGGATGAAGTCGCGGGTTAAGTCTAATATTATTACAATAGTGTGAATTAGTGTGATATTATAGATTTAAAATTAAAAAGAGGTTATTAAAGTTATGATTATTTAACTTTGAATAATTATGTATACCTTTTGATATATAATCTTTGTAGATCTAGGTAGGTACTTTTGCATCTCTTATTTATTCAGATCACTTCTTTCTATCCTGCCGATGCAGGGAAATAACCTGAGATGGGTTTTTGCTTATAAAAAAACTAAACCCGAACACATCTGATAGCAATAGACTTTACAAGATTCGGAGCACGCTCCATACAAACGAAGTCTGGTGATATTTTCAATACCAACCAATTAAAGTCAATGACATTTTTCAGAAACAATCTAGAAAATAATCTCTATGTTTGTATGAAGTCAGATTTTCGTTAAAATGTATAGTTTAACAGTGCCTCAAATTTCCATATAAATCTTAAATTAATCCTAGCACTAAAACTGTGTATTTTAACGAAAATTTGACTTCAAACGAACATAGAGATTAGTTTCTGGATTGTTTCTGAAAAATTTCATTGACTTTAATTGGTTAGTATTGAAAATATCACCAGACTTCGTTTGTATTCAGCGCGCATTTACGCATTCGGAATAAATTTCTTAAAATGTAGAGAACCCAAAAGCACCCCCATAAGGACTCTGATTTTGTGCTATTACTATTCAGCTTGACGGCTCATGCGCCGCGGCTAATCTTCTAAATGGAGACAGCTACATAGGTACAGAGTTACTGTTTCTTCGTACCGTCTCGCATATATAAGGTTGCAAGGTCTGGCGCGGCGGGCGTAGCGTGAGAGACTGTGTGTTGGCCGCACCGTGATTTTGCGACCGCGGGAACAATATATCTCCGTAAATTCAAGGAACGTTGTGTTTTTTTGGATTCGATTGTCTGTGTTATTTAACAAGCAACACACTTATCTGGTAAGTGGCACTGATAAAATATTTTGAAAGAGATTTTATGATAAGTACGATTTACCTAACTTAACTTTAAATTCTTAAAAAAATTATATACATTTTCAATAAAATCTCAGATTTTAGGTTCGGGATTTAGGATGCTGCATAATAATGGAATTGAATTGCAAATGGCTAGTCTATGTTATCCTGGGGATCAAATATTCTGAATTTCCATAGGGAAACAGTGAAAATCTGATTTAATTCATAAATCACATTTTAAACTATCGTTACATACTTGTATAGGTAGGTACAGTAAAAAGCTAAATGAAATACTTAAATGAACAAAATTACCATTTCAATAATTTGTTTTTGCCTCCAAATAAAACAAACGTAAGTAGGTACCTAGCGCTCGGCCTCCGGCTTGCTTGGCGGCAGATTGACCCAGGAGACCAAGTTCACCAGGTGACAGGGGGGCTAATTTTTGCGAGGCCGAAGGCCTAGCTATGCTTAGGAGTGAAGCTCCGCAGGGGCCCCCCTGGAACCTGGTGGACCTTGCCTCCAGGGTCAATCTGCCGCCATATGAGCCGCAGTGATAAGGATTTAGGTACCTTAAAGTTGTTTACCAAAACTTTTAGCTATGTTTCTAAATTAAATAGGTAGGTATCTACTTATTTATATCAAGATATATGCTATCTGCGTTATCTACGTCACAGCTAAACTTTGACCCAATTTTTTAACCTAGAAGATAAACATCGAAGTACTTATAAAAAGGATTATTTATGAGTATTCATGACTTAAAGTGGTCTTGATTTTTTAAGTAGGGTAACAGAAATATAAACTTAATAAATCTGTCGGAACTCGTAAATAATGGAAGAAACCTTGATTCTTGGCAAAACACTGAACGATATTAATGAGTAGGTATCAAGGTACTATACTCATTCATATTGGAACTTTTATGGTGATAGGTAGGTACTAAGTACTACAATATCCAATGACACCGCAGAATTTATTAGTTCTATGATCCTAAATTCTTGAATCAGAGTGAAGGTATAGGTGCCTATAAGTGTAAATAAATAAGACTCATTAATCTGACGATGGTCAAGACCAATATAACTAAGTAGGTACTGAAAAATGTCTAGTAAGTAGGTAACACAAACAATAGAGAACGAAAACCCGCAAAAACCAGCTTTTTCATATATTTAGGTTTAGGTAAGGACGTGACACGTTTTAAGGAGCTACTATACTCCAACTTCTGTGAGTTAAAAGATCTAATTACGTATACTTCATTCCATGTAACGGCGAAAAGATTTTTCAGTTCCTTTTTAGCTTTCTGGCTAAATCTGATTACCAAATATAATTTATTTATCAGAAAGTTACACTATACGACATATCTTGGACGTTACAAAAGCTGTTTTAAGAAAAAGGTAGTCAGTATTTCAAATCTATTTCTGTAATTAAAAATAGGCGTGAAATTTCGTTGCTATTTGGAATGGAGTATATATATACAACGTGTTAATGAATAAACGCAAAACTAGAAAGTAGTTTGTTTAGAATCGAGAGCAGAATCGAATTATCATGGTTTCAACATAGGTATTTTTTTTTCAAAATGTTAAATAATTTGTTTGTAAAATTTAAAATTTACTGAATTCGATCTCAAGCCACCGCTTGGGCACTCTCACCCTACTAACTACCAAAACAAGATTCTTAAAATGTATCCATGAGCACGCTAGGGCTTTCATTCATTGCTGAAATGATGACAAATCAGATTTGCCTCAAAAATTAAAATGCGAATAACTTTAAATTTTAACTATCAAAATAATGAAATTATTGTTTCGATCTAATTATTTTGTTAAAAATCTGTTGGGGTGTATGAGGTTTTGCGCTTATTCATTAACATGTTGTAGGTTAGGTACTTAGAATTTCGTTCACATTTAAGACAGTAAAGATTCAAGCGTTTATTTGAAATCGAAAAAAAATGTTGCTATATTTCGTTCCTTTCGAACGAAACATAGAACGATGCTCGAATTCTTATTCGTAGGTAGGTACCTAATTATGATTTTTGAGGCGCTATTTTTAAATTTAATTTCTGACACTCTTATTGTAGGTACCTTTGCGAAAATACTACGAGAATCTTGTGGAGGAACTACTGTGGAAGGTTCCTCCGGTGAAAAGGGAAGATCTTCCGCCAGGCTAGGTGTGAAACCTGGGGATGGGCCGTGGTCCAACAGATCTTAGTTGGATCTTGTATATATATCGAATCTCTGTGATTATTTCTCTTGCGCGATTCATGTCTTGTATACGATTGTGAACCTTATGTGTAGCGGCTAACGGGATACCAATGTGACGTCGCAAGTTGTCTTACGTGCACATTTGCGAGTGCGACCGTAGCGCCATCTGTTAGCTTCGTTGCTATAACTTGTGGGTGTTGACTTCTGTGGCAAGTCCCCACAATCTTATTATGAACTTGATTTTCTTAAATAAATAGTAATAATAGGTAAGTTTTTTAGGCGTGAATCAATAAAATTATCCGATTTATTCAAATTGGTGATGCAAAATGGTGTGACGAAATAAATTATGCATCAATTGAGGAAAAGTCAAGCACCCTCCTTTATGGATCTCTCGACCTCGAGGGTATTGAACCAAATGCGGGAATTACCGTGATGGGCTTTACCCTTTCCAAGGTAAAGTTGCAAGAACTCAACACGTGACGTCATACACCACAAAAACATAAGGTAGACTCGAGGTCTGGAGATCATAAATGAGGGTGCTTGACTTTTCCTCAACACAGGCAATCTCTACCAGGTAGACAGTTAGCCGAATTACAAGAGATTGCCTGTGTTTTTTGTTATAGTTGTTTGTGTTGTTGACAATATTTTATAACATTTCAACTAATAAGAAAATATCATTAATAATAGAAAGGGTTACCTAATCAGAGATAATTAAATACTTTAAAAAAAAACTTTTCTTAATTGTAGTAGGTAGGTAGGTAGTAGCTATAACTAATTTTAGTACCTACCTGGTAGTAGCGATCGATACGAGTTACACTAATAAGTATCTAACAACTATGTTAGTGAAAACCGTATCAAAATTCCTACAGTCGTTTCTGAATTTAGTTTACCTACCTGTGCAATACAGACGATCAGACGATCAAACTGAACAACTTTCTCATGGGACTAATATCAAAATCGCGAGAGAAAAAATCAGCCGTCCCATAAAAAAACTGCAATCCGACTCGACTCAAATGTATAGGACAGATGGTTTGGTCATATGGAAAGAATGGATCAGAGCAGTGGTGGAAATGTTGGAAGGGGACGGCCTAGAGTCTAGGACGTTGCCAATTTGGTACGTCTAGGGCCTACGTACGTACCAAATTGGCAACGTGTTTAAAAAGGGCCAGGAGTGCGATTTTTGAAACTCATACTTTGATCTCATATCTAGTTGAAAATATCAATATTACTATGTAGATAGGTATGCATCTTTCTACTGCTGACTTTGAAAAATCATACTTCATGAGTGCAATTTTTGAAAGTCAAATCAGCAGTAGAAAGATGCATATCTCCATAGTAATTTTGTCATTTTCAACGGCTGAGTTCAACGTGTGAGTTTTCATAAATCACACTCCTGGGACGATATTTATTGGTTCATAGAACAAGAAAAGCATCTAAGTAGATTCTAGACAATAATATCTGACCAATTTCTCGGTATCAATCAAATAAATGATGTTTTTTGCTCGATTGCGTGCGATCATTTAATTTCACCTTGGCCCTTACTTTACTTAATTTGAACGATTTAATTTAATTCAACCTTGAATAATGATTAACTTAGTTTTTATTTTTGTTGTAAATATTATAAAATGCATGAAAAATGTCGTCTCTTCAAAGGAACTTGCTTAACCAGTTTATATACTGTGGAGGCCCGTCCGCCTGTTCAAAATAATTATAACTATGTAGGTACCTACTTACCATAATAGTTGAAACCTGAAAAAGAATCAGTTTTCCCATACTTTCGAGTCGAGAAAGTTTGCAGTTTTATATGGGATAGCAGATTTTTTTTTCGTGATTTCGATGTTGGTTCCATAGCGAAGGTTGTTCAGTATGACGCACAGTGGTCTGAAAATCGAGCTCCATACTCATAGAAACTTGATACCAGGAATTAAAAAAAAAATACTGGAATGTATCTGGAATACCTCTCTTTATTTAATATTAGAGTATGGAGGGTATAAGTATTTTTTTGTATGGGAGTAAACACTTAAAGTACATTTTCTTGAAACTGAATGGAATTGAAGGGCTGGTGCTCACATGAGCTATTGTACCTTACACGGCGATCAACATGACATACAATTCATGCACCTTTGGGTGCCGCTTTGAGGATAGAAATTTTTTGAAATTTTGAATTTTTGGTATGAGATTTTTCAAGTCTTTGCCGTAATAAAATAAAGCTAGTGCCGTAAATAGCCTTTTATGCGCCCGGTGCGAGTTTCTATTTCTGCGCCCTTGAAAAATGTTAGCGGGCATACGAAGCAATAGGTTACCTAAATGTTTTAGGTAAGCAAACTAATTATCTGATAACAGGAAAGATCCAGGAAAGACAAGGGCAAGGAAACAGAGCGTGCTCGAAGTTTTAATCACCATGACTCAAAAAGGTATTAGTACCTTTTAGTTCCAATAGCCTGTGTATGCTTAAAACACTATTCAAAGGCTGGTGCGAGCGAAGAGAGCTCGAAATTGCACATACCAAGAATCAAAATGGTAGTGAGTTATATGAGTTCCATTAGTCTATAGGTATGCACGCTCAAACTAGTATAAACGAGCGAAGCGAGCTCCAAATTTCACATACCAAGACTCAAAACGGTAGTGGGCGGTATGAGTTCCATTAGCCTATGAATACTCAAACCACTATTCAATGGTTGGAGCGAGCTCGAAATTTCACATGCCGAGACTCATTAGCATATACATGCTCAAACCATTATTAAAATGTTGGAGCGAGCGAAGCGAGCTCGAAATTTCACACACCAAGACTCAAATTAGCCCATGTATGCTTAAAACTAATACTTTGAACTATTCAAAGGCTAAAACGCTAAAAAAAAGGTAATTTCACAGTATTTCCTTAGTTGTAACCAGAATTCTGACAGTTTAAAATTTTACTAAAAGTCGAGTGAGCTCGAAATTTCACGGAGAAATACGACTCAAATGTGACAAGCTTTGCCGGTTTGTATTAAAAATACATAAGCAGGAAGGAGTTAGCGAAGCGAGCTCAAAATATCCCAGCTCTGCGACGTTATTGCGGCTAAAATAATATTAATTTAAGAATAAACTTATTCTGACACTAAAAGAAGAAGATCTCGTCATAGTATCACTTTGCCATAGTATACGATATGATGAGGAGTTTGACAAAGATGGTATTTGTGTTTGGGTAATTTTAAGGTAGGGCATCGCTGCACGACATGTATAGACTAAAACTTGATTCTATCCTGCTGGGCTGATACGGCTATATATATAGCATGTTGCACGTGATACGGCTATATCACGCCTATTATCTCGTTCGTTCGCGGGCAAATAGAAAGAGAGCGAAAGCTTAATAGCGATATATCACGCTGGCATACTACCACGGCTGGTATCATTTCTGCGCCCCCCCAGGGTCTGCGCCCTGTGCCTGGGTACCGCTCGCACCGCCCTATTTACGGCACTGAATGAAGCTGCCGATTATTTTACTCATATCATTATTAGTTAATATCTTGCTAATGACCTTTATGATGAGAAATGAGTTACCTAGTTTTTTGAATGCAATTTTGTAAAAAATCAAATGTATGTAATTTATATCATTTTCTATTATTGTCATCATAAATGTCATTAGCAAGATATTAACTAATGATGATATGAGTTAAATGATCGGCAGCTTCATTTTATTACGTCAAAGACTTGAAAAATCTCATAACGAAAATTCAAAATTTCAAAAAATTGCTACACCCAAAGCGGGGCACCCAAAGGTGCATGAATTGTATGTCATACTGATCGCCGTGTAAGGTACAATAGCTCACGTGAGCACCAGCCCTTCAGTTCCATTCAGTTTCAAGAAAATGTACTTTAAGTGTTTTCTCCCATACAAAAAAATACAAAACTTTTTTTTTCTCACGCGTGGAGCTACTTATACCCTCCATACTCTAATATTAAATCAAGAGAGGTATACCAGAGGCATTCCAGTTTTTTTTAAATTCCTGGTATAAGTTTCTATGAGTATGGAGCTCGATTTTCAGACCACTGTGTGACGGTCTGATCATCCCCTTAAAAACCGTAACCATATTAAGAAAGACCCTAATTACAACTTAATAATGCTGACAGTTTTTTAAGAGGATCTATGGACCCAACATCGAAACCGTATAAAAAACAGCTGTCCCATACATTTTGTGTGGAACGACAGATATTTTTTCGCGAATTTTTTATTAGTTCCATAGAGAAAGTTGTTCAGTTTGATCGTCTGATCATCCCTTTAAAAACCGTCTGCATTTTAAGAAGGAGCATATATTATACTTAGTGATAACGTGCCAACCACGATAGCGACGATTTTCGTCAAAATCTTAATTGTTTCGTCAAGGCTTCAACCTAAATTTAATATTCATAGTTCAAGTTGAGATAATCTCTAGGAACATTCTAGGAACGGAAATTAGTGGCCATCCGGTTCCGGTGCCATTTTCCCGCCCGCCTTGAATAGAACAATTCTGTTCTAGTAGAAATTTAGGTAGATATAGGTACGTAAAACTAGATTTTTTCCCTACTTACAATCACAAAACACAATCAGATTGATAGTAGATATTATTGATAATATCCACTCTACAGTGTTTTTCTTATTGAGCATTTGCATTGAAATGTAATGTAGAGTCGTCAATAAAAGATTTTCTTTTGCCACACTTGAAAAAGGATCGACCTTTTGGCGGAGCAGAAAACTCGATAAGTTCGTGAGTAAATGGTCTTAACGAATGCTTAAAAGAAGTCCACATTGTTTATTGAAATGTGACGTATCACGTTAGGTACATTTCAGTAGCTAAGCAATGTACTATAATTTTACTGAAGACAAGCAACTTGACTGTGATTTGACTAGACTGATCTATCAGTCGTGTGAGTTTCAAAAATCGCTAAAAGTCTAGGGACTGGAGTGCTATTTTTGAAACTCACACGTTCAAATCAGCAGTAGAAAATTTCAATATTACTATGGAGTTATGCATCTTTCTACTGCTGATTTGACTTTCAAAAATCACAATCCAGCCCCCCTAGACAAAGTGACATTCTATTGGCGTTGACGCTAGTCGAAAATGACAGAATGTATGGATTTGACATTAGTGACCGAAACATTTTGACGTTTGCTTTAATCACCATACGTCAAGTCCATACATTTTTATGTTTTGTACCGTCGTTAACGCTAATCGAAAGATACTTTGTCTTTAGGCCCAGGAGTGCGATTTTTGAAAGTTAAATCAGCAGTAGAAAGATAACGTTCCGATCCGTTCCGTTCCGATATTCCCCGGTTTGGAAGAGTGCGGGTTCAAGTCCCGCCCGAGACTTAATTTTTCAATCTTTAATTTGATTTACCGATACTTTACACCGATTTTGACTATTTTCGTAGAAAGATGCATATCTCCATAGTAATTTTGATATTTTCAACTGCTGAGCTCAGCGAATGCGATTAAAATATCTCACTCCTGGTAATTTTAAGACTTCGTGCAAACGTTTTTTATTTTTAGGTTGCCTAGCATTGGCTAGCTAACTTTATTATTTACATCCTAGTTACTCAAATTAGCTAGATGTAAAGCTGTAAATGAGCCTTGACTGAGTTGTGTCTTGACCTAGATTGATTTTGAATTATTTTAAATTAGGATAAGCACATCCGCTGCTTGCGGAATTGGATTAGCCAAAACTCTACCACCGTTATGAGGGTAACCTTTGAATCAATGGCTATGAAGTTGATGAAAAAAACAAATACTTCAAAGTATTATTATGTATTTAATATTTGTTTACAAACTGTTACATCTCTTCACATAGAGTAGAGTAACTTACCTGTGAGGAGTTTAAACTTTGAATCGCTGCCGGAACGTAGATCTACGCGATATTTGTGACTGAAATTGAGGGAAAAATTGGAAATATGGAAAGCGTTTAAAAATCACCCAGTATATTGCCCAGGAGTGCTATTTTTGAAACTCATACTTTGAACTCAGCAGTTGAAAATGTCAAAATTACTATGGAGATATGCATCTTTCTACTGCTGATTTGACTTTTAAAATTGCACTATTGGATTGTGATTTTTGAAAGTCAAATATAGGATGATGATGATGATAGTTACTACCAGTTTCCATTCCATAGAAAACACAGATTAGTGTCATTCGATCATTAGTTGTTCATCGGAGTAAACTAGCATTGTTATAATTATTCGTCGTTCCATAACATTCAAGCAATACGGTGTATCACGCTCGACACTGACATCAATTCTATCTAATTCGTTTCAATAACTAGTAATTGCAGTGACTTTTTTAGTAGAGACACAGATTACGTAGAGATAGGTACCTACTCAGCGCGCTCCATACAAACGAAGTTTGGTGATATTTTCAATACTAACCTATTAAAGTCAATAAAATGTTTCAGAAACAATCTAGAAACTAATCTCTATGTTTGTATGAAGTCAGATTTTCTTTAAAAATTATAGTTTTAAAGTTACAGTGCCTCAAAGATTTCCATACAAATCTTAAATTCTTCTTCCGAGAACTTAAGTTATAGGTATGACATCATTTATGGACCCTTTAGGGCACACAACATATTTTATTTTTAAATATTTCTTATACAAAGTTCATTCAAGTACATTCGTTTTGTGCGCCCATTTAATATGCCAACGGTTTAAGAAAGAAAATCAAACTGAACTATTTTCTCTATTTAAATTTAACTACAATAATAAAATTTTAGTCCGCTTTGCCTACCTAATGTTTTCATGTTACGAATATAATCCATAGATTTTATATTTTCTCGTCTACATATTTTTATACAAGCAAAGGGTTTTCCTTGCATCTAAGAAATACAGACCTGGCAGCTATCTATCAGAAAAAATTACGTTAAAGCCAAATACTTCAATTAAAAAGATAAAATTTTTCTTCCTTTTTAGTTTTTATAGCTTTTGATAGTTTCCAAGACGTCTTGCCAGTTCACTTCAAGAAAAGAATAGAAAGAATCATTAAAAAGTTTTATTCTGAAATTCTATACAATCCCAATAATTTCTCTTTGGTGCCTATTTTCCAAACTGAATTAAATTTTTTTCTGGATCATTTGTTTCAACAAATATAATTTTTTATAGGAATTATCTGATAATTGAAAAATCTGCCCTAAATTAAACATATACAGGGTGCAATTTATATCATTAGCATCCTTTTAAGCCAACTTAGAGTGTGACAAAGCAAACCACTCATGGTTTGCTCACACACCAATCGGAGAAAAAAAATCTCTTGTTGCATACATTTGAGTCGAGTAGGCATTGCAGTTTAGCATGGAACAGCAAATTTTTTTTTTTGCTCCGTTCTGTTTTCACCCATAGTAGAAGTTGTTTAGTTTGATGGGTAGACTCTTAGTTGAAAAGGATGCTAATGATATCAATTTCACTCTGTATAACAGATGTGAGAGATTCGTTAGTGTTCTTTGAATTGATTTCTCGAGAAATCTCGTGCACAAACCTAAGTTCCGTAGTCATTGTAAAAATATATCCTGGTACAGCTTATGTTACTGTTTGTTTGTTCGAGTATCACGCAAGAAGTACTGGACTAATTTAGATGAAACTTACCACAATAGGTACCTATGAAACCAGGAAGGTGGCATAGGTACCTATTGTCGTTCAAACACTTAAAGCAACACGGCTCCCGTCGGGCGACGGGAGCCGTGTTGCTTTAAGTTTAAACCTTATGATTTGACCGAAATGCTCATATGTATCTAGAGAGTAGTATATTCCTTGATCTCGCTACGATGACGGCAACCGACCGGTGTGGACGAAGTCGCGGACAAAAATTAGTTTCTAAGAAATTAAATGTGTCTTGGTAAATAATTTGATGGAGACATCCAGCCAAGGCTGTCGCGTCCAATTTAAGTTCATAATAGCGAATTATTCGTGGATAGTGCACAGCACATAGTATGATTGTGACCGAGCATAGCCGCCGGTCGGTGGCCGCGAGGTCCGCTAGTAACCTCGCACCACTTGCTTGCTGCAGAATTGCGCAAGCGCCGCTCTCTCGGCATTGAACGAGGTTCACCAGTTCCACTGGACTCCCTACAGGCGTCAGCCACCACATTTCCAGTTCTGTGGTGACATTGAGTGACAATTATTAATTGTTTATTTGTTATTGGCACGATATTTTACATCCGTTTCAATATGTAAACAAAATGTCGTGAATAAATATATGTCGATCAACACCTAACGCTTTTAAAAATTTTACCCGCGTCTTCGTTCGCACAAATTTTATAACAGATTTTAAGTCAAATCATCAAATTCCATACATTTTCGCCCTACTTAGTTCGGTTTGGGACTAAAAAAATCGTCTCTGAATCTCAGCCTTAATTCCTTTCAAATAAACGTATCGGTAGGTATACAAAACTGAATATTTTTAATAAGACTAACACTTATTCCACATTATTTCTAGGTCTTACAATGACGGATCAGGATCTGAAATTAAAATTCGGTTTGTCGGGCTCTTGCATGTCTAGAATTTGTGAAGCTTTGTGTTTTTGTTAGAGTTGTGTTGTGTCTATTTTAATGTACCTTACTTACTTATATCTATCATTAATAGACTTGTAGTTCATTGTACCTATCTACATTCTGAAGCGCTTAAATAACTATGCTAAAATTACACCTTGCTATGGCTTGATTAGCCTATCAAATATTTACAAACATGCTACTACCCGATTCAATGTTTTTTCGCAGTTCTTAGCGATTCTGCATCTTAATATTTAGGTAATTAATTTCAGACTGATTATTGTCTGAAATTGAATAACTAAATATTAAGAAGCATAATCGCCAAGAACTGTAATGGTAAATTGATTTTTTTCAATGAAACATTTCTACACTCAAACTTCAATTTAATGTCTTCCTTTCAATTTAAGTTAATTATTTTGCAGATTAGTGTTAAGAATAAGTTGTAGGTAAGTTCCCTATATACTTTTATAAGTAGATCATGTTTTTTTTCCTATTTACAGAAACTATGGAGCCCGGCGATTTCAAGGACTTCGCTAAGGCGATGACAGATTACATCGCAGAATATTTAGAAAATATAAGAGAAAGGTACGATAAAATAATTATGTACCTAACGAATAGCTAACTGAGAAATGGTGAGAGTGAGAATCGATACCTACCTAACTTACCTACTTCTCTCTCATCCTTGTTTTTTCTCTAGTCAGCATGAAACCGACGTTTTATGTTCATCATTATTCACACATACACTTTTAAAGTTGCTATTCTATAGTATAGCCACATTAAATTGCCGAGATTCAGAGACGTTAGTGCGAACTCCCGTTTGTCAACATCCATACATTTTTGTCCCTGAGCTCAGGCTGAAAAGAAGTCTCTGAATCTCATTTTGAGACTTTAACATAGTACCTAATAGTAACATGAGCATGTGGATGGTGTCATACTTTCTGGGGTGCTAGACTCAAACTGAACAACTTTTATTATAGGACCAATTTTGAAATCGCGAAAAAAATCGTTTGGTCGTGTAGCTATTTACATTGATATATTGCAATTTTTTCGGGATTTCGATGTTGACTCCATAGTGAAAGTTGTTCAGTTTGATGGTCTGAAGCACCCTGTTCGATAGATATGTACCTTACCGCTAGGTGTAAAAATAAATGTGCTAGTTCCTAACGCATTAAATTTTACATCCTGTTATATAAAGCTATATAATATTACCTATTCTGTGATTCTGTATACATTTTAAGGTTTTCAGAGCTGTAGTAACTCAAACTCGAAATAATTTATTCAATATAGGAGCCTGAAGACATATTAAACGTCAAATCATCGTCTTTTTTAAGCTATTATAAGTTACGTTAGGTTATGTACAGTAATACATACGGTGAGTTGCACGTACGTTCATTAAAGTTAATCCTCCAGCTTTTACTACGTCAAAAAGTGTCAGCAAAAGATTTAATGGAGGATTAACTTTAATGAACGTACGTGCAACTGACAGTCTCACATAGTTATAACAAGCAATCATTTGTTTTCCAGACAAGTAGTTCCGTCTGTGAAGCCGGGTTACCTTCGGCCGCTAGTGCCGGAGCAGGCGCCTCAGCAGGCTGAACCCTGGACGGCTGTGATGGCAGATATCGAGCGCGTGGTCATGTCTGGCGTGACGCACTGGCACTCACCCAGGTTCCATGCCTACTTCCCTACCGCCAACTCGTACCCTGCTATCGTGGCTGATATGCTGAGTGGTGCTATCGCTTGCATCGGGTTCACTTGGGTAAGTCATTTTTCTTTATTTCACTCCCCTTTAATTAATGTACCGATATTCGCGACTACCTATTTCGTACACCGGAATCGGTTCTTCCCCAAGAACGAACGTAAGCGCAGCATTCCGAAAGCGTTAATGCGCGCTGCATACAAACGTTCCGTCCTAGTCCTAGTTTCAATATTAATCAATCAAAGTAAACGAAATTTTTTAGACACGATCTAGAAACAAATATCAGTGCTTTACATTTGTCAGATTTCCGTTAAAATATAGTTTCAATGCTTGGATTAATTTAAGATTTGTATGGAAAACTTTGAGCCACGATAACTGTGAAACATACAGGGTGAAATTGAGTCGAGTAGGCACTACTCCTGCTCCGATCGGTTTGCTCCCATAGTGAAAGTTGTTCAGTTTCACGGGAGACTCTTAGTTTAAAGGGATGCCGTATTTAAACGGAAATCTGACAAATGTAAAGCGCATATTATATTGGTTTCTAGATAGTGTCTAAGAAATTTCATTGACTTTAATTGATTAATACCTAAATATAATCAAACGACTAGATAGATTGACTATGTTAGCCACATGAGAGCTCATCAACGCCAACATCGGAGTTGAAGCAGTCGCCGTGGTGCCGAAATCGGTATGGCGCCAACAGTAATATTCCGTAACAGGTTCACGGAAGTCAAAGCTACGTTGGAAAAGCCTGGCGAAATTGACGTAGCACGAAAGTGGTTTCTGAGGTCACATCACATTGACGTTATAGCTCGGAATTCCGCGAACCAATGCCAGTGTCAATGTCGCGATTGTGAGTCAATACAAACTTGGACAAGGAAAACCAGTTCACACACGAATAAACAAATTAGTGTGTGTGCTATACGCTCTAAAATATAATGTTTCATTGTTTACCAGAAACATCATTTCTGTAACTTCAATACGTAAAGGTATTATTTGTGATTTGAGTTAGGTATAGGTAGGTATACACTTATCCGCACCTGGGTTAGCTACAACCCATGAATTTTTGTATAGAAAAACAACAGATAGAGCTATTTTACTTGGTGTTAATTGCTAACCTAGGTTGACGCAAGTGGGGCTTATGTTTGCTTTCAGTTTTCGAAATATCTGAATCTACACTAGAGTTTGTACGTTTGGATGTAGTACGTAATCGCCGAAACTGCTCATCCGATTGCAAAAATTATTTCTCTAATATTTAGAATGAACCTTTACGGTGAAAATAAGGCATAGGTAGTATATTATCAACGCTGGCGAAGCCGCGGGGACAGCTCGTCTGAAATAAAGTTCAAGATTATTTGTACAACCTTTTATCATTAAAAAGGTTCAAGAATGCCTAAAGGTTATTTGATTGCAGATATTTATTTTCGCATTCCTATGCCGCGCCCCCTGCCTAGGTTACTATTTTAGAATGCCAACCAACTGTTATAAGTAATTGGATTTATAATCCTATTATACAATTATCCAAAATCCAGGATTATGTATAGTATTGTATGTACCTACTTACAGATAGGTCACTCAAACCGATTTTTCGAATTTCGAACTTTGCGCTTCAGGTATGAAAACTAAAATTATAAGTAATTGGATTTATAATCCTATTATACGATTATCCAAAATCCAGGATTATGTATAGTATTGTATGTACCTACTTACAGATAGTTCACTCAACCCGATTTTTCGAATTTCGAACTTTGCGCTTCAGGTATGAAAACTAAAATGCGCCTTATATCAATGAGCGACCATTCACCCCTCGGAGGGGACCTTCCGTCAAGCGTACTTGAGCTGTGGAGTGAGACAGGCCTGCTTAGGTAATATGCATAAACAGGAAGTTATCTGCTGTAGGAACTTAGATTATTTGCACCATGTGGCTGCCTCTGATCGTATTGGAGTTTCGTTCCATCAGACACGAGGGTAAGGACAGGAGAGTGAATCTATGTGTAGCGCGTACACTTATCCTTACCCGACTGCTTTTCTATAAAGATTAGTAGTCGCCGTAGCTATAGTAGAAATCGACTAGAAATCCATTATTTGCACCAAATCTCAAATTCACTTCCCCAATTCCAGATTGCGAGTCCCGCATGTACTGAACTGGAAGTGGTAATGCTGGACTGGCTGGGCCAGATGCTGGGTCTACCAGATCAGTTCCTGGCGCGCTCAGGTGGTGAAGGAGGTGGCGTCATCCAGGGTACAGCTAGCGAAGCTACCCTGGTCGCACTGCTCGGTGCCAAGTCCAGGACCATGCAACGTGTCAAAGAACAACATCCAGAGTGGACGGAGACTGATATTCTTTCGAAGCTCGTCGGATATTGCAACAGTTAGTTTCATTATTACCTATTTTATTAAATTTAAATGAATGTTATTTTTAAATCCCTACTGAATTAACATCTATACCTTCATAGACATAAATTATAAAATTACTTGACTCAGAAACATATAGGAAGGGTTTCCCCACAATGCTGGTTGCATTGCTGTGTACGGAGGATCATGTTCGGGGATTTATTTTACTTCATCCAAAATTGTCAAGGAAATATATAATAATACAAAATTTCAGAACAAGCCCATTCGTCGGTGGAGCGAGCAGGTCTATTGGGAGGCGTGAAACTCCGCACCTTGAAGCCAGATGACAAGAGACGCCTCCGTGGTGATATTTTGCGCGAAGCGATTGAAGAAGACATTCGTAATGGGCTTATTCCATTCTACGTAAGATTTGTTTTTCGGTAATTATTTTATTAGATCTGTTAAGATTTTCAGTGATTTTAATAACCATAACTAATTACAGGTTGTGGCTACATTGGGTACTACATCATCGTGTACTTTTGATGCTTTGGATGAGATCGGAGAAGTGTGTTCGTCCCATGACATCTGGCTACATGTGGACGCAGCTTACGCTGGTTCAGCTTTCATCTGCCCCGAGTATCGCTACCTCATGAAGGGTGTAGAAAAGGCAGACTCCTTTAACTTCAACCCACACAAATGGTTGATGGTAAACTTCGATTGCTCCGCCATGTGGCTGAAGCAACCTCGTTGGATTGTGGACGCTTTCAACGTAGACCCTCTCTACCTAAAACATGACCAGCAGGGATCAGCACCTGACTACCGCCACTGGCAGATTCCATTGGGTCGCCGATTCCGGGCTCTTAAATTATGGTTCGTCCTTAGACTGTATGGTGTCGAAAATCTCCAAAAGCATATTAGAAAACATATTGCGCTTGCACATCTTTTCGAGAAGCTTTGTACCGCTGATGACAGATTTGAATTGTACGAAGAGGTGACGATGGGTTTGGTCTGCTTTAGGCTGAAGGGGGGTAATCAGGTAAATGAGGAACTTTTAAGGCGTATCAACGGACGTGGAAAGATTCATCTTGTTCCTTCTAAAATAGATGACGTTTATTTCCTTAGACTTGCTATTTGCTCGCGTTTCACTGAAGATAATGACATTCATATATCTTGGGACGAAGTTAAGACATCAGCTGATGAGGTACTGAAGAATTTCGCAGAAAAGTAGACATTACAGTCATGTGCTACGTTGTAAGTTTTCTAAGTACCTGTTATATTTGCAAGGGACTTTGTTCTAGGACCAACTAGATATCCATACTCGTACAATAACCATCAGACATATAATTATTTTATAAGTAGGAATAAGTAGTCAAAGTGTAATCGGTATCAGTAAACTTTAACCAATATTACAGACAAAAAAAATATGGCAATAAAATGTATATTAGTGAATTTGCTATGTGTTTTGAAGTCTCGTATATTTGAGACCTTTATCTGTGCTAAATTTATATTTACGAGTCAGTATATAAAAGGCGTATTATTTTAAATTTATATTTATTTGTACATTGGTAACCTAGGTACCCACTTAATGTTATTATAGTACCTATGTAAATTATTTTCGTGTTACGGAGTCTAAGTGTACCTACTTAGACGATTGTCTGAGTGTTGACTTTGCTTTATTGATTGTTATCATGTAGGAAATTAGTAATTAGGACTGCGCTTTACCTAAGCTGTGACCTAAGTAATAAATATCATAATTATGCAAACAAGGTTTATTGGCTTTTGTTTCGAAATGTTTGCATTATTTCATGATTAGTACCTAGAAACATTGTGTTTAAAAGGCTATAGCATGTAATTTCTCAATGCAAGTATTTGAATTGAGAAGATTGTATTTAAATATGATAACCGCTGATAATAATCTGATACAATAATAGTTTTAAAGTGTTTTCTGTAGAAAGTGTCTATTTATTACTGTTGAATATAAAATTTTATTGCTGCAATTTAATCGTTTTATTTCTTATGGAATCTTTGGTGTTTCTTATATTGCCCCTGTGATGTATGTCGTGCGTCTATAATAAAATCGATTTCAGTAGGACAATATTAAACATTACTATTTGTGTAAAACAGTCAATAGTACCTATACCTCATTCCAAAAGATTTTCCGATTCTTATATAGCTTTCTGGCCAATTATGATTTGCAAATATAATTCAATTATCAGAAATATATACTCTCCGACATATATCGGACGATATCTTGAACGTTCTAAAGCTGTTCTAAGAATAAGTGAGAGGAAGTGTTTCAAATCTCCGTTTCTGCGATTCAAAATAGCCTTCGTTGCTATTTGAAATGGAGTATAGTCGGCTATGATTTGGCGGTTATTAAATAAATATGATGGTCTTCGATTTTAATGTACCCAACCCCAGAGATATACTCACCTAATCTACAAGTAGTTTATTAGCTCACAGATTACAGGCCTCCGCGGCAGTTAATTCATTTTTTTCATAGATACTTTAACTTTAGACTGTCATTAAACATGTGCGTGTGGAAGGAGTGGAGTGATCCTTTTACCACCCTTTGGCGTGTCCCTCCCTACATAATAAATATACTACGAGTAATAAAGTAGGGAGTGGGCCGTGAGCCTACGTTTTTGATACGTACATACATAAACTCACGACCATAATCTCTTTAGGGGTGGTCAGAAACCCTGCTACAACTAAAACCCATCTTTTGAAGCATTTGCAACAAGGCTCAATTTTAAGCTTATGGAAGGTTTCAGATGAAATGACGGGTCAAGGTTGATCTGATAGCCAGTTAGAGGAAGCATTCATTCGGGATAATGTAATGCGCGCTTATAATTTTAGCATTTTTGTAGAAATAAGTAACTAGGTGAGTAATAGAAATAGAACTGATCGGGTTCAATTAATATTATCTGGCGTATCACAGAGATGTCTGGGGCATTCGGTTGTAACATATAATATTATTGGTGGCGTTCGTTTTAGCAACGCGATGGATACGCCCTGCTTTCTAAGGCCAGAACCCGGGGCGGAGTGAGTTTAGTCCACTGTGGTCTAATGCAGAATAATGGTGGACCATCTGCCATCAGTCGTGACTAAATCAAAGAGAACACCTACACATTAATCAAATATTATCATTCCGATTTGACTGTACTACATAGTTACCATGAGGTTAGTAGAAACAAATAATTATTCTAGTGCTTAAGGACCACTAATAGACGAACATGCATTAGGCAGGCTCATAGATGGGCAGGCTTTCGCAGAGAGCGAAAGAATGATTTTTCAAAAATCTTTGAAAATAATCAAAGAAGGTCTTAAGAAGACAAAAGGCCCTAAAATAACATTAAAAATGTTTTTTTAGAAAATGATTTCTTTTTGCTCTATGGTGTAATATACTTATCTGACAGAAAGAATTTATTTTTATACGTCCATAGTATTTAAAATTCCGGGTGATGTAATTTTGTAAATGTAAATGGCATTAAAATTTTATAACAATTTACTTACATCGAAATGAAATTATCACGTATGAAACTAATATGGCAGGGAGGCCTGCGTATAACGATAAGATGTCTGCGTTCACAAGAAGTGCACAGAAAAGCTTCGACTATAATATGCCGTGGCTTGAGCAGTGCTGTGAGCGCAGCAGGACAGGAGCAGTGCATCCTCGACTCGTGCAGCATCGGACCCAACTGCGGAGAGCCGCGCGTCATCATCGTGGGTGCCGGCATGGCAGGGCTCTCAGCTGCCCATAGATTGACGCAGTGCGGGATACGCAACTTCGTCGTTCTGGAGGCTAAAGAAAGGTTTGTATACTGTGGTCGATATCATCGCTTCGCTCAGCATTTGAGTGACTATTATTATTATAAATCCCTAATCTGCATCGTACATTTACAGACCTGGAGGACGTATTCATTCCTGTTGGCTTGGAGATGCAGTGATTGAAATGGGTGCCGAATGGATTTACGGTGCTTGTTTACCCAATACTGTCTATACTCTGGCGTCTCACGACAGACTCCTACAATCACCATTACCTCGATTAGACCCAGCGCGAGGCTTGTTTTGTACCAGCGAAGGACGCGCCGTTGATTTACCTGTTACAATCACAGCTTATCATACTTTCAGACAAATAGAACAGCAAGCTGCAAACTTGTTTAGGCTCGGAGGCGAAAGAATGCACGGAACTTTACTTAACTTCGTCGGCTTACGCATACAACAAGAGTTGCATAATTTTCCCGAAGACCAAAGATATGACGCAGCACGTGTCATGTTCGGATTAACTAATATCTTAAGAAATAGATGTGGAGATGACTTGTCTCTCGTCAGCGCCGATCAGTACGGTAGCTACATAGAACTACCTGGAGGAAATGTCAGAGTACCACTAGGATTCGTTGGTGTATTGGCACCTCTACTGCGAGGACTGCCGGATAACTGCATACGATACAATAAAGCAATAAATGTGGTACGCTGGGGTCCAGGACAAGCAGGTGGCGGGCGCGTTCTGATCAAATGTTGTGACGGGGAAGAAATGATAGCAGATTATGTTATCCTTACTATGTCACTCGGGTGCCTTAAGTGCCAAGCCGATAAAATATTTGCTCCACCACTGCCGGTATGCAAATTAGATGCAATTTGTAACCTGGGATTTGGCCTGAGTGATAAAGTATTTCTTGAATATGCCGAACCCTTCTGGGCCTGTCACGAGGGTAATCTAAAATTGGCGTGGTCGGCTGAAGAACTGCAATGTCGATGCGACTGGACTCGAGGCGTGTGCTCAATCGATGAAATGCCAGGGAGTAAACATGTATTATGCGCCTGGATTTCTGGGCAAGAAGCTGCTCTAATGGAATCTATGGCGGAGAGCGATGTAGCCGAAGGATTGACACAGTTATTGCGTAGATTTACCGGCAACCCCTGTCTGCCCTATCCACAAATGATGTTGAGATCACGTTGGGCGTCTGATCCTCATTTTTGTGGGTCCTATTCCTACATGAGTTGTTGTTCAATCGTTAGCCATCAATGCGAATTGGGGACGCCGGTGCCTGGGCCATGCGACGCGCAACCTCCTATCCTTCTATTTGCAGGCGAGGCAACTGTGCCTGGATATTTTGCAACTGTGCATGGAGCCAGACTCAGTGGGATTCGTGAAGCTGAACGTATTATACTTCTGACTAAAAAGTTCGAAGGTCCACCATGTTAAATATTCTTTGTGGTGTATATAGATCAAATTGTTGAATGTTTCGTATCGTATTATGTCTTGTCTTTTGATTTATAATGGTTCTGTTCTGTATTACAGTGATAAGCTGAAACTACAAGTGGCTTCTTTTATTGTACGTCGAAATTGATTATTTAGATGGATTACTTCTAATAAAAAATCTTCATGGCAATTTTGCTACAAAATCTATACATAGCCACATACAGGGTGGAAAGTTGAAATGGGGTGCTAAGGGCAGCTACCAGTTAACAGATTTTGAAAAAAATGTGCAGTCATCGAGAAAAACATTTTTTAAATACTCCAAAAGTTAGGGTTAGTCTCCTAAGAACATTTCTTGTAGCTATAATGCTTCAGGTAGCTGCCCTTTGTGCCCCATCTCAACTTTCTGTCCTGTATACTAACACCCTATTAGGAAAGACAGACATCCTGACAATACTTTTGCATCCAACATCAGTCGCTATTATGATGGGTAAGTTTCGTTACCTTACCTACAGTATTTTTAGGGTTCCGTACCCAAGGGGTTAAAAACGGACCCTATAAGCCTACTTTGTCCGTCCGTCCTACCTATTTAGGGCTGTAACTTTGCTTTGTTCCAACTTTTGAACCGTAATAGCTAGACAGTTGTCGAAATCGCGAAAAAATCTTCCTCGACCCAATTGTTGGAACAGCGATTTCAACATCGGTCCCATAGCGAAAGTTGTTCAGTTTGGTGGTCTGATCATCCGCTTAAAAACTGTCAGCATATTAAAATGGACCCTGTATACCTAGCCCAAGACAAGGAAACTTTCTTCACTTCTCTATCAGTAGTTATTTGAATATGAAACCAAAAGATAGACATAATTTTTAATTAGAATTAGTTTTTCATCTTAAAACATTACTTAGATACTTACTCTGAATTTATCTTACATTTCATTGTATTTATGGGGAACAGACAAAAAAAAATTCTGTTTAAAAGTAGTGGAAATTTAGAACTATAAATTGTTTTAATAAATAGAGGTATTTTGAATTTCCATTTCATTAAAATCAAATACTTAAGTGTGTTTTCTGTCTGATCCTCAGTTATAGTATGAGATACAAGAATTCGGTATGCCAAGTTTTTTTTGGTCTTCATTTTATATTTTTTACGGATAGAAGACATTTCGAACTCCACGGAGGAAAACTACTGCTTTATTAAAAAAAGAAAAGTTTTTCCTGCCTTCTCTTTCTAAGTCTATGCTGGAAACAGAAACGGCAAAATTAAATGTCAAATTCTGACATTGAGACATTATTTTTTCATAATGACCAGTTATTTTAAGTTGATTTTAAGTTTACCAAAGGAGTTCACAGGTTTTCCAGTGACGTCACTGGACGGACCGAAAAACAACATTATTTTATTTAAAATACCTGTAATCCTTTCATTTTAAAATCTCAGACAAAAAAAAAATTATAATCTCTGACATAGAAAATATTATTATCTCGAAATGGTTTTCGATTCAGCCCTCCAAAAAAAAACTTGACATACCGAATTGCTCACTTAAACTACCATTTGACCTTGTACATAACCAGCTGAGATAACATTTAAGTAACATGTAACCTTCCTCTTATGTTTAAAATTAGTTAGAACTATTATCTTAAAAATTAGTTGATTGTAGTCTATAAATTACCTAACTGCTCTAGAAATTATGTACTAATAATAAATAGTAAAATAATACTTTGTTAAAAATAGTGTTCAAATTAATATATTGCCACATGGTTACAAACAAAATTTTAACCCTTCTAGGAAACTTCCACTATTTATACTATTACCACTTAAGGTGGACTCCTCGAATTCAAATGTAACTTTTTGATCGTTGTAATATCTATCTCTGCATTCTACTAAGTATGAGTAAGTTAGAAATCTATTTTGGGGCCATTCAAAGCTTATTTTGTACCACTTGTCTTTAGTTATGAAACATGGTTCGGGTAGATCTATATCCACCATTGAGTCATATTCAACAGTGTTCATGAAATTAGTAAATTTAATAATACTGTTATCAGATTCGCATACAACAGAAACTGAAATTTGTTCAGAGTACACCTTCACTGCATTGTTACGAAAATTTAATACAGGCGCCATTCTAGTAGGTATACAAAGTGAAGTTATAAACACAGATTTACTCGCTCTTACTCTAGAATTGACGACATAATTGTTCGAGTGAATAATGATTGGTGCCACGGATTTCAGAGGACGGCGGTGGCAGAGAGACCACTGTAGACTTAATGAGATTCTTGGTTCTTGTTGAGTTGAGCCTAGAAAGACTACAATTTCTTTACTATCAGTGTGTTCAGGTCCTTTTATTAAATTCTTAACAATTGCTATTTCATCAGGTAGAAGCAGACAATTTACATCTGTAACTATTTCATCAATTTCTTCTGTAGTCAGTGTCAAGAACCTTAAAGATTTGAAGAGACCGTTTTCTATTAAAACTTCTCTTCTACTCTCAAATGTTTGAGGAATGCCTTGCTGTTCGCAGTACTTTGTTGTCCAATCAAAAACATATTTTATGAGATCTTTTTCAACAATATTAATTTCATTGCATTCCAGTATAGTTTTTAAACACGGCAAAGACAGAATTTGTTTATTTTCTTGCAGTAAATAGCTAGCATGTTGACAGAGCAGCTTAATGGAAGCTGAAATCAGTTTCTTGTCTTGCATGAAGTCTGGATAGTTCAAGATGGTAGTTACATTGTCAATGCTTATATTAGCCTGTATGTAAGCAACACACATTTCACTTAGTGGCTCCAGTATGTACTTTTTGGATGCGTATAATAATTCAAAAGCTTCTTCTATGGAGGATATTTCGACACTGTCAGTGTAAATATAATTTAGCAGTAGTTGAAATATTTCAGGCTCAATGTCTGTTATTTTAATATCATCGTTTGAGGACAGTGGTCCGTAAAACATAGCCTCAAAGACGGGACTACTGATACCCAATATAAGTTTGTGAGCTCTGAAATCTTTACCTGATATGGAAAAGCTACAATCACTCCACTCGTAAGAAACTAGGAGCTTCTTGACACGATCATATAGACTGGTACGGCTGAATTCACTGCCTTTGTATACCATCTGTAATACAAAAAGTTAATTTTACATTAACTGATGTTATAGTTTTTTTCTCTTCAAGGTTCTTCAAGAGGTTGTTTTACTTTGTTACTATAACTAATTCTTCAACTATTTTAGAAAGTTGTAGTTGTTAACATTTAGGGTACGTTTTCACAGAAGCGTAATGGAGTGAAGACGTGTAAAATCAACCAATAAAATAGCTTTAAGGCAGGTTTATACGATGCCAATTTTGCGGTGCGAATCCTGCGGCGCCTCAAGAAACACCCATATAAACACTTCCCTACCCTAGGGCCGAGATCCAGAGACGTCTTTTGAGAGAGAGTAGAGTCTGAGAAAGGTCGAAATCATATGAATTTTGACATAACGGAGTTCGAACTCAAACTCAAAAAACGTAACAGAATCTCGACACAAAGGAGGGCCTTTGCTAAGCAGTAGGACGTTATGGCTAGGAAAAATATAAAAGAAGTAGCGTGGTGTCAACGACCGCGTGCACAAGGGATGCAAGCATCATCGTGCAGCAAGAACTGGTCCAGTCACCTTGAACTTGATGAGAATAGTGTCATCCGAGTCTTACAGGAATGTTGTTTTTTAGGCATATAATGTAGGTACGAACCTTGAAGGATCCAAGAACAAGCTTCTAATTATACAGTTACTTAGGTTTTACACTAGTTAATTTGGTAATGGCAAGGAAAACTGAAATCTGAAAACGCGATTGATTGAGCCCTGTTTGCAAACAAAAAGCTGTGTTGCCAGGTTCTAGCCAGTCAAGTCCACAGATCATTAAGAAATACAATATGTCCAATCAAGTCGGTCAAGTCAAACAAATCATCTCAGTTGCCATAGGATGTTACACCTGATAAGGCTGTATCACGTCTTTTATCTCGTTCGTTCGCGCGCAAATAGAAAGAGAGCGAAGGTGTGACAGCGCTGTATCACAGTGTCATGCTACCTATGCATAGTAAGGGTACCTGTCCACTGAAGCGGAGCGAGGCTGCGGAGCGGAGAAACTAAGAAATATCAACCAATAGGATTGCATGATTGATGCAATCCCATTGACCAACATTCCCTCGTTTCTCCGTTCCGCAGCCTCGCTCCACGCCATAGTGGTTGGTAATGTTCATCCTTCTTCGTACGTCGATGTTTAAAATTTTAGGTTTGGCCCTTTCTATCAGAACAAACATTTAATATAAACCTCAGAGGAAGGATCTCCATAGAGTCCGCATAAATTTACGCTTGTAGTTAGTCTCTTTTGTCTTATGACGTAACTTTAATAGTAGAAGGAGATAGAACTATAAATATTTGTTTATGTGGCTGTCCACTTTTTTTGAGCTAGTGTGTGTGAAAAGTGACCGTAAACATAAGGCCATATGTCACTTGGTGCCTTTTGTCCATACTACTTGACACCACACACACTTTAAAATTGGTATGGCTCACTCTATTAGGTATAATCTCTTTGATATAAACTCTTTTTTTTTATTTTTGTCGTTGGATTAGAAAGGGACAAACCAAAGATGACAATGAAAACGTAAAGTATCACTTTTTCTACTTATACAATGCGTACGGAACCCTATCATGGGTCAGTCCGACACGCTCTTGGCCGGTTTTCTTTATGATGTTAGGCAGATGTTTAGGTAGTGTGTGACAGATTCTCTATTTTCCAGATATGGTCATACTGTTTTTGACATTGAGTTCGCTTGCCGCCATTATCGTGTTCGGTGTTGTTGTATTTGTTATTCGCGAAAAATTGGTTTTAGTGATATTTGTGACATAATTTCGTGCGGATTGTGTACCAAAAAGTTGCGTAAATCGACCAACATAACAGGAATCTCAAATACATACGAAGAAAGAACAAAAGTTTTGGTGCAAGTTTACTCGTACTGGTGATTTTGGCGGCAACGCGCGGGCTTACAAAATCTACCACAATTTCATCGCCAGCTTTCATCTATCATCCCTTTATCATCAGGAGAGTTTTGCATGGGAATCGTGAAGAAAAGGACGGGCTTTGTTTCTTAATTTTCTAAATTAGTTTTTCGTGGCTATTATTGTGTTAATGTGGTGGAATTAGTTTAATAATGTGCCATTAATGGAGAACAATATAGTTAAAGTGAGAAATAAAGAAGGCGCTCCCGTTTGATTCGGATTGATCCTCGTGTAAAACTCCCCTGAACATTGGAATGTTTGTACCACCCTCGCATTTCAGGAGTTAGGTATTAAGGTTAGGTTTAAGTACAAAGAAAAATACAACTAAAGACCATGGCTGTAAGGGCTAGTTCCCATTGCTTTTCCGAAACGATAAACTATTAAAAAAAAAATGTTTTTGACATTGCGTTTTTTTTTGTCTATGGTTGCGTGTATTCGTTTGTTAGCGCGCCGGTCCATGTTTTATTGTAAAACTGTGAAAATGGGAAACATTGGAATATAATTCAACACCGGTTGTCTTAAATAATTGCTTAAATATGTCTTCAACGTTCGATGATACAGTATTGGACTTTGATCTCAATTTTCTGCGTCAAACAGCAAACAACACTGTGGTAAGTTTTAGGTTATCTTATACAATTTCTTTTTAATTTTTGTTACTGGGCCGGTTAGAAAAACAAATTATTGGTTTGTTTTATAGTTTAAACATAAAAAATAACTTATTGCGCAAATGCGCCTGTCTGTGGCCTGTTGCGAAAAGCGATAAAAGATTAGCATGCAGGTCCAGGTCCATGTTTAGATGTTCCGTGATTTGATCAACTATCTTCTTTAATAATTTACACAATAAAAATCTAAAAATTTTGCTTCCAACCAGTAGTATGTATGGGTTGTTAGTGGGAAGAGGGGAATATATTTTCTACAATTTCGCTCTTTTCACTCATAAAAAGTGTGGGCAAAGGGCACAGAGGCGAGAGGCCGATTACTGGTTGAGTTGAGTGAGGGGCGGCGAACTAGCTGCTATACTCTAGAATATGGAAGTTTGCTACTCTCGGAATGTGCAGTGACAAGTGAGAGAGAAAAGTCATCGGCAATCTGTAAGACATCAGAAAACCGTCATGAAAAAATCTTTTTGATTTCTATGAGGTAAAAAAAAAAAAATTCGGTCCCCAAGTTTGCCGCCCCCAAAATTTGCCGCTCTAGGCTCGAGCCTACTCAGCCTGCAGGTAAATCCGCCACTGTCTTTAATACACCGCCCCTTTGAAGAACATTCGTTTCAGTTATAAGGTCTGTTTATAAAACTCAGGAGCATGTTACTGTATAATATTTACATTTATGCATTTTGAAGCAATGTTATCTATGACCACAGTCACTTCTTTCAAATTGAATAGGTTTTGAAGGTCCTGCTAATTTAAATTTTCAGTTTTTTGAATTTAAAATCATTACAATTTGATGTTCTTTTGTTGAAGACCGGAGAACGAGAATAACTATAACAGGCATTAATATAAAAATAGGAGTCACGTTGCAGGGTTTGCCCCGCACACTTGTCTTTCGCGTGGTGTTCGCGCAGTTCGCGTTTCAGCCTGCCACGAGGCTCCGCAATCCTTCTCAGTTGTGGTCTTACTCAAAACAATCCTCGAGATTGGATATATACTCCCTCAAACCACTTGACACTGGCGGAAATGTGGTGCTAACGCACAAGCAAAAAGTCCATTAATTAAAAAAATATGTATAAAAATAATTGCAGAAATGAAATATTCTAATACGTTAGCATAGAGTGAGTGAGATAACATGTATGTTGTTTGTTCCTTTCTGCATATGAGGTATTTTTGATTCACTTACGTTACTTTGAATATGGACTTAGAGGAAGCAAGAGAGGTGTGTCAGAACCGCCCAAAGTGGAGATCTATAGTTTCTGCCTACCATCTGGGAAAAAGGCGTGAGTTTATGTATGTATGTATGTATGCTTACAAATCTTGCAACTTAGTCAGATAATGGCACTATTTTTCTCAAATCTCCATCCCTTAAAAGCGTTGACTATTTATTTAGGGACCAGCCTTGCGGTAGCATTTTCCCTCTACCATGGTACAAGATCAATGGATCATGTGCGTTTACATACAATTTATACCTTATCACTAAACAAAGCAGCCGAGCCGTGAAATAATAACTACAAACTTATCTCGTCTGGGGTTCACACAAGACTACTTTTCATGATTTTAATAATTAAAATTAGAATATTAAGTTAGCATAAGCATATGCTCACGACTATATTCCCCGAGGGGGTAGTCAGAGATATTCTGAAACCTCAGAACATCCTCGAGGCATGTATTGTACCCACTGTCCATTATGTGGCGACGGGCTCACCCCCCGTCACACTGGATAGAGTTTCGGTACTACTGGTGAAACGTGGATGTTCTGAATCTTAAGTTATGGGGAATAAATCCAATGTTGTGGATTTCATGTTACCTGGCCCCCCGCAAAAAGTGGCAGAAATGTTTGTTAGTCCATATACAAATACACAATAGTCAAAGCTTTAAAGTATACACGTTCAGCTTATCTTGATTAATTCATTCTACATTGAAGACAAATAACGCCTATCAACATTGATGCTAGGTGTCAGGGATGATCCTGTGTCCTGAATTAAAGAAATTTGTCCCACATTATGAGTAACTTGTATACACTTACAGGAGTGAGGCCTAGAATCCAACAAAGTGAAACGGATCGGAACAGAAAATCAACCGATTCAATTGTTAAACTTCTTGTCCATTTCAAGCTAGTTTATTAGTTGATTTTACATGTCTCCACTCTACTCTGCTTTGGTGGATTCCGGGCCTAAGTTATAAATAATTTGAAGAATTATATGAAATTAATTTGTGTCATTGAGCTGTGTCGGGGTGTTTGGTGTGTAGACACCACCATTAGTATGTATGTAATCCTGTGAGCACAAGCATGCAATATTTATCGAATTATTTTTTGTTTTCAGGTTCCTAGTAAGATTGACAAACAACGCAAAGCAATCTTGATAGTGAAAAAGAAAACTATTGTTACTGAGTAAGTCTAATTCCTTCTGCTTTTTTCATGTCGGCATGAGCCATATCATATAACAATAAATCATGCTATGTAATGGGGAACTTGCACAGTTTTATATTTTTAGTGTATCATAAAGATTTAACACACGCGCGCGAGACGCCGAGCCGAGCGCACGCAGCAAACCGGTGTTTATAACTAGTGTGTCGTGAATATTTATCTACCCTCAATCTACCCGCGTAACAAATGTTAGTTGGAAATGAGTGAGGTTTCAGGAAATCGGGATCCGTATGACGATAGTGGGAGTGTCGGGAGTGATGGAATGGAAGATCTACTTAATCTGAGCGAGCAACAAGTGAATGAAATTATTTTGGGTGATACAAGTCAGAGTGAGATGTTTGAAGCAAGAGCAGGGAAAAGAATCCGTCAGGAGAGTGAAGGAAGCAAGGAGGATGAAGGTTTCGTAACTGTTATGCGAAATAAAAAACGTGTGGCAAGAAGCAACTCTAAAAACTCCGAAAATTCTGTTGAAAAAGACCCTGAAGGAAGGGTAGAATCACAAAACATAGAAAAATATGTAGTATGCATAACAGGAACAAAGGCGTTACCTAAACAATTCGGAATGGCAAAGCTAATGAAATCAGAAAATATAGTTGGTATATTGAACATTAAATACAAAAGCTCATTTAGGGCCTTAATTGAATTCAATAACAATGAAAACGCTGAGAAACTGATGAGCTGTGTGCAAATCCAATCTGCGGGATATCGTTGTCAAAAGATAGATGAAGTAAACTTAACTTATGGAATAGTCAGACAAATAGACCTGGATGCAGAGGAATCTGAGATTATGGAAAACTTCATGTGTGAGACGGAGATTGTATCTGTTCGGAGATTAAAGCGTCAAACCTTTTCGGGACAGTGGACATTCAGCGAAACGGTCCGACTATGTTTTAAAGGTACCACCTTACCCCCATATGTTTTTGGATATGGGTCTCGGTTTAAGGTGGACCCATACATATTTCCAGTTACCCAGTGTTCGGGATGCTGGAAATTTGGCCACCCAATAAAATTTTGCCCAACAAAGAAAATTTTATGCCCAAAATGTGGAGAGGGTCACCCAAACTGTGAAACTGAGAATTATGAGTGTCTTAATTGTAAAGGCAACCACATGGCCCTTAACAAATTGTGTCCAGTATTCCTAAAAGAAAAAGAGGTTCGTAAAATAATGAGTCAAGAAAAGTGTACCTACAGAAAAGCTCTCAAGAGTTATTTAGAAAAAACCAATGATGACAAGATTAACGACAATGACGTCAACTGTAATACATATTCTGGCAGCCCAAAGGTAAATGCTAGAACTTCACAGTTAAATACCGACAGAATAAGATCCTACAGAGATGTACTGGCAACCAATGCCATAATACATGAAGAATCAAGCACGTCGCTGGAGTCGGAAGATGAACAACAATATTGTGAGAGACAAAACAATACACATTCATCGCGCATTCCAAAGAATAAAGATAAAAGAAGGAAGAAAAAGAGTTACGAACAGGAAACGGGAGAAAATGTGGAAGAGCTGGAAAATACTGGTCCCGAGTTGGGCCCTGAATTGGATCCTGCACAGGATCCTGCCAAGGGTCCTACACCAAAGTTGAATATGGACTTTAAGAAAATTCTTGCTATACTTAAATCTATATGTATAAGTAATCATAATCTGTCAGTTAAACTCTCTTTAGCACTTAGTGTGATATGTGAGGAAATAATTAGCTTCATACAAAATTTTTTTAAGGATATTGATTGGTTTAATAGTATTATTGGTTTATTATGTAATGGATAGTACTCAACACAACTCAACGTTGAATATAATTCAGTGGAACGCACAGAGCTTACGACCCAAACTAACAGAATTTGAACTTGTATTGAACCGTGAGAAAACACATATAGCGGTAGTGTCGGAGACATGGCTCATGCCCGAGTCTGGCTTACGTATTAGAGATTATAATATTTTTCGAAAAGACAGAGTTGACTCATATGGTGGTGTGGCGGCTATAGTTCACAAGTCAGTTCAAGTCCAGGAGTGTAGAAACATACAGTTTAATAATGGTATCGAATTACTTAGCCTTCAAATTATTAACTGCAGTAAAATTGATAACATTATCATACTATATTGCCCGAAGGATGATCCACACTCAGTTCACACTACGCAAGTGGATTGGGACAGACTTTTCTCGACTTTCTCCAAAAAGTGTTTGATATTAGGTGACTTTAATGGTCACCACACAAACTGGTCTACCAAAAATGATACAAGAGGCAAAGCCTTACACGAAGCAGCACTGGAACATAGTTACACATCTCTAAATGATGGAGGACACACGAGAGTAAGGTTAGTGGCCAATAATATTCAAAAAACGTCTCCAGACATATCATTTGCTTCAGATGACATTGTTGTGGATTGTAACTGGTTGATATTGAATGAAAACTTAGGTAGTGATCATTTTGTTATTAAAATTAATATCAATTATAAGGAATCTATTACATTTATCAAAAAACGCAACTTCAAATTGGCCGACTGGGAAAACTATGCAAATTATATTAAAATTCGATTGTCAGAGGCTCAGCAAGTTGATGGTACTCAAGCGATCTATGACAATCTTCTCTGTATTATCAATCAAGCTAAAGATAAAAGTATCCCAACATACAAAATATGCACCAAGCCGTCCAACCAGTTTTGTCCAAAATCATATTGGAGTCCAGCCATTTCGAAAGTGGTGGCTCAGCGAAGGTTGGCTTTGAGAAATTTTAGAAGGAATCCTACACCTCAAAATTTAGAGATACTGAAAGAGCAAACCGCTATTGCTCGGGACACTATTAAAAAAGCAAGAAATACAGACTGGCAAAACTATTGTAGCACTGTAAATGAGGATACATCGGCTTCCGATATGTGGCGCAAAATGCGTTGGGTTAAAGGTTATAGGACAAGAAAATCTTACATTCCTTTAGAGAAGAAATCCGATCTTTTATGCAGTCTGACGCCGGATTATGTGACTCCTTCGGCGCCTGAGTTTAGTTCAGCAAATAATATTTTAGAATCTGAGTTATCAATGAGAGAGATGTGTATCTCTATGAAAAAAAAGGATTCAGCTCCGGGCGACGATGAAGTCACGTATTCCATGATTTATTATATGCCTTATGAGGGGAAGCTGTATCTACTCGATTTGTATAACCGTATATTTTCAACGGGTGAGATTCCAATACAATGGCGTAATATATTGGTTGTACCTATACCTAAAGCTGGTAATAATGATAAATTAAGGCCTATATCGCTAATGTCCTGTCTTTGCAAGTTATTTCATTCCATGCTAGCCAAAAGGATTGAATGGTATGTGGAAAAAAACAAAATATTATCAACCTCTACCATGGGTTTTAGAAGGGGTCAATCAAGCCAGGATTGCTTGGCCAGAGTAGTAACACATATTCAGATTGGGTTTTCGAAACAGTTTTCCACAGTGGCGTGTTTCTTAGACATTGATAATGCCTATAATAACATCCTAATTGATGAAATGGTCAGGATACTAGATCGGCTTGATGTTGGGAAAAAAGTGTGTCAGTATCTTTGGAACTTTCTTAGTGAAAGACATCTTAAAGTGATAGAGGATACGGAGCCTGACAGGTTGTTAGTTAGAAGCACTAGCAGAGGGTTGGCGCAAGGGGATCCCCTTTCACCTCTTTTATTTAATTTGGCTACATGGAAAATATGTAAAGAAATTAATAATGTTTTTATGTGCCAATATGCAGATGACTTTGTGGTGTATTCTACTAATATAAATGTGATGGAAAGTAGAGACCAAATCCAGGAAGCATTAATAAATATTGTCAGCATTTTGGATGAATTAGGCTTGGCTCTATCGGAAACAAAATCACAATGCTGTATTTTTAGCAGAGGGCATAACAAAAGAACCTTGAAATTAAGAGTCAACGATTGCTTTCTAGAGCAAGTACAGTGCTATAAATACTTAGGTGTCTGGTTAGATAGATCACTGCGATGGAGCAAACATATTAATGAAGCAGTGGAAAAGACTCAAAGACTAATCAATTTACTAAAAGTCCTAGGTGGTTCTACCTGGGGAGTACATCCAAAACACCTCCGCAGGATGTATATTGCCCTGATACGAAGCAGATTAGATTACGGATGTTATCTTTATGACAATGCAGCTAAATCTGTTCTATATAAGATAGACAAAGTTCAAAATCAAGCATTAAGGGTCACGGGTGGATTCATTAGGAGCACACCCATTCATGTGATGGAGAGTGAGCTCTGTGTGGTTCCATTGAGTGTTAGAAGGAAATTTTTGGCATTTAAATTCTGTTTAAAAACTAGGTCATGGTCAAGTAACATAACAAACCAACTGCTGGAAGAACTTGGCACTCTTTGTTCTAATCTGTATTGGGTGAATAAGACAAAACCTCTTCTTGCTTTAACATATAATGAAGTTATGAATGAACAAGTGGCATCGTCACCTATGCTACAAATGTTCACCTTAAGAACATGGATGGGTAATTTACGGTTAGAGAATAGATTGAATCATAACTTGAATTCTGTTAATTGTTCCAAGAAAGATCTTGACCTCAATTCTATAAAATTTGAAATTATTAGAGAATTAAAGGTGAAATATGACGGCTCATATATAATGTACACAGACGGATCTCGGGGTGCTAATGGTCTAGGAGCAGCATTTTACGATCCAATGAATGTCTCGTACACTGACAATATGTTTAAATTAACCTGCAACCTACCCATTATGACGGTGGAGCTCATTGCAATATTGGAAGCATTACTATACGTTAAAAACAAAATAAATGCGAAAAATATTGTTATCTGTACAGATAGCAAGAGTGCAATTCAACATATTGTGGGATGCGCCTCTGGGAAGATCAGTTCAGCAGCAGGTCACAAGGTGCTCTCCGAAATGGATGATCTGATCACACATGGATTTAATCCAGTATTGCAATGGGTTCCATCTCATATTGGGCTACTGGGAAATGAGAAAGCGGATTTACTAGCAAAGCGAGCTGTAAGTGACGGAAGAGCTGTAGACTTTCTGCCGAATCACTCTGAGATATTACCTAAATGTAAAAAAATATGCTATGAGATGTGGACGGATTCTTTTAATGAAATATGCAAAGGTAAAGGAATATGGTATAAGTCTATACAGAATCTGCCACCTCTCATACCATGGTCTACTAATACTAAAATGGGAAGAAAGTTGATAGTAGTCGCTCACAGGCTTCGAGCAGGACACATGCCACTGAGAAAGTTCACATTCCTCATGAGAAAGGCTGATTCCCCAAATTGTGAGGAGTGTAATGTGGTAGAGGATGTGTATCATCTGTTGGTGGAGTGTGTCAAGTTCAATCAAGCGCGGGATTTACTGATGAAGGATCTGAGGTTGAACAAATTTGATGTAGGTGCTTTTCACAACGTTTTAGCTAGACCTAGTTCCGATGAAGCCAAAAAGTTGTTCACCTTTGTGATTTCATCAGTGAATCAATGATGTGATTTGTCTTCTGATGTAATAAAGTTCAGGGTATGATGGGACTGATATATACATGAGTATAAAAGTCCCTAATAAAGAATAAAATAAAAAAAAAAAAAAAAAAAATAAAGATTTAAAGCTTACATAAAAATACCAAAAACAAAAATGATAAAATATGCACAAATCATTTCACACAAATCAAAAGTTGACTTTTTAAATTTCGCGCCAAATCGCTCACTGCCATGACGTGACGTCACTCCTTTTCATGACGCGTGAAGCTCATCTCAAATCATCCGCTATAATATGTTGGCGTATTCTTCTAACGCACGCAAGTTGCTATTCGCTTCGTCACGTTGCGCTGATTGGTGTTTGAAATTACGTTACGAACCACGTAACTTATAGTTGAAATATTTCGAAAAAAATAAAAACGTTTTTTTTAATCTTTTAATTTTTTTAAGGCACTTTTGTATAAACTAGAATAAATCTTTCAGTAATTTTCTATTCACAACTATTATTCTTGAATTATTAAGATAATTTCTCATTATAATTTTGGTGCAAGTTCCCCATTGTTTTTAGTTTAGTACCACGTTAGTACCTACTGACATATGTTTTTGGTTTAATGAGAATTATTTCATTGAATGAGTTTATTTGCATGTAATTCTATCATGTTTTCGGTCTCCCTGATCAGATCACTAGCTCAATAAGCCTGAGAGTGTTATAGACAGAATTTTCAACAATCTTTTTTAAATTCTGTTATAAGGTAAAAATTCTGATAAATGTTTTTGTTTTTACAGTTCTCTCATCAGAAAATATTATGCGAAAAAGGAATTGTTGGATCAAACAGAGAAATCTCTTCTTGCCTCCAAGGAAGAATGCAAAAATATTTGTATAGACTACAAAAGTGCAATAGAAAAATGTGCAAAATTGGAACAAGTAAGTTTATTTGTCAGGTTTAGGGTCGCTACATAGGAACGGAGTGGCAGCTATGTTGGTGCTCTGCTTAGACAATATAACTATGGGCGATTTACGCATGTAATTCTACTAACAAACTTTTCTGCCGCTTTTTGCGGACGAGGTAGCATGAAATCTGCAACTTTGGATTTTATTCCATTACTTTAGATTCAACTTTTACAATTTTGATTGTAAACATGGTCTCGTGAGAACCTCGAATACGACTGCTTTGAAGTTATTGTTCCGCAATTATAGGCTGTCTCGTTTAGTGATAAGGTATAAAATTGTTTGTAAATGCACATGATTAATAAAATTGATCTTGTAACATGGCAGAGGGGAAATGCTACCGCAAGGCTGGTATCTAGTTATATTGTCTAAGGTGCTCCATCCCTCTCGTTTGAACTCTGTCATCATCCTCACCAAATTTTTTCGCCTTGTTTATAAGAAAAGCTATAATTTTTTTTACAAGGGTCCAGCAAGCTTTATGACTGGGCTATTAATATTTTATACCTTTTCTTATAAACAAGGCGAAAATATTTTGTGAGGATAATGACAGCGTTCAAACGCCGAGAAGGAACACCCTCCTACGGCGCCGCGTGTCTCATGAGATACAGTCTGTCGCGCATTGACATTAGGCGCGTTTTATTTCGTCGTTCCTGAAGCGCAAAGTTCGAAATTCGAAAAAGCGCGCGAAAACGGGAGAGTTACGGTAGTAACTATTGAATAATCTGTGGTAATTTAGTAACAATCAAAATTATTAATTATTCCTACGGTATATTGAAATAAAATCAAACTGGGAGAGGCTCTATTTGTGCTGACCCCTATCTACATTTGATTATAGGCAGGGTGTCTAAACTTAATATACTTTTAATTTTGTATAATAGCTAATCATCAAGCTTTTTTACAGATTACCTTTTTAATACGGGGCTAAACCTTGTATTAGCCTAATTTAAACTATCTCTTAAGAGAATAGACTAGTACCGTTTTGTCCATACAAACAAATTCCCCTGTTTCCTCACTGAATAATGACCCTAGAGCAAAACATTTTTTACCATACAATCTATGTTACCTACGCAGCTATGCTATGTTTTGCAGAAGAGTCTAAAAGAATTAATTATTCGAAAATGCCCAATTTTACCGCCCGTTTTCAGACATCTAGCAAACAAATTTGATGAATATAAACATAAAGCAAAACATACAGGCATGAGTCTTTCTCATATTCTTGAAAGAATTATTAAAATCGGTTAAGTTTTGGAGGAGGAAACATTCCCCTGTTTCCTGATACTGATGCGAAATGCTGATTTGGAAGATTTTTGTAGATAAAATCAGCCCGAGCTGCAGTTATCCCTTTCGCACTCTAGTCGGCGGGGTGAGTGGGATCGGACAAATACGTGCACAGTCGAAAAAGTTACCTATTCTCCAAATTTCTTCGAGAACCCGCCTATCCTCTTAAAGCTTCCTTTTATGTATTGCATATTCGTTTAAAAATATTTTTTTTCAGGATACACAAAGATTAGAGAAAACAAATGAGGAACTTCAAGTAAGAACAGTTACCTTGGAGAATCAGTGTGAAGCAATTGAGTCTCATTCGAAACAGCTGCAGGTATTGTACTAAACAATTATATTATACACAGATAAAATCTCATAAAAGTATGGAATTTATTAAATTGCAAAGCAGTAGGGAAATTTCGCACAATTGCTCTTCCTCGCGTCTTTCATTTAATTTTCAATGACAGAGGTGCGAAATTGTTAAGTTGCAAACAGGGCTTGGAACTGATACCAGAAGTACAGGTTCTGTACTGGTACTTAGTGGTCTTGCCATTTCGGTAACTGGGTACTCTTTTCCAGGCGGGTAATGGTACGTAATTCAGGTACTACATCAATTTTCTCACTTTAACTGACGAAAATATTTGTTTGGGACCGATATAATACTAATACCTACTGATTAGAAATTTAATAGTACAGGTACCACGTTTGGTACCGGTATCCGTCTGGAACCGGTACCACATCAATGCCAATGGTACCGGTTCCAAAAAATACCAGTATTTCAGCCCCTGGTTGCAAACAAGGTTCTTGTTTTGTTCGTTATTGATTCATCATCATCAGCCACTGCAGGGCACATGCCTACCCTCTAGGAGGGTGAGTAGGCGTAAGTCCACCACGCGAGCCCAATGCGGATTGGTAGACTTCACACACGCATTAGAATTTCTTCTTCAGCATAATAATATGCAATGTTACTCACTGTGTTTTCCTTCACCGTTTGAGAGCAGTCGGAATTATGTACATAAGTTACAAAAACTCATTGGGACATGGCATGTTGTCCGTGCGGATTCAAACCTGGACCTCGTGATTGAGAGTCCATACCTCTTCTCAACGCGCCACCGAGCCTCTAATGTTATTGATTATGCTAAAATATTGTGTGTTTTTTAAACTGTTTCTAGCTGCTGGTGAAAGAAAATGAAACTAAAATGGAATCCATGAAAATAGAAAATCAGTTAGACACAGTGAATGTTAGAGAGTTTGATAAAAAAGTAGCCTCTCTGAAGAAGGAAAAAGATACTCTCTTAGATCACATTTACATCATCAAAGATGTTTTGCTGGGCAAAAGTAAGTGTTGAATTTTAGGCTTTAGGGTCAATTCACACCAGAAGAGCATCTTACAGCATATGCTCGCAGCGGCAATCTTATCACTAGTGAATAAAGGTCAAATTTATTTCAAGCGATAAGGGCAGCACGGCGGCCGCCCGCGTCGGCGACGTGCAAATTGATTTAACCTTTATTTACTAGTTATAAGATTGCCGCTGCGAGCAATTGCTCTACGATGCTCTTCTGGTGTGAATCGACCCTTAGTTTCCAAACAAAATCATCGTTTAGTTAGTAATTCACTGAAAATTTTTCAATGAATTACTAACTAAACGATGACTTTACCTAATAATTATGATTTTCTATGAAAGATATGATTTACTTTGATGCTCTGACTTTACCAAAATTTGTTGAACTTTGACATTATTATGCATGTGTTGCATAAATACAAGGTGTTACAAAACTAAAAATAAACATTGGTTTAGACCGACAAACTGAATAACTTTCACTATGGGACCAATATCCAAATAGCGAATAAAAATCGGATTTTCGATACTAAACTACAAATCTACTCGATCTAAATGTATGGGACAGCAGTTTTTTTTGGCGATTTCAATGTTGGTCCCATATTGAATGTAAATTTTTTCTTTTGTAACACCTTGTATTGAGTTATTTGTATCTGTTTTATCTTTAATTATGATAACCAATCATTAAGTGTACTCCTAATATGAGCTTACTTTTTATTACAGAAAAACTAAGTAAAAAAGTTAAATTAATATTGGAGAATTATAAGAAATCAGGTCAAAATGAAGTCAGCGATGATTCCTGCTGCGAAGACGACAACAACCAAGATGACACAGATATCTTGGACGATCCCATGTCGCCGGGAACTGACACAGAGGAATTATTGGAGGAAAATGATACGGTATGTAGCTACTACTCGTAACTAGTCTTCTTCTTATCATGTGGGGAGCAAGCCGTGTTGTCAGAGTTGTTTCAGACCGCCATACGGCCTTTGATGTCGTTTTTATGTAAGGACTACTACCACCAGAGATAGTAGCCGGGACCAACGGCTTAACGTGCCATCCGAAGCACGGAATCATCTTTCTTTTCAGACAATCAGGTAATCCAGCCTACAATGTCGTAGCCAACTGGGGAAAAACGCACAACATCATATATCTATAGGTGTCCCCCGTGGGAATCGAACCTACGACCTCCGTGTCAAGAGCCCAATGCACGGAGGCAGTACTCTCTGTTTAAGAACGTAGTTGTAGCAATGCTCACATTTAGCAATTTAAGTTTCAGAATGGAATGATGTGTCAAGTGGCGAGAGGAGACTAGCCTTACACCTATATAAACACTCTATATGAAACCTTTAATTAATCCCTTAGTCGCCTCGTACAGCTCTTAGGGTGGTCCATTCTAAGCAGGAACCACACGGCCACCTGGGTGGTGTTGACTTACCTCAATAATATCCACTAAAGAAATGTCCTCTTATTTTTACAGGATATCAATGCCACCTCGAAGGTTTCAACGAAACATAATTTTAATCTAATGCTCAATTGCACGCAAGAACATTCAGGAACAAACCAATTAAAGAAAGATGATATTGATCATGACTCAGATTGTAGCAATGAATTAGTAAGTGTAGATACTGGAAGAGGCTCTTCTCTTGCATTTTCAGATAGTGACAAATGTTTTAATAGTCCAGATTATTTCATCAATGACACCCCACTAAGTACGGAAATTGTCCTTCAACATTCAAAGAAGATGGTTGAAACAGGGACAAGTCCTATCACGGTACATAGAATTGCACATGCATCTACAAGCCCAGTCATATTTGAACCCCCTGACTTACCTATTATAATAGTGACCGAGGATTGTAACTCTACACCAGTATTCGATAAATTTACTGTTCCCAAAATAACAGCTGATAAAGGTGTCAGTCCTATCAAATCTTTTTTGAAAATAGACAGGCCAGCAAGTGATAGCTGTTTTAAACCAAAAACCAGTAAAGAAATAGCAACTAGTCCCATTAGGTTTTCTAATAAAAAAAACAATGATCAAGAATGTTACGGATGCGGTAAAAGTCTTCAAGAAAAAGTGTGTTTGGAGCTAAACAACAGTAATAATTTAGTAGATGATAATAGCGACGACGGTGAAATAGAAATGATTCTTAATACGATGCGGATGAATCATGAATTAATCACGCCCATTCCATCTACTCCTAAATCGCGTACTGCAGAAAAGTCCTTATCAAAAGCATGCAATAATATAAATAAGACCCACCATGATAATCCACAATTTGAGTGCCAAGATGCTGCAAAAATTAGAGAAGACAATAAAATTTTGCACTCCAACATTGCTGATCTTGCAAAAGAAATAATAAGTATTAAAAGTCTTTTAATGAAGCACATGTTTAATGAAAAAGATTTCAGTGATACGAATTTAGATATGAACCAGGTATTTAGTGAACGAGATTTGAGTACAAGTGATGAACCTCGCGATTGTGCTGTGGCAAATGAAATTGATGTTATGAATGACATCAATGATAATTGTTCGACTGGAGATGAGAGTGACATTGTACGCTTGGATGGAGATAACAGTGATATTGTCCACTTGGAAGATCTAATGTCTATGCCTGATGAACATTTAACTATAAATGAAATAAATAATTATGAAAAAGAAATTTTACACGTAGACACAGAAAATACAACTATGAATTCAGCCCAAAACCTACAGTTTGAAGAAGAACATCAACAAGAACTCAATTCGACCGAAGAAAATCTAGATGAACCTTTAGAAGGACCAATAATTAAAAATCAAGACAGTGTTTCGGATAAACGGAAGAAAATGGTAAATACTAGAAAATTAACCCGCCTCGAGAAACTTAGAAAGAAGTTGGTACCTAAAGGTAAGATTCGTAAGATAGATACGCCTCCATTGAAGAAGCTAAGTTTGAAGCCAAAGCAACTCCCGCTTAAGAGAAAAATAAAGAACTCAGATTCTTCAGCGTCTTTGAACAATAAAGATGTTTATGATAAAGCAGTCAAGATTATGGCTGCTTTGAAGTCTAAGCAACCGAAAAAAGATAAATGTGACGTAATAGATAAAAATAATAAGAACATAAATGTGGTTTCTGATACTGTTCCCCTCTCAGACAAAAGTGAATGTGAAGTCATTGCTGAAGCTGCAGATAACAGAGTTGGCGGAAATATACATTCAAGAAGACGACAGTCAACGTCATCAACTACATCTGTTAAGAGTTCAATTACTACTCGAAGCCGCACTAAACATATAGTACAAGATGTGAATCTTCAAAAAGAAATGCTTAAACCAGGTGACAATAATAATAACCTAAAAGAAAATGATGTGACTATTCCAAACGACAAGAAATCGACTCCTCAGGATAATAGAAAAAGACTTAAACGATCATCGGTAGATAAACCTGAAGTTGAAAACAAAAGGATTTTACGTAGTTCCTCTAGCAATATCAAAACTGATTCTCCAGTTAAAGAGAATATAGAGGCCAGAGTAGCTCCAGCAAAAGATGTTGAAACAAATGATCAAAAGACACAAAGTTTAACAAAGAATCAAGGAGAAACAGAAAAAATGGACGATCATGGTATTGTCAACTACAGTGATCTTAATATGTTTACTGATGAAACAGTACCAGTTACTGAGCCCCAGACATTGAAAAAGATGGAGAACGACAAGGCAACTAGCGACATACAAAATCCACATGAGAGCTTACTATGTAGGATGATAGATAATCATAGTATTACTAGTAACAGAGTGAAAAATTCATCTAAGATGTCAGGTATGTTTATTATAATTTATAAATACATGGTGTTAGGGTAAATAGTTGCATTGTTTGAAGGGGTGATTGTACCCATGATACTGAACAACTTTCCCTAAGAAACCTGCAGTAATTTTTTTTTTGACTTTTTACACAAAACGTTCAATCAGCTGATTGCATTTAGTATGGAAAGTCCGAATTTTTTTTTTATTATTTCCTATATGTTTCTTGGAGAAAGTTGTTCAGTATTATGGGTACAATCACCCTTTAAAGTAATGCAACTGTTTACCCTAACACCCTGTATATGATATGAATTTTATTTAATAGTTGGCATTTAGTTATACTTAATTATGTTCTTTTCAGAGGCTACCATTAATATGGCATGTAAAAAAATCGAAGATGGTATTGCACATATACTGGAATTAACACCTAATGAAACCAAACAAGCCATGAATAAGTTTGTCGACGACTTACGGGTTATGAATATGAAGCACTTTATTGCGGGATTGACAAAATATTTGAGAAATCCAGATCGCAAAAATGAATTGTTTAATAAAGTGAACGCACCACCTGCTCCACCGATGACCAAGTCGGAACAAATACTGCTCTACACAGTCACACACCTCAGAGGCAGCTGGCCAGATGTTGACGTCGTTAATTGCATTTTAAACAGTATTGAATACACTTTGTTTAAATTGAATCGTACCCCAGAATTTGAGACTATTGAGAGCATGTCCCATTTCTATGCAGTTCTCTGTAGATATATTAAAGCAAAAAGCCGTTTAAGGCTATTCATTTTAGATGCCATGTATTGTTTGCAATTCAAGTCTGTTCCACTCATCAAGCAGTGTCTGGATGTTTGGATGCACATACTGCCATTAGCACACATGGGGATTGGTAAGTTGTCATTATCTCTGTTCATATTGTCTATGCCTGTAGGCCTATCATGAGATTTCACAGTACTTTACTACTGTAGTTACGTCGACAATTTCGTATGGCAGAATCACTAGGAGCGCTACTATATATATATTAGTACTTTTATGTTACCGTTTCGACACGAGACTAAAAAGCAAAAAACCCGACTGCATAAAAACCTCTTTTCTCTCTTTTCAGTTAAGAGGTTTTTTATGCAGTCGGTTTTTTTTAGAATTTCTGTCTGTCTGTCTGTTTGTTTGTATGTTTGTAACAGCATCACGCAAAAACTACTGAACTGATTTTGATGAAACTTTTTTTGTTTGATAGCTTATGATCTGACTTAAAATCTGGTATATTATGTGTGCGGACGAAGTCGCGGGTTGACTCTAATTACTTATAAAATAATTAAAATTGTGTTCTTTTATTGCAGCTAAAAGCCCGCTGGTTACATGTCTTGTGTATCTATTGCACTTTTATAAATGTGAAGATAAATTCAATCGAGTGCAAGAGATAAGGAATATTTTGAACCGTAAATATTTCTATCAAATAACAGAATGGAATCAAACTAAAATCTTAGAAATGTTTAAAAACGCTTTGAAGGAATTGAGAGGTAGGTTTAAAACTTTTTTTTGTTGATAATTTTACTAAATAGTCTAAATACATAACATTACAGGGTTATAATAAAATGTTTAGCAAAATTTTCAGGTGTGGTTCAGATAATCAAACTGAACAACTTTTACTATGGGAGCAAACGTGAAAACGCAAAAAATAAATCGGCTGTTTCATACATTTGAGTCGAGTAAGCATTGCACTTTAGTATGGAACAGTAGATAAACAGGGTGTTAGGGTAAACAGTTGCATTACTTTAAGGGGTGATTGTACCTATTATACTAAACAACTTTCCCTAAGAAACCTATAGGAAATTGGCGAAAAAATTTTGGACTTTCCATACTAAATGCAATCAGATCAAACGTTTGTATGAAATGTTGATTTTTTTTTGCTTATTTCCTATAGGTTTCTTAGTTAAAAGTTGTTCAGTATCATGGGTACAATCACCCCTTAAACTGTATTTTTTTGCGATTTTAGTTTTGCTCCCATACTAAAAGTTGTTTAGTTTAGTGGTCTGAACCACCCCTGAAAATTGACATATTATATTATAACCCCGTTTAGAAATTAATGTAAAACAAAGTCAATGATAAAACATAATTTTTAATTCTTTAACAGATATCTCCATTGAGAAAAAGATGTTGAGAATGGCTTTAATAATACTCGCAAAACGACAAGGGCCAAGGTGGTGCGAAAGCAATATTATAAAGAATATGCTGCAACCTATGATCGAGAAGGAAGACGTACCAGAGAGAGTGAAACTGTTTTGTGTATCCTTGCTAGGGCCACTGCTGAAGCCCTATCCTGTCGATATGAAGGTGCACTGTGAAATTGTCATGAATCAACTAGTCGACATGTTAGACTGCAATCGTAAGTAAACTATTCTACATACATACATAAACTTACCATAATCCCTTTCGTAACCATCCTACATCTACCAACTGAAGTGTAGCTATACTGCCGTGATACGGTAAAAGGTACAACTTAGCCGAAGTTGTACTCCATAGCACTTAGCTGCCTTTTACCGTATCGGTACGGCGTTTTATCGCACCTACTAACTCGTTCGTTCGCGCGCAAATAGAAAGAGCTAGGGCGCGATAGAGCTTTATCGCGTCGCCATGCCCCGGGGCCAGCAATTCTTTATTGGACTTTAAAACGCGCGCTTTGTATCAGAACTTGTTCTTAATAATAAGTAGTTAAGGCGCAATAGTAGGACGAAATACCAATGGAGGCATCTTTTATTTTTAATTTTTCGACTAGAATTATACAATTTACCGAAACCAAAGTCAGTATTCTTGGATAGTTTATCTAGTGAAATCATAAATGACGTATTTTCATGTATTTTAAGCATTTTCACGTTTTAGAAGAACTTAAAATAGTTTCCGATTTTGGTATTTAACTCGCATATTCACCATCACTTTATCTAGTGACATCATAAAAAAAAACTATAAAAAGTACTTTCAATCTTCAATTCTTTTTAATCGAAAATACGGCACACGCACGCATTTTTCGGAGGGCTGGGCAATCGCGTTTCTCATAGAAAATATTTGTCTGCACCTATGACGCCTTAAGTCGTTATTAAAAAAAATGTAATCAAGCCAAAAAATTACTGAAAATGCGAGTTTAGCATTATTTCAAACGTTTTTTTTTCTGAGAATATAAAACTAAAATATTGATTATACAGTCAACTATTGTGTATTATTGGGAAGTAGGTTTAAGTCCTTTGTATATTTTGTTTGTTAATAAAATGTATTTATTTCAGAATCACACCAAATGGAGGAAGCCATCTTTACAAGTTTAATATTCATGAGTAAGCACAATCAAAATCGTGTCATACAAGTATTGCTTTCAAAGCATCCAAAACAAATATCTCCCGAACTGGAAGACCTTTTGAGAAATTATGTTAGAGAAAAACCACTGAAAATATGGAAAGCTATCTTATCGAAAATATCATTAGTGCGATGATTTGATCATGAGATGAGTATGAATGTCTCTAATATAAGAAATACGGTATTCATTCTAAATGTTTATTTGTATTAGCTCTGTGTTTGATGTAATACAATATATGGGATCTTTCCCAAAAGAAATCAGCTGTGCTGTGTTGCAGTTTTATATGGAACAGCTGATTCTTTTTCGCGATTTCGATGTTAGTCCCTCATCATTATCCGCGTAAAAATCCGTATTTGTGTAGTGTGGTCTCCTAAAAAAGCTAAATGTTTCTGTAAGATTTACATTGATGCTCACCGAGTCATTATTATTTTAGTCTGTCGCACTTTGATATCTGTGATTATGTTTGTATTAAAACTTCGTTTTGGAAGTAAAGCTATGTGAAGTGTAATGAAACAGTTGCATGAAAATGAAAGTGATGTAAATTATTACCATGTGACTGTTATTTTAAGTGTACATACATTTAGATATGGATAAATAAAATAATATAAAATTCAATTTGCTTAGTTATTTAATAAATACAACACATTCCGTTTACATCACATAAAATAAAAGTATTGATTGTAATACATTCATTATTTTCTCAGCTTATGTAAGAAGTGTTCAGAATCCGTAATTAGTCTTGTACTTTTTAATTTCAACCATAATTACATGAATATTGACCAACTGTGTCCTGGCATTAGGGGTTAAAAGTTTCACAAATTTGTGATAGTATTGGACAAAACTTGTAAGGGCCATCTGTAACAATCCTGACCCAGTGACAAGGTTAGGGAATGATACCAACACTTCTCTGTGGATTTCTTCCAAACTTTGTTTCCATCCGCTGCTAAACGATGCCACCAGAGAGAGGGATTTTCTCTCTAAAGTTGCTAATTCATTTTTTCTATCGCCTTCAAGTAATTGCTCTCCTTCCTTTACAAATTGCATCATTCCTCCAAAATGTGGACTGAGTATCTCTTCAACATACTCCGTACTTCTCGCTTGCAGCTGCTCTCTGAAGCTTTCTGCTTCTTTTGTGTTGTCCCTTGTTCTCTCCATTAGAATGCTTAAAACCATATCAAAGTTATTTATTAAGAATATAAGTTGTTGTATTCTTTGGGGAAATTCGGCCGCCATTTTTAGTAAGAAGCAGTGGACTTCGTCTTGTAGAATCAAGAGTAGATTACTGAGTTCCTCGGAGGGAAATTGTTCACTTAAACTAAGCATTGCCGCAGAGAATTCTGCATATCTTCGGGTGATCTGAAACAAAATTACGATTATTAAAGTTAGGGGAGTCGCGTGGCGAGTGGATTTGCGGGCGGTTGTATCGTGCACATTTTAGCTAGCCACTGGGCTCCGCATTTTGTTTTACACACTTATGAGTTTGTTAATAAAACAATCTTTGAGATTACGATACTCCCAAAACTCACTAGACTTTGGCAAAAATGCAAGCAAAACACCATTAATTTATAAAAAAACGTATTTTAGGAATACATACATAATGGGGACCAAGTTCCTTATTAGATAATTTTGCTGGATCACATTCTCTAACACTCTGTATATTCAATTTCAGTACATATTCTAATCTCGGCCACAAGGAATTATGTAATGAATCCCAGTAACTGGAAAGAAAACAACATTATGATTAACTTTTTCGTTTTTAGGGTTCTGTGTACCCAAAGGGTGAAAACGGGACCCTATTCATAAGCCTACACTGTCCGTCCGTCTGTTTGTCCTAACTATTAAGGGCTGTAACTTTTGAAACGTAATAGCTAGAAAGTTGAAATAATCACAAAATGTGCGTTATTATGGCGGATTTTCTAGTACTAAGCGTCTCCGAGCTAAGCCGCGGACAGACGGACAGACGGACGGACATGGCGAAACTATAAGGGTTCCTTGTTGACTACGGAACCCTAAAAATCGGCTATTGCATAAATTTGAGTCGAGTATGCCTGCCGCATTGCAGTTTAGGATAGAACAGCAGATTTTTTTGGCTTCGATCGATTTGCTCCCATAGTAAAAGTTGTTCAGTTCGAAGCGTTCTTAGTTTAAAAGGATGCTAGTGATATCAATTTCATTCCGTATAAGAATATATTATTAAAATTGAGATATTACCCATCTAAAGCAGCAACAGCTCTCTTGTGGCACATCCATCTGTATCTGTTTATGAGTTGAATGCACAAAAACAAAGCGAGGCAGTCATAGCATTCTAATACATAGTTCTCAACGTTTTTCTGTAAACAAACGTTTTTTCCTCATTAGAATAGTTAATTAAACTAAAGTTTTAATCTACTTATAGTTCATACAATCGTTCAGGCAATGCTCAGTTTAGGGCTCCATTTAATGAACATGACAATTTATTGTAATTTACAGTGACAATTCAGTGTAACATTTATTCGTAGGGTAACAAGTATTGTGCCCAAACATTCTCAGCAGTGTACCTTGAATTTTATTGTCATTGTGAATTATCATGTTTGTTAAATGAGACCCCGGTCAGTTATTGGATGGATGACAGTCTTAGACCATTTTTTACAATGGTGGTTATTTAGAGGTTTTTGGAGAACTCTAGGAACTGGCGGAAAAGAGACAGGATTGGCGAATACTCAACCTACAAAAGCATAGCCCGTAAATATGATGTATTTCAGCTTCAGCGCCTCCATGCTTTGGAAGGCATGTTAAACAGTTGCTAGTTGGTTCATAGTGCCGTTAGAGTATGACGGTGGTATAACATAGGTAAATGGGCTGATGATGGCAAAACAAGTATTTGAAAGATATGTAGAACTAATCTATGAGAAATTATTAAGATTATTTACTTTACTATATAATTTCAAGGTAAGCCTCTTGTAGGTCTATACTCCATTTCAAAAAGCGAAGAAATTTTATGGCTTTTTTGAACTACAAAAACAGATTTGAAACACTAGCTGTCACTTATTCTTAGAACAGCTTTAGTATCTTTCTGATAAATTAATTATATTTGCAAATCAGAATTGGCCAAAAATTGATATAGGAATAGGAAAATCTTTTCGTCCTTATTTGAAATGAAGTATAGGATAGTATAGAAAATTAAATGTGTTAAGTGTGTGTTTGGACACATCTAGCCAGTGTTCTAATAATTTCTAAATGTTTTACTTACTACAAGTAATGATAAGGTTTTTCCAAGGATTCTGTCAAAGAGTTCCTGTGCATGACTTCCTTTTACATGGAAAAACTCAGTAGTGAATAAATACTCTCTGCAGCCATTGTCCACCAGGGCATACTGAAGACTTCTGAACAATGCTTCATATGAGTACTGCAATTAAATTGTTAAGGTGTAACTTACAACATAATATTTTAAAGGAAAATACAGGGTCCTTAATATTGTGGACGGTTTTGTAAGGGGTGGATCAGACCATCATCAAACTGAATAATTTGAATTATAGGACCAATATAAAAAGATTGCAATGTTGGTCCCATTGAGAATGGTCTGATCATCCTCTTAAAAAACCGTTAGCATAAATAAGGAATTTACTTTATAGAATCTTTCTGAATTGCCATTTTTTAGGGAATGATCAGAAAATCGAAAAAAACTGTCCCATACATCAGGGTCAGGTGGGTTTGCAGTTTTGAATGGAACAGCAGATTTTTATAGAGAATGTTGTTCAGTTTGATGGTCTGATCCTACCCCCAACAAATTATCAGCATATTAAGAAAGACTCTGTTTATTTTATTTTAGTAGGTAACATCTTTCCACACCTTTATCTTTTGTTGTGCATGAGGAACAATGATTGGGGCTTCAAGTTGTTGTGCTAGAACATCGCCACGGCTTCCTATTGTGAATATGGTACTCTTATTTTTAAGATTAGATTTTTGAAAGAAACCTCCTTTAGATCCATCTTCAATTCCCATTAGGTCATCTTTAGTCGGTGCTTCTTCATATTTCAATTTGTCTAATCGAGAGGCATATGATTTGAAATAAGAGTAATAAACTTTACTTAAGGTGTCTATGTACTCATTACATATTTCTTGGGCAACATTCCTTTCATTGGCTAATACAAATTCAAAGAAAAATTTGTATTTCAGCATAGCATTCTGTGGCATCTGATAATTAGCCATTGGTTTGCGAAATTTGAAAATTTGTTCTAAAATGTATGTTCTGATTTTTGACACGGCTTTGATTTTCAATTTTTCTAATACATCTTTTACATCTTGACAGGCTTTCGTTTCCTTGAAATCTTGTTCCTTTACGAAGTTAAGCTTCTGGTTAAGAATGGCCAGCTGAACCATAAATTCTTTATCAGTTACTGGTACATTATTGATACCACTGGAAAATGGAAAAACATTTATTAAATTTTCATAAACTGCATAATATATTTTTAAACTACAGTGACTTCGTCCGCACCAACTCCCATCATCATACCTAGATAAAATACATAGGTAGCACCAGTTTTTAAGTCTAATCATAAACAAAATGTTTCATTAAAAAACAATCCAGCAGGTGTGGAATCTGATTCCATGGCCAAAAATACGGATTTTACTGACTAAAACCTTCTAAAATACTGACAATTTACTGACGAAGTCTCTAGAATACTGACCCTTGGTCTGACAACATGACATCGAAATATAAATGTTAGTTGCTGCTAGTTATGTCAATAACCAAATAAACTTGACAATAGTAAAAAAAACTGACTCTTACTGACTTTTCTGACCATTTTCCACCCCTGTTCCAGTATTTTAATTCATGATGCTCAAACAAACACAGACTTTAACAGTTTTATACTAGTGTCACTACACTAATAATAATAAAGAAAGGTCTGTGAGATACTTACAATATAAGTGTTTCAGATACTGCCATGTCTTCAATAAACGATGAAAGTGGTCCCTTCAGAACTTGTCTGTTAGACAGCTGTACTGACATGGTGACAGAGCGCTTTTGTAAACTAATTATTTCATTGCTGATACTTCCCAGATCATTCTAAAGACAAAAAGATTATTTTTTAAATTAATTTAACCCTTTATTGTTCCAAAGGTTACTTCATAACAGATACATCACATTGTCTCACACAAAATATTTACAGATTCTTAGATGTGCCCAAGTCGTAGAGTTGCAGAAAATCTAGTAAAACTTGCCATTGTTGTTACTTTGTACAGTATGTGACGAATGTGACGTTGCCATATGGCGCAAATGGCAGAAATCATGCAAACATTTCGATAAGCACCTACACTTTGGCACATTTTTGCATTTCATACCGCATGGCCGAGTGACGTAGGCGCAAGGATCATGATTTTGACCGTAGCAGCGAAAGTGTTCATCTTGTATATTTTTAGTGTATTATAAAGTTTTGACGACTCAAAGCTTTGACTATTTATATGTGGACTGGTTACGCGTGTAATTCTACTAACAAACATTTCTGCCACTTTTTGCGGGGGGCGAGGTAACATGAAATCGGCAACTTTGGATTTTATTCCCCATAACTTTAGTAGGCTGTCTCGTTTTAGTGATAAGGTGTAAAATTGAATGTAAATGCACCAGATCAATTGTGCTTATACCGTGGCAGAGGCTTATACCGCAAGGCTAGTCCTTATAATAATTAGTCAGACTCAAAGAGATTTAAAAGTAAAATAAAATTTCTAAAACTGCTTGTCAATATCACGGAGCTATCTTAGACACAGTATGCCTTCCAAAAAATGATTTTATCTTTTTCTTACCTGAAAAACCATAAGCATACTTTCCATACGTTCAAGAATACCATCGCACTCTTCTATCTGGTTGTGTAGCGAGCCGATATTTTCACTTTCCTTCAAGTAGTCTGCCACAGAGGCCTTCTCTGCTTCCTTGATACCTTTGTCTATTTGCAAAGCATATTCTCTGAGGTCTGTACCTTTTCGAAGCACTTCTTGAATTTCAATGTCTTCAAGATTCTTGTCTAAAACTTCTTTGATAGTAGACGATTCCGTCATTTTTAACTATTTGTTAAAAACAACCCTTTTAAAGAAGACACGACGCTTCTTCTAAAATGCACAATAAAATTGGTTCTCACTACTTTTATGCTATCATGTCAACATTATTCTCTTTCTTGTTGTGGTAAAATAATCACAGTGGAATACGTGGAACTATCGATTTTATACACAAAGTTAATTTTTCAATTTTTCCATTAACCAACTCAAAATGTCATGCAATGTCATGTGCACAGATTACTGATACGTCGCAAGCTACAGATGCGACAGTGAAATTTGCCCTTAGTTCCAACATTTCCGTTTTGGCGTTGCCGTCTTCAAGCTAGTGTGTATAGAACTCAGTTTTTTTTTTTGACTGACATGTACAGTTTGCTCAGGGAGCATTAACTGCTTTTTACTGCGGGCTGTTGGGGGGACCACACCAGTGACCCGGTAGGTCTAACGAACCAGTGAGTTAAGCAACCTGCCAAGGGGCACTCATAATGGGTACGGACCTCGGCAATAGGCGTTGCTGGAAATACGCGACGGGTTGGGTAGCGGGGATCGGTGAGAACCGGCCAGCGATGTGCCGGTAGCGTCTGTAGACGCCAGAAGAAAAAGGAGTGGGCAGAGATCGCGACTGTCCCCCATGGCGGCGATGGGGATTACGGGAGTATTACGGCGACGACGCAACATAGCTATGATTGTGTTACCGTCGGCGGTGATCGTGTTGTGTGAGTTGCTGTTGGTGAGTCGTGACTGTACGGCTGCCATCATGGCGACCGTGATCGCGTCGTCCGGATCGTTCAGAACGTTCCGACGCCGGCGCTTTTTGGGCTTATTGTATACACAATGGTATGTGGCGTTAAATCTAACTAGCGAGTTAGAGTGACGTGGGAGGGCGGCGAAATAGTCCGTCTCCATACATTTGAGGAGTTGCTTGATGGTGGGCAAATCTAAATCGATAATAGAACTTGGAGTTATAGGTATGTATACAGTTATTTCGGAATGCAAAAATAGGGATATTTGACCAAGGAACAAAGAAATCAAAGATATTATTATGTCATACAACGGAGAAGAATTAGGGCTTCTCAAGATATAAGCTTCTAACCAGTGGCGGGACAGTGACCTTATGTGTCAAAGTTACGTAGAAAACGACGTCATCTACGGAATTTTCCCGAACCTAAATCTGACAACCAGGTACTTCTTCAACACAGTAGATGTCGTTAAAGTGCAAGTATGGGTATTCGGCTTTTTTGGGGTAAAATTCCCCTAGTAGGGGTACTTTAATAAGCCGTTATTTATTGTATATTAATCAGTTGTTCTAATAATAAACATAAGTAGACAGATTAACATTAAAATAAACAAAAACACAAATGATTTTAAATTAATAAGGACCGTCTCTTAAACGCTATGAGAGTATGTTTATGAAATTACACAATAATTTTTTCCGCACAACTTTTATTATTGAAATAAAAGTATTTGTATACTTAAAAAAATATTTTTTAAAAAAGCATCTAAGTGTAATTTATACAATAGCATAGTAAATTTGATCCTAGCTACTGGCAACTCTCTTTGTGTCAAGATGGCGAAGCTGCGTGTTGCGTGTGGAATGATAGTGTTAAGTTATTTGTGATTCTTCGAAGAATGAGTCCTGTTTCTGCTTCTCGTTTCGAAATGTGACTTTAAAGGGTACCTATTGTATTTTAAAGAGACATTTCAAAGCCGAGGCAGTATATCCATTGAAAGAAAGTAATATTAGGAATACATACCTACCTATACCTACGTATATATATATATATAGTAATCAGTCAACCGTCCATTGGTTAACTACCAAGCAATCAACTGAAGGGGTAATTTGTAATAAGGATAGACGATTTCAATTTGGGTTACCAGAAACCGCGCGAGTAGGTTCTCTTTTCCTTTTGGTATAATTACTATACTCTTTGCTTCTAACGCAAAAACACGGCGTAACGCTGCCGTTGAAGTTGTGAACCCTGCAATTTAATGTTCATCCTTTGACTATTTATATGTGGACTGGTTACGCGTGTAATTCTACTAAAAAATATTTCTGCCACTTTTTGCGGGGGGCGAGGAAACATGAAATCCGCAACTTTGGATTTTGTTCCCCATAACTTTAGATTCTAATTTTGAATGTTAAAAATCATGAAAGTAGTCTCGTGTGAACCCCAAACGTTCTAAGTTCGATGTTATTATTTCGCAATTATTGGCTGTCTCGTTTAGTGATACGGTGTAAAATTGAATGTAAATGCACAAGATCAATTGTGCTTATACCGTGGCAGAGGGGAAATGCTACCACAAGACTAGTCCTTACAATAATTAGTCAAAGTGTTCATCCATCAATACCTATTCCAACTTCCTGTGTTCATCCAATACCTATGCCAGCTTCCTGCATGGGTAGCATGGCAGCGTGATATAGCGCTATCACGTCTTAGCTCTCTTTCTATTTTCACGCGAACGAACGAGATAAAAGGCGTCATACAGCCGTATCACGTGTAACATGCCACGGCTTCTGAAAATAGAAAGAGAGCTAAGACGTGATAGCGCTATATCACACTGCCATGCTACCCATGCTGGTAATGTTGTTCTTCTTCTTTTTTTTTTAAGATTACTGGCCTAATAACAAAGCTCTTTAAGCCAAGTCTTCATTCTAATCTGTGGTCTGTCAGAAGCTCGCATCATTCGTGCGTTTCCGCCAAAATCACGATGAACGTTTTTTTTTAATCGTGAGGTTCGCCGAATCGCGAAACCGAATTCCTTGTAGGTATGGGGATGAAGACTCCCATTAATTTTTTACTTTTTGTTTGTTTTAGCTAATTATAGTACTCGGTGGTTTTAGTATTTGTTATCAAATCCAAAATAGTAAAACATATTCTGTGAAAATTTCAACAGATTACCTTATTACGGTATTACCTACCGTTCAAAGGTACTGTACTTAGGTAGGACGACTGGACGTCATTATAGGCTTTGTAATAGTACTTAATAGGGTCCCGTTGTTGGCATCATTTGGGTACGGAACTCTAAAAATAATTATAATAAGTCCGTATGTTAATATGTACCTACCCACATATTTACAAAACTAAAAATCATAATTTCAAAATTTAAAATGTCTTAGCCCAAAATACTCGAATTCAAAATGTCTTTAAATTGAAACGATATGTTATTAAAATACGACAGTACCTATTCCAACTTCCTGCAAAATACCAAACGTTTAAATATATACAATAGCTATGCCATTGTCCTGGTTTAAATGTATTTATGTAAATTAAATACCTACTCATAACTTTTGATTTGCGATTGCGATGAAATAAAGCCTAAATGTTAATCCAAATTAGCTATTTATTTATCCTAGATGTTAATCTAAATAAAGCCTAAATTAGCCCTATGCTTTTGTGAAAACCCCACCCAAATCGTTTCAGTAGTTTTTAACTGATGCGTGCACAAACAAACAAAAAATGTACTTACATCGACGCCAAGTTTACAATTTTATTATACAGGGTGAAATTGATATCATTAGCATCCCTTTAAACAAAAAGTCCACCCATCAAACTGAACAACTTTATTTACTATGGGAGAAACCGACCGACAAAAGCAAAAAAAAAAAAACTGCTGTTGCATACATTTGAGTCGAGTAGGCACTGCAGTTTAGTATGGACTAGACTAGACAAGTTTAGAATAGACTCTGAGACCGAGATTCAGAGACGATTCTTTAAGTCTTAGTTTGAACTGAGCAGGGCGAAAATGTATAGATTTTGACATACGGGAGTTCGAACTATGACTTAAAAATCGTCTCTGAATCTCGGCCTTAGTTTAAAAGGATGCTAATGATATCAATTTCACCCTATCTGTATAGATCTACTTATTTTTCAGTTTCAGTGAACCTCACCTACCTACTTTTGGTATTTTTAAATACAGGCTGAACTATTTGAATCCTACGAATATATTTTTTTGTAATTTATGTTGTGATATTTTGAATCTAGAAAATTACTTTATTTAATTAAGAACGTTTTTTAGGAATATCGATTACTAAGATCGATTATTTATAATAGGGGAAGGCAGGCAGGTAGGTAAAAATAAAAGATTTCAATGGCGCACATGCGTCAGTATTATTTTGACGAAATATGTATTTACAAAGAAAATGTTTAAAACATTAACAAAAGCACATGAATCTATTTCAAAATATAAAAGAAATGCAGTTTATAACATTACATTCAGTACACAAACTTTAGTAAGTAATATTTAATAGGTAACAAATGAGTTCCAACGGTTTCGTGATTATAAGTTTAGATTTTTCGGTTTCCTTCTATCTTACATTACCTATAGGTACATTATAGGATAATAGGAAGTACAACACGTTTTTTTTACAACCCTGATTACAAAGTATATCCACAGGTAGATATTGAGTCAGATTACTAAATGAATTTTAATCTGTTATAGAAGTAAGGTATAGGAAAATAAGTAATGCACTTGAATGTAGATAATTAAAACGGTGGCAGTATTAAAATAACTTGAGATAACTGGGTAACAATATGTGAAGCACAACCGACTTATTAACATTATAATAATAATTAAGATTCGCTCCACACATTTAAAAGTAACGAGAAATAATTTCTTTATTAATAGGTACACTTAGATCCTTATAAATCTATAAAATTAACTAATGTAAACGAGTTTCTGGCTTTCGAGTAAAAAGTCCAGCATTTAGAATATTTATCAAAATATACCAACTCTGTATATATAAAATTATCACGCGTCTCTCAACTTCTTAATACTTTTCTTAACATCTAATAATTTATGTACTCATTCTCTATCACTCACTCTTAGTAAAGATAAATTTATCATGATCTAATTCACATTATATACTTTTAGCATTTCCGTGAAAGATATTCAGACTTGTGGGTCAGCTTAGCTGCCTGTAGATACCTAATAGTCGCCTCGCCTTGGTACTATGAAGTGCTCCCATTTCTATGTGATCTTTGTTACTTAGATCAAGAGCAACAGTCCAGAGATCCAAGTAGCTGCAACATTATAGCTTTTCTTAAGAACACCTATACAGTAGAAGCCAAGAAGGCCACATCCATGCACTAACTGGACATTTTCCATTTCGCTATATTAAATACCAATACTTTGTATATTCCAATTATTAAGATATTAAAATACAAGTTCATTTTATCTTTCCAAGTTATTGTAAATAATATTATTACGAATCTTTGAAACGTAGTTTTACAATTTTTGGTCCATCGAGGATTTAGGAGAAGGATCAAACGACGAATGTTTCTGAGACTAAAATCTAAATAAGCTTTGCCTACGTAGCTAATTAATAAATGGTTGTCCCAATCATACATCTAGTAGGTATTAATAGTCGGCTAGTTATAGTTTAGCGAGGAGTTAGTCTGGGACAATTGTTATTCTACCACAACAAAGGACCATATACATTAATGATCAAATAAGTAGTGCAAAGTGTTAAAAAAAACGATGATATGTATAGTATCAGCTCCTCATCAATACATATATAATATGTATTAAGAGTTTAAGTTTATAAAAGGTACACATAAAAAAACTTCTACACTATCTATCTAGAAAGGTACTCTTTAAGACACGTTGGATTTACAAAGGAGTTATTCATAATTTATTAGTGATGCTGAACTTTTTCTCTTGCCTGATATTATTATAACAAATTACTTAAACGTCCTAGCGTCTAATGTTACTATAAAATAATTTAAACCTAAAAGGTAACTTCCAACAAATTGTCCGTCAACGCCGGGGTCGACATTCTGCTCAAGTCTTATTCACACAAAAGTCCAACTTTCACACTCATTCTACATATTAAAAATGTCTTACTCAATAATAGAAAAGTAACTTTTCTCTTATATTAATTATAAAAACTCGGGTTTGTACGAGCCAAATTTTTAACATTTCTAAGTCTTGTGACTAGAGTTTTCTTATCTAAATAATACATAAGTAAATAACATAGGAATATTTTGTACGACAAGATGCCATTAATCACGAGCGGTAACTCAAATGCAGACTACTAAATACAAATTTACAACAAAATCACACCCAAATATGACATTACCTAAGTATGTATTTTTAATAAATTAAGCTTAACTATTAGGACTTACGAGATACGATTGTCTTCTTTGCCTATATTTAGAAACTCATAAAATAAGCACGAACGGATTTCGTGGGAGATCGTTACCTACGGCTTCAACTAGACTATAAAAATATGTTGTATGAGCTAAGTACTTATTAAAATAACAGAGTCGACGCTGATAGAAGGAGTTTGAAGGCGGGAATGGTCCTCGGATTGTTACGTAATTTGCATTTAATCAAACTGTAAGCTAATCGGTCGCAGGCATCACTTGTCATAAATTCATAACGGACTGAAGAGATTTTCTTATTGTACTGTGGACAGCTTTACGACCGACTACTAACTGTTATGCTGCACGTTACGTAACCCAGACGCAGGGTTAAGAAGTATCTAGAAGGGTAGGCTGGCGCGGAACATGTTCTCGATTAATGGGGGCGCTGGTACGAGGTCCTCGAGCTTGAGGTAGAATATGCGCTGCAGGCCCTGCACGGAGAGCGAGCGCAGCTCCGGCAGCGCGCCCAACACCCGGCTGAAGTGCGGTGCCCCACCGGCGCCGGCGTGCGCGCTGCTCCCGGGCATGTGAGCGCGCAAGCATCCGATGATTTTCATTTGTAGCTGTTCAACCCGATGAGGCTCCTTCAGACCGTGTCGTTCTGTTGACAAAGTAAGAACACATTTTAGAAGACGTCCAAAGTAAATAAAAAAATATATATTTACAAATAATTAATTTAAAAATACGCACCCGTTATCAAAGTTAGAGCGCAGAGACAGGCAAATGTAGAGATGTCGATGTCCATCGAGTGTAACGTATTACTGAAATCGAGGACTGCATGCAGCCAATCTCCAAAAGATCGTTGACACTGGCGCTTGTCAAGTACGAGTCCGTTGCAGAATGTGAGCTTGGTGTCTTCAGGGCGGGTGCGGTACGCGAGCCGGAGCACGAACAGCTCGAGGCGTGCGGAGGCGAACAGTTGCTCCCGGTCCTCGGGACAAAGCTCACCATAGCCGGGCACTTTCTCTGCGAATACTTTGATCATATCTATTGAAGTTGTCAGCAGCGAGTAAAATTGTTGGATCACTTCAGAATCTGACAACGGCTGTTCCATAGGGTTTGGTTCCCGATATTGTGAGTAATCAAGATTCGCGAAGTCAGGCGATGTGTCGACATGAGCTCGCACTAGAGCAGTAATCAACGAAATGGGCGGGCTCGGTGGAGATTCTTGTGGACATTTCGGTTTTGAAGGTAATCTTCCTCGTCTTCCTTTCAAAGAATCCGTTCTGACCACTTCTTTGACCATGCCCACAACAAGACATTTTTGGAAACGACAAAACTGACATCTATTTCGTCTCCTTTTGTCTACGGGGCAAGATTTTTCGGCTAAACATACGTATTTTGAAGACTTCTGAACGGTTCTTTTAAAAAACCCTTTGCATCCTTCGCACGTTCTGACTCCATAGTGTTGGCAAGCAGCGGTGTCTCCACAGACAGCACATAGCTGGCTAGGCGAGGAGGGGGCGGCGCGGGGGCCGACGCTCTCCTGCGGGGCTCCGCCCGGCGAGCTGGACGCGGAGCTAGGCGCTGACGCTTGCATGCAGTGAACTCTACCGCCGTGCAGCTTGGGGCTGTCATTAGAACTGCTAGACTCTGATCGTTGTACGGGTAGCGACGCTCTTCGCTGCCGCGCTCCTTGATCAGTGGACACATGCAGATCCACAGAACTCGGGAATGGAGGTAGAGAGTAGGAGTCTTGGTTGTGGGTTACACCTCCCGTATCGAATGTTGGGCTGCACGGCTGCGCAGGTGCGTAGTACGTCGATGGAACGTAGGGGATCGAAGGTTGATATTGATACAATAATTGTGTCGAAGCATGTCCCTGGTGCGAATAGGCGCTAACGTTATAACAGTCTTCATCCATTTTGATTCCGAATTCTGCCATTTCTTGTTTTGGGTAACGGACAGAATAAGTTTCTTCAAAACTAGGTAACGCCGGAGCAAAGGTCGGCGAAGGGGTCTCGCTTACTGGTGTAGTACGCTGCGATTTCAACTCAGGAGGAACGGGAGCGTGAAATTCAACGTCTGGGAATGGATCTAGATTCTCTTCTAAGATCTCGGACGAATCTTCTTGATATTGGGGCGACAGCAAATCAGTGAAGGACGAGGCGTAGTTGCTCTGAAATAGAAAAAAACAATCGATAATGGAGGCGTCACAGAAGCGGTAGGCGGCGGATTGTCGACAGGGGCGGCCATGGTGAACCAATGGCGTGTTTGCTACATTTGTGGCACCGTATGGTTGTCCGTTACACTGACCCGTCCACATAATAATCTATTGGTCATGTAGGTGTCTTAATTTGTTATGATTTTTATAAATTTTACTGTTTAAAGATAATTAATGAACACTTAGATGTCTTTAGGCAATAAAATAATATAAGGAAGTAGGTACTGTTTTACGAAGACATTTTTTTTTTAATCTACGATAATTTTATGTATAAATTAATAAAGGATTACCATATAAAGATAGATTATTTTTGATACTTACGTGTGTCTGCAGCAGTAGCATGCTGGTAGAGTTTGACGAGAGAGCGCTTGGCGAGCGCGGCTCTAGAGCGCTCGGCCCTGTAACAACCAAACATCACACCAGTCAAATTATGTCGTTGCTTCCCTAATCTATTTATATAATAATTATCGCCTTATTTCTAAACAAATAGTTGAAATATGATTTAGAATTGAAAAGCCGGGCACCGGACGACGGTAACGCAGGGCAGGGAATGCGCCGGGAAGTGGTCGGACATTTGTGTTGACGGCATCGTACTTTGAACTATCACGCTATCCGAGCCATGCATCATTTATATTTACCCTCGGCGAACATACTTTGATTCTTCCTTCAACACAAGCACACGTAATTGTCTAATCGATAACTCTCGCGGCATCCAACTGATGATGTCTGACTGACTGACTGATCGCTTCCCTCCCACTATTAACAATGACGATGAAAAAGAAAGGTCCCTTAATTTATACTGCAGTTTACCCACCAAATATTGGCGTTTTGAATACATTGTGTCACGGTGCTTGATTCGCCACGCCCCGAAAATTGAATCCTATGTATCCACCTCATCTATGTCTATCCAAGAAACGTTGCAAATAATCCCTTGGTTTAATACATTTTCACCCTTAAACCGGTCGCCTTGGGTCTACGTTCCATTAGCATAGTAATTAGAAAATATTTGGGGCGAAAAGGCGATGGATCCCTTGGGAGGTTATGAAATCAGTGGCATTTGCAGTTTCTATTATGTTAGGAACCATTAATTCCAGTCTTATTAAAGCTACAAACAAAACCGTAGAGCTTTTGTTACTATTGTAGATTATTTTTTAAATCTTTTCATGCTTCGATAGTACTTTATTGGCTTAATTTATTTTTGCAAAACAAATCAACACGTATTTTGTCATTGTTTAAATGATTATTAATGATCAGGAAAGATGTTGTTGCATTTATACTAGAGTAGGTACTTATAAATTTTGCTACCAACATCCTTCGGCCTTAGGGTCTGTTTCACCACTTCTGGATAAGTTTTTGTTAGCTTATATGACAAATAATTTGACATATCTTTCATACGAAATATGTTAAATGAGCTGTCGGATAAACTAACAAGAACTTATCCGAAGTGGTGAAACAGGTCCTTATGGTAGTAAAATGTATTTGTGTAGAAGTGTGTATATATTCCATGTAACTTTATGATAAATTCTGTATACAGGGTCCTTCTTAATATGCTGACACTTTTTAAGGGGATGATCAGACCGTCAAACTGAACAACATTTTCTATGGCACCAACATCGAAATCGCGAAAACAAATCACCTGTTCCATACAAAACTGCAAACCTGCTTGAGCCTAATGTATGGGCCCGCTGATTTTTTTTCGCGATTTCGATGTTGGTCCCATAGAGAAAGTTGTTTAGTTTGATGGCTTCGGACTATCACATTGGCCAACTTTCACTATGGGACAAACAATGAAATCGCGAAACTAAAATTAGCAGTTCCATACATCCGGGTCTAGTCGTTGTTGACGTTTTCAAAGTGACAACGATAGTTTTTAATTTTATAATGAACAAACTTCATTATGATTAACAATATGGCAACGAATATATTACGACGAAACTGGAATACGGTAAATCTGGAATTACGACAGCAGTTTTTTTCTCGATTTCAGTGTTGGTCTCTGACCGCCAGTTGCACGTAGGTACGTTCATTAAATATAATCCTCCATTAAATCTCTTGCTAGCTTTTATTACGCCAACAAAACCAAAAGTGACAGCAAGAGATTTAATGGATGATTTTCGAGGGATTTTGGGTCTAATTTATTCTTCTTATCTAAACAGTAACGGCTAGTCTGTTTTAATACATGAATGGTTATCTGGAAGAAATAGCTTTTTAGCGCAAACAATTTTTTTTTACTTTTCATACAAACGTTTGATCAGCTGATTGCATTTAGTATTTAGTCCAAAAAAAAATTTGGGAATTTCCTATAGGTTTCTTAGGGAAAGTTGTTCAATATCATGGGTACAATCACCCCTTTAAGTAATGCAACTGTTTACTCTAACACCCTGTAGTGTTAAGACCGCTCTTTGTACCCTTCTCATTCTTGTTATACATTGCATTTGTCTATTCTTTGCTTGGTGTGCAAATAAAGAATATTTATGTTACGTTATGTTACAGTTAAAATATTACGATGTGCGGTTCATGTAACGCTGCGCTGCCGCGCTAAAATAACAAAATGTGATGACACTCTAAAAACATGAAGTAGTTAGTAATAATAGATCTTACTTTAGAAATAGAAAACTTTACGGATCATGACGATTAAATAAATAAAATCCCTCTAATATAAGTGTAAATTTTTTTTCGTAGCTAATGCCTACGCGACTACTACGTCGTAGAAAGGACTTTCTAAAATTTAAAATTTTTAGTAAGCAGCTTTATTTTTAGTTTTTTAGATTAAAGTATGTAGTTAGTATACATATGCATCATAAATTTGTTGACTCAACAACTGATTCGCGAATTCTGTATGTAAAGTTTTTTTTGGAGGGGTGAATCGAAAACTAAAAATTCTTGGGCAATGCGGAAACCAATTCGAGATAATTGTCTCAATAACAATATTTCCTTTGCCAGAGATTTTAAAATGAAAGGATTATAGATATTTTTATAAATTAACGTAATGTTTCGGTCAGTTTACAGGTCCGACGAGTGATGTCACTCGTTTACAGCATAGAGTTAGAAAGAGAAGGCATGTGTTTTTTTTAAAATTAAGCATATGTTTTTCTCTTTTTGTAGTTCAAATGATTTGCTAAAATCACCTGGATAAATACCTAGGTAGGTAATATCACCATCATCGTCGGCCTGTCATCTTCCCCTAATGAATATAGGCCTCTCAAGGCACCATGAAACTATCCTCGGCCTTTATCATCCATAACATAATTATTTCAAATTGGTCTACTAATTCCACTCCCACTTTACTCATAAATGTATCTTCGTAAATAAAAATGAAATGGTGTTCGTTAGTAAGCGCATCACTTCAGGTAATTTTCCGAATACGATTTTAGACAGGACTACGTCTTTCGGGTCAGCTTGGTCCGAGACTGAGAGGTGGCAACCCTAGTTTTTCCAGTTCTTTAGATTGGTGTCCTTCAGATGTCATCTCATTTACGTCCCAAACAGATCGGTGGAAAAAATGGTAACATAAATCGTCATGGTAAAGGTACTCGCGGCAAGATTTTGCTAGGCAAGCCGGCGGCGTTGTATGAACCTCTGTATAAACATTTACTTAAATCCCATTTCGTTCACCAAACAAATAGGTGCATAATTTTGCGGTCGGATCTCGGTCAATAAATAAATATCTTGGACATTGTCACATACAGGCTTTGACTAATTATTATAAGGACTAGCCTTGCGGTAGCATTTCCCCTCTGCCACGGTATAAGCACAATTGATCTTGTGCATATACATTCAATTTTACACCTTATCACTAAACGAGACAGCCTATAATTGCGAAATAATAACTTCAAACTTAGAACGTTTGGGGTTCACACGAGACTAGTTTCCATAATTTTTTACAATCAAAATTAGAATCTAAAGTTATGGGGAATAAAATCCAAAGTTGCGGATTTCATGTTACCTCGCCCCCCGCAAAAAGTGGCAGAAATGTTTGTTAGTAGAATTACACGCGTAACCAGTCCAAGCATACAGGGTTCTACTTAATATGCTAACACTGTTTTAGGAAATGATCAAACTGTCAAACTGAACAACTTTCTCTATGGGACCAACATCAACATAGCGAAAAAAATATCATCTGTCCCATACATTTGACTCGTGTAGGTTTGCCGTTTCGTATGAAACAACAGATTTATTTTTCGCGATTTCGATGTTGGTGCCATATAGAAAGTTGTTCAGTTTGACGGTCTGATCATCCCCTTAAAAGTGTCAGCGTATTAAGAAGGACCCTGTATACCTACTAGTCCCATTGAAAGTATTAGAAACGAGAGCCCGGTCTTGTATTACAAATAGATATTAGCATCATGACACGTGTACAAATATTCATATTATCACACAAATATTTGCCCCTTGCGGGATTGGAATCCGCGACCCTCGGATCAGCAGCAACTGAGCTATCGGGCTGTCTTAAGAGAAGTTTATTCCGAATGCGTAAATTCGCGCTGCATACAAACGAAGTCTGGTGATATTTTCAATACTAACCAATTAAATTCAATGAAATTTGGCAGAAACAATCTAGAAACAAATCTCTATGCTTGTATCTTGTCAGATTTTCGTTATAATAAACAGTTTCAATGCTAGACTCCATTTAAGATTTGTATGGAAATCTTTCAGGCACTGTAACTTTAAAACTGTACATTTTAACGAAAATCTAACACGATACAAGCATAGAGATTACTCTCTAGATTGTTTCTGAAAAATTTCACTGACTTTCATTGGTTAGTATTGAAAATATCACCAGACTACGTTTGTATGGAGCGTGCCAACAGTAATATACCCTTAACTAAAACGAATGGATTCCAAAATTTGTCCTATTTAGAGAAAAAATTGGGCTATAGGTCAAAGAAGATTGAAGAATACCTATCATCAATCCTCAATTCGGCATTTAACGTTTTTTTTGGCTTCATCTTATATGTTTTACGGATAGAAGACTTAATTTTAAGAAACCAGTATGAGAGTTTATCAATATTTTAATTTTTAAATTGGTACTTTGATCTGTAATCTCTAAATGCAAAAATGGTGGAGAGACAATAATTGGAACTCTATGGAGAAAAACTACTGCTTTATAAATACAAATGTCCTGCCTTCTCTTTCTAACTCTATGCTGGAAACAGAAAAAACGTTGGCAACATCAAATGTAATTTTTTTTTCTTAATGGCCAGTTATTTTAAGTTAACATGGAGTTCACAGGTTTTCCAGTGACTTCACTGGACGGACCGAAAAACGACGTTACTTTATTAAAAATATCTGTAATCCTTTCATTTAAAATATTACTATCTCGAAATGGTTTTCGTTTCAGCCCTCCAAAAAAAAAACGTGTCATACCGAATTCTGCTAGTAGTCATATCAGCAACAAACGATCACTCCACTTATCAGAGAGCGACATTAAAATCACATTTGAATATGTTAAACAAGTATTCTAAATTATTCGAATTTATTATTAATATCACAATATTTAAATTTAATGTTATTTTAAATGTTTTACAAGCTTAGCATATTTAGTTGAGTCTGATGGTCGCATTAGTCTTAGAATCTTTTCTTAGAACTATGTGAATCTCTTGGGATATTATCGTTGGCTTAGTATCCTAATTCAATGGATATTATAGAAAGATAGTAGTCGGTACATTCATGAGATTCTCTATCTACCTGAAGTGATAACATTGCTGAAATTATAACAAATAATATTTGTCTGAAAACTTAAAATGCGAATAACTTTAAATTTTAACTATCCAAATAATGAATTTATTGTTTCAATATAATTATTTTTGATATAAATCAGTTGGGGTGTATGTTTTGCGCTTATTCATTAACACGTTGTATATGTCCCACTGCAGGGTACAGGCCTACCCTCAGGGAGGGTGCATGGACTTCACATACGCATCGAAATTTCTTCTTCAGCGTATTCAGGTTTGGTTTCCTCACGATGTTTTCCTTCACCGTTTGAGAGCAGTCAGTAAGCAGATAAGTTAGAAAAAACTCATTGTTACATGGCATGTCATCCGTACGGATTCGATCCTGGACCTCAAGATTGAGTTTCTATAGTTCTCCGTAACGCGCCCAACATACCTATACTCCATTCATAATAGCAACGCAATTTTAAGGCTGTTTTGCATTACAGAAACAGTGATTTGAAACTGTCACTTATTCTTTGAACAGCTTTAGTAACGTCCAAGATATATCGGATAGTTTATGTATCCAATAAATTAATTACATTTGGTAATCAGAATTAGCCAGAAAGCTAAATAGGAATCAGAAAATCTCGTCATCCTTATTTGGAATGAAGTATAGGTTAAAAGTCTGTCCCTGATTTGACTTTTTATTAATAAGTACCTAATCACGCAATACGAATGGATAACTGCAGCCGATTGAATTTAAAAGGCGATTTATTTTTGAAGAAAAATACGGGGAATGTTCGTGTCCATTGTCTCCTGTACGACTACCACATGAGGATGAGGTGCCATCGCTCGAATAAATAATCAGGCGGGTCTTATTACACAACCTGTTAGGAGCATTAGGTACTTAGTTTATTCTATTGCTGCAATTTATAAAATCTGTTTAATGTTCATATCTTTTTTTTTATGTTAGAAACTCTTTTGTCTCTATTTTTTTCAAGTTTTAATAAACTTGAGACCTACAGCGATGTGTGAAAAAAATTTATAATTGCCATAAAATCTGAAAGAAGAAAACTCGTTTTCTTTTAAATAGAAGCAAATGGCGGCAATGTACATTTTTTCTACAACAATAGTCGCCAGTGAGTGTTGGAATATCTGCGCGTTATAAAAACTTTTTTTGATAATCGAAAACATATAAAGATTGAAGGGTTTATATCTTTTACAGTAGAAACTCTTTGCTCTATATTTTGTATCTAAAAATCAGAAAGAAGACAACTTTTATAAATAGAAGCAAATTTCGGCAATGTACATTTGTTCTACAACAAAAGTCGCCAGTGTTGAAATATCTGCAAACATCTATGGTTCTATCATAGTATATAGAGTGTGGTTACTGGTAGTTTCTGCTTTATTCGTTTCTATCCCCAAAAAAATATTTTCACTATTTCAGTGGCTTTATATATTTATCTTATACTTATGTATTTTAGTACTTCTCTATCACATAATAAACAACATAGTAAACTGAAGCTAGAATCCATGCTTTATGTTGTCTTCAGGCATGAATTAAATAAGCTTTAATATGGCTTTAATACGTTTCGTTGCATTTGCAAAACAAGTAACGACATCTGTACAGACTAAGCTGATTCTCTCACTCAACTTAGCTACCTTGAGCATACTACGAAATTGGAAAGCAACCCTCCAAGCTACGTAGTTGAACTTGCATTGAAAACTTGCACGTTCCCATAGAGGGCGTTTTAGTAGGCAAAATGTGGTAACTATTGATTTAAAGTAAGAAGCAGGTAAATAATATGCATAGAATAGTTGTGTACATTATAGGCATTACATGGTTGTGTTGTTCCTATCAAGTGACGCTTTCAGTCACAACATTTTACGTAGGTAGGTAAGTTATTCCGTAATACAGCAATGACGAATTTTACTTGTGATTTTATTAGCAGAGAGCACTTGTAGATTTAAAAGTTTGATGTTTGGAAGAAATAGCTTCTTTGATAAAACCGCTTTGTACCCTTCTCATTCGTGATCTTTAACCGAATTGCTTTTGACATAGATAACATAGGTAAACATTATTTATTATTTACCTATGTTGTCTATGTCAAAAGTTAGGGGTAAGATAAATGCTACACGAAACAGATGCTTGTGGCTTTACCGATAAACGAATTGAAATCTCTAAGTTTAGGCCAAGTTATAATAAAAGTTCCTTCAGACTTATTATTATCGGCAGAATCATGAAAAACATTATTGCTTGCTTACTTTTGAAACTTTTGTAAGTTTTTGTTGTAAGTAAAATTAGAATTGATTTTATTTTATTTATTTTGATGTTGCATTTGTTACGGTACATCATTGTATATTTTGATGAATGATTTGTCATGGTTGCAATTCGCTACTGCTTTTTGGCTGACTTGACCAATTTATAGTAAATTGAATTGACAAGTAATTTTTACTTTTGAAAATTAGAGATGTGTTTTTTTTTTAGAATATTCCATAGAATACTCGTACCTATACAGGGTCCTTTTTAATATGCTGACACTTTTTTAAGGGGATGATCAGACTGTCAAACTGAACAACTTTCTCTATGGGACCAACATAAAAAAAATCAGCTGTCCCATACGTTTGGCTCAAGTATGTTTGAAGTTTTGTATAGAACAGCTGATTTTTTTTTTCGTGATTTCGTTGTTGGTGCCATAGAGAAAGATGTACAGTTTGATGGTCTGATCATCCCCTTAAAAAAGTGTCAGCATATTAAGAAGGACCCTGTATAGGTACCTCGTTTTAAAATAAGTATAGCCTACGGCTTTTAGTTTTTGTTAAAAGACTGGGTCCAATTTCGCCACTGTTCTTTGTAGTCAAGTTGTTTTGGTGAGTATGTTTGAAATCTGAGTCTGTCGCAAAAGCGTGTTAAATTTCGCACTACGTAAATGCGGTTAGATTGTTCAGATATACGTCATGAAACTTTCATGAAACGTTAATTCTCACGTAAATGTTTTGCCGGTGGATTATCAGCTGTAGCGTTGGCAGTCTGTGCATGGTAGGGGGCAGGCGAGCTTGTGACGTTATATCCCCTGACGTCACGCCACCCACCCCCTCCTTTATATCTACGTGAATAATGTTGAGCCTCGGAAACAGAATAATTTGCTTGAGTTGATATTTCTATACTTAATGTAAGTATAAAAATATCACTATTGGAGTAAACGTTTTGACAGAGACTGGGCTTATAAATAAGAAGAGAGTTATACCTGCTCTCATATTTTGTGTACCTCTATATTTAAATATTAATGTAACTATTATTAGTGCACTATATAAACACTGTACTTAGGTTACAAAGGTACAAGTAGTGTGTTGAAATGAAATTTGGTTTATTTGAAGACGTACCTAAATTTGAAATTTTTCTCTATTTCAGTATCATACTAAACATACAATAATACATTTATCACAATCATGCATAGATAATCAATCTTATTTACTTGTTATGAATGAAAGCAAACAATGAAAACAGTTATTTTATAAAGCTATCAATATATTTCAGGTATATTATTTGGCAAAAAAATATTTATTTGTTGACGGCTTTAGAATGATGCTATTAGGTGGTTTCTCGAACTTTATGCAACCGAAAGCGTTTCACTTTATACTTATCTCATACTTGCGTTCATTCATTATAATTATTATTTTACTATCGAAATGCAAATTAATGATTAATAATTTAATAAACTTATTAAATTATAAAAAGTGGCAAAAATACGGCATGAGCCAAGTACTTATATCACGGCAAAAGAGAAATAGCTACAGGCATATATGAAAAAGAATATTTTTAAAGAAGAATAGATAAATATACTGCCAGGTGCACGTACGTTCATTAAGTTAATCCTTCATTAAATCTCTTGCTGTCACTTTTTGTCTTGTTGACGTAGTAAAAGCTAGCAAGAGATTTAATGGAGGATTGACTTTAATGAACGTACGTGCAACTGGCAGATAGATATTAGTAATTACTAATACCAATAAATAATATCTACTGTAGTATTAATTGGTTTATAGGTGTAGGTACGTAGATATTAAGTACCAAACACTGATAATGAGATGCTATTTTTGAATTTTACACTTATAATTACACACTTTGTAGTCGGTACACGAAAATGCTAGTAGAAAACGTAGTAGCTTTTTGCTAAATAAGCAAAAATCCTAGGTCTATACGACAATATCAGAATAAACTATATATAGGGCCAGCTGTTCCATACTAAAGTGAAATCTTACTCGATCCAACTGTATGGGATAGCTGATTTCTTTTTCGCGATTTCGACATTGGTCCCATAGAATTTTTTTTTCAGTTTGATGGTCTGATCATCCTCTTTAAAAACTGTCAGCATATTAAGTTGGACCCTGTATTTTTTTTTTGGAATTTAGGTAGACGAAATAGAATTTGTAGAATTCAAAATTAGCATGCATGATCCATCTCTTGGTTGTAAATAAAATTATCACGAATACGCAAATTAACACAGTAAAATATATTTTTACACAATTAAGTAGTACAGTAGGTATTGATATGTCCTAATATAATTTAAATATAAAACTTAAACTTATGAGAATAAAAAAATCACCTCTGCAGCGACCACGACAGCAAACAGTAAAGCTGTTGTGTATTCCTAGTCCTAGATATGACGATGGACGGGAAGGGTTTAAGGAATTACAAAATGTAAATTAAAATAATTAATTTTATATAAAATCTTTTTTCATCGAACTTCCATTATAGTTCCCGACCCACTACTGATGGTGGGTGAAGATATCTTCGGGTATTTTGACTAGATGTTTTGTTAATTACAAAGTTTATGGTGCAACAAGACATAGATTTGTGTTGTAGTCAAACTAGTGCCTACCGCAATGCTAAACTAAAATAGATCACGGTAAGTATAGCTAAGTGTCCACGTGTTTGTCGAGCCTACACCGACTGAGAGGAAGTTGGTAGCCGGTTGGGCGGCAAGGGCGTCCTTGAGGCGGAGCGCGGGTCGATGGGTGACGTCATGCGTCGTGTGACGTCACGGGCGGCGGTCGATGCGGAGGCCGAGGCCGAACGCCGCCACCCGCCGGCTGACGTGCCTCTACACCCCTTACTGCCGCTTTCCTACACCACCTTCATATTTTTAGACTCTATGACGTAATCTCGCTTTCAAGCATAAAACGTTAGACGTCTACTAAAATGAATGGCTAAAAATATGCCACGGACTATTTATTTCGTAGTGCACATGAAAGTTTTCATCGACGGTCGTTTTCGTACCTTTGATCATGTTAGTTTTAACATTGTATCACGAGTTAAGTTACGAATGACGCTTTAAAATAATTATTAGGCAGATCGTTTCGCATACCTACCTTTAATCATCATTTATCACCTCATGATAACCACGATTTATATTTTCGTAGTTATCTAATTATTAATGTTTAATTCCGTTTACTTCATCCCCGAAAGGGGATGATTAAGATAAGAATCAAGAACACTATCATGAAAATCTACTTTATGGGTGTGCCCAACCCTTTTTGCCCCATCAGGGGATTGTGATAAAGCTTTTTGTCAGACTTTAGAAGGGGGTGATGTTCCCTTCCCATGGGTGGGTTTAGTGAGAGTGACGCGAGCGAGCGGGACGCGAGACGCACCGCAGTGACGTCACTACAGCTGGCACTGATAGCGAGTTATCAAGATATCGGACAGACCAGGCAGACCCGTCCTGTCCGTATTACGTCATGACAATATTTTGCGAAACTAAAATATGATCGTTGTCAAGAATATCAAAAATTAAATAAATTTTAGCTATGACGGAAATGTCTAGATTGCTTTTTGGTCATTTAAATAGGAATCACAGACTCAATAGCCTATTATAATTTGCATTTGATATCCATAAAACGTTAAACGTAATAAAAGATTTAGCATGTTTGATTAAGTGTGCTGTTTTTATCTTTAATAGGTACTAGTGTGTTAATAGGTATATATGCCACCTATTCTAACAAAAAGTGAAAGTTTAAAAACGGGTTATATGAAAACACTACAGAATCTTTAAGGCTGGCTCCTATGTCGCAGACTTTATAGGCGTGTAAGATAATTTAGCGCAGAATATATGTCTAGGTATGCAGATTAAGATCACTTATGTTACACATTATGTTATGCAGATGGCAATATGTAAAGGCTCGCATCTCGCATCGTCCGAGTCGGCAGGTGCAACGTCTGCCGGTTGCGACAGGCGATTGGGCAAGTGGCAGTCGGTTTGGCTGAGGCCATCGGCTCCGGAGGCGATCGCGACATAAACATCCCACATTATAGTCGCCGCCGTTACCTAACCCGCCCCGAGCGAAACAAATCCAAACTCTATTAAACGTGTCGACTTAATAATCATCTTCCACCGTCTATGGCAATACCCGTACTTTATGATTATGAGACTTATGTCGGTTGTGTTAGGTGTTTTTTAATTTATGCGGATTAGACCAAACTGGTGTGTATCATCTTCGACCGGTCCTGCTAGTGTTGAAACTTATTTCATAAGTTGCATGTTTGTCCACCGAATACCTGCCTACATTTGATTTTAAACATTCACTAATAGTATGATCCTCGGTAAACATATTGTACCACTTTACAAAGTACGACAATGATGCCGCAACTTTAAACCGGGAAACAAGTTTGCTTCGTACTGGACGATTGAGAATTCTAGCGGACTTTATTAAGTGTGGTTAGTGATGTTAAACCAGAGATACTAAAATTAAACTAATAATATCACCAGAGACGTCAAATTGATTGATTAGCGGCAGTATTATGTAAGTATAATACTTTATAATACGAAGACTTCAAGATGTTTTAGAAAAGCTCTTTAGTACCAACTCTGTGTTAATTCCCTCGTTAAAGTTATTTTCAATTAAGATATTAATTAGTCCTTTAGCTCTATAAATATTCATTATTTTATATTGTTATTTTGTAGCAAAAAATTCTTCTTAGTAAAGAACAAAATTACAAGTTATCAAAGTTAAGTAATTATAAGTCAATTATAAGAAATTGTTGTAATATTTCACCGGTATCGGTCTTGAACAATTCAGTCCATTTATCTTGAAATAAACTCTTTGAAAATAGTTAATTTTAGTTAAAGTAAATAGTCCGCAGCTGAGATTAAGCTCTAAAATATTTTACTCTATATTAAACATCAACGAGATCTATTCGCCCACCTGTGGGACCTTTTACTTCTTTTAAATCCTTTTGTTATCGTTGGATATCTATTTATGGAATTCAATGACAAATATTAAGTTTATCATTCCTAATAAAAGGTTTTTATGTTAAGAAGAACGTCACAATTGACCAAAGGATTATTGTGTTCATAGACGAATTAAACCCATATTATTTTATTCACTTTCATTTAAACGAAAGCTCTTTTAATTGTTTTATGCACATCACGCGATTATAAAACTTTTTGCCCCCTAAGAAGTTGTTTAAATACAATCATATTAAGTAAAGGGGATAGGACATAGGATAACGCATATGAATTTACAAATAAACGAAACATAAAACATTAAATAAACTATAATAACTTAATAAAAATAAAAGAAAACAAAAAGGGAGGTACGTACGTGAGTGTTGGAATTGTCTAAGGCCACAGTGTTGGGTGGAGGGCGTCAGCAACGCACCTCGCATTCTAGCCGATGGCCATCGTCACGACAGTTCCACACAGAGTCTACAACACCCAGAGGCTCTACACAACGAAAGCGAAAATAAACACAGAAGTAGAGGGACGCTCGGAGTCGTGCGGGCGCTGACCTGGCGCAGACTTGTCGGGGTCCAGGGGGCTGGCGCACGGCTCCAGGGTCAGGCCGAGGCACGCGCCTGACAGTCCCAGTTCGCTGAGCAGGATCCTCATGCGGCCGAGCACATTCCACTCACTGCACGCGCACTCACTCACTCAGTCAGTCGGTAGCTCGGAGGCGGTTCGCGAGAGGACGCGTGGAGGTACGCGCTGGCGAACGGGCGGTGCGTTACTGAGGCCGCCGCCGCCGAGGCTGGTGGCTATATCGCGCCGCCTGACGTCACGGCGGCGACGTCACGGTGGTGACGTTACTAACGGTACCTCCCACGGCCCGCCCGCCGGCCGCCCGCCCGAGCCTGCGCTAACGGCACCGCGAGTACGGCTGGAGCTTTCACACGCCCGCGCGTTCCGCCCGGCGCGGCGCGGCACCCGATTCACCCAAGCCGAGCCCAAAGCTTTTCACGTTTTCACGTTGAGGCTCGCGCCCCTCAAACATGTCTTCTAAATCTGAACAGATTTCTTAGACTTCTCAGTGTAGGTGTCTGTTTGTCCTAAGCTTTTCAAATGTTGTATTTTTTATCTACGATTAGCTACGTACGACATGTAGGACCTCTAACAGCTATCCAAAATCGTATTATAAAACGACATGACAAACGTATACCTTAACTAGTTACGATATAAAACTAAATATCGCATAAGGTAGGCAGGTAAGTGAAACGTAAAAATCTAAGGTATTTCGATTCAAATAGTTAAAGTCTACAAACTTAGGTACGCTGTGTAGCAAGAAATAGAAATGCAAATAAGGACGGTTTGTTGCATGTAGTTTTGGATGGTGGCTTATTTTAGTAAATAACATTGAAAATGTCAGTTGTGCTTTACAGTAGGTATAATAGTTAATATTCTTTGGTTGTAAGTAGGAACACAGATAATTATTATCCTTTGTAAGTATCCAAAAATCTTAATAAAACCATCAGCAATCAATCAATCATCAGCATCTTCACATAATTATCATGTAATTCTTTTTACATCTAAACAATGTGTCATTGTATTTTATGACATTACTATAAATGTTTTTATTTTTTATTTGGTTTAGGCATTTACTGAAAATAGACGATTTTTAAAATAAAAAATTTGTTGCCAGACTTAAAACAGACTCTTTTTCTTTAGTTCGGTCATTTTTATAAAGCTCTACTTATTATTGTTGAAAAAATAAAAGAAATGCTTCTTGATAAATTAAAAATTTAAATTTTAAAGTGTTCGGGAAAATGTTCAAATCTATCAATCGTTTCTCAATAATTAATTAGTTTCATGATATCGACTAACCAATATCTACAGAATATATTTTGAAACTTGATTCAATCTTTTTTCTTCTAATAATCGAAAATTAAGGTAAATGTAACTGCTGTACACATAAACTTAGCATAAGAATTTAATATTGTAATATTTATTAAGTCGTGTTATGTGTTGGAGAGTCTCTAGTCGCATCTCGGCTCTATACTCTACAGCGACAACATGTTCCGAGGTGGATGTAACATAAAAAAAAAGATTTGACGTTTAATAAGTGTGCTTCAAGCTCCATAACTTATTTGAGTTTGAGTTTGAAGGTAAATAGCTCAAGTATCTATGAGATTTGTAGCTGTATGAGATGTGTCTAAATAAATTTATGGCTTACCTAAATCAATAAAAGTTGCTAAAATTATCATCATAATAGGGTCGTATCGTAACGAAACAGTACTCTTATGCTTCCCTATGATCGACAGATTTCGAGGGCTAATGGTGGAGTTACATTTTTTGTTGTCTTTATTAATCAATGTGAGTTATTATGTTGGAGTGAGTCACATTTTCTACTATAGTCCTATAGTATGTATAGTGCTATAGTCTTTCAGTTATAGTTCAGCTGACATAAGCCTTGAATCTCGAATAGATGGATTTCGGTGACCACACGACACATTAAAATGAATTTCTATCCTTTGATAAAATATTGATATATTTTTTTTTATGCTGACAAATTAATAAACATTTGAAAAAAACCTTGATAACTTATTTTATTTTACTAGGCACATCAATGCAAATAGGTTGATACGTTAGTATTAATAAAAAATACTTATTTTATTAGGACAGGTGTATTAGGTAGGTAGGCTACAAATTATAGCGAGTGTAATAATATACAGGGTGTAAAATTAAATGCGTTACATATCAAACAGAGTGCTACAGATCATCAAATTGAACAATATTCACTATGGAGACAACATCGAAATTGCGAAAAAAAAAACCTGTTGTTCCATAGTACCTATAAATAAATGTCAATAGCTACTCGACCAAAATTAACGAAACAGCAGATTTTTTTGCTATTTCAAAGTTGGTGCCATAGTAAATGTTGTTCAGTTCGATGGTCTGAAGAACCCTATCACTGGGCTAAACCCTGAAAGGGAATACGGTCATGAGTTTATATACTCGTACCTATAGATACATTATCTGCCACATATCTCTAGATATATCCTGAATATTTCCACTTTCCACAGTCGGGAATGTAAAGATGCACCGAGTAATTAAATAAGTACCAGCATCGAGGATCGAGGAGACAAATGCAGCGGTGACGCGGCCGGCGCGGCGAGACGCATCCCATGCTCTCATTCGGGGCAGACCGTTTCCGCATTGATTGCAAGAGTCGTCACGCGCGGATATTCATAGGGCGGTTAGAACTAGTTGACCTGATCATAATGGTGTGATTGTAAGTATTAAACAGTTTATATTATTTGTGATTCGCTTTTCACTTGACTTGTAGCCTGTGCGGGCGCACTTTTAAAGCCAAGATAGGCTACATCAGCCACCTGAGAGCACATCAACGAAGCTCACAAAGTCAACAGCCATGATCAGTCGCTGTGGTCGTACACGGCCATGAAGCATCATCATCAGAATCATTATTTGTGATTATCACATCGCGTCGATGGTAGGTACGCTACATCGAAAATCTCGATATCGAAAGGTCCCTCTTCTTATCGTGTGGGCAGCAAGCGTCAAGTTTTTTCAGACCGCCTTACGGCCTCTGACGTGGAAAGGGCCCTGTATCCTATGGTCACCTCGTAGCTACGTTCTCATGTGAATATCATAAGAAGTAATGGGGAGATCTAGTCTAAACCGGAAGGCCACGGCATTTGTAAATGGTTTGACATGAAATATAGACAGAACATTTACATAATTATAAAAAATCTAGGCAGAAGTTAGTAGGTGATTATGTAGATCGGGCTATAAGATTGCGAACTTCAAATATCCGCGTTGTGGAAGTAGGTAAATGGAAAAAAGCCATCAAAAGGAAATATGTCAAAATAATAATTATTCGTATACAAATTATAATACTTAGATTCTTTATTGTATAAAAAACGAATTATGATAAATTATAATAAGTCGTGATGTACAAAGGCGAACTCAATAAATTTTATAATTTTAAAAGCGTTACCACTAAATAACATTACATTTTGTACCTACATATTTCTTACTTATAATTCAGTATAATAATAATATAGGGTCCTTCTTTATATACTGACAGTTTTATAAGGGGATGATCAAACCATCACACTTTTGGGTCGAGCAGCCGTTGACTAATATGAACGCTTTCAATGGAACACCTACATTTTTTCCCCGATTTCATGTTGGTCCCATAGTGACGTTGTTTAGTTTAATGGTCTGATCATCCCTATAAACCCCGTCAGCATATATTAAGAAATATACAGGGTCCAACTTAATATGCTGACTGTTTTGTAGGAGGATGATCAGACCATCAAACTGAACAACTTTCTCTATAGGACCAACATTGAAATCGTGAAGAAAAAAATCAGCTGTCCATACATTTGGCCCGAGTAGGTTTGCAGTTTTGTAGCGAACAACAGATTGTTTTTTTACGATTTAGATATTGATCCCATAGAGAAAGTTGTTCAGTTTGACGGTATGATCATCCCCTAAAAAAGTGTCAGCATATTAAGAAGGACCCTATATAGAATCTATATGTTATATATGTTATGGACCTAACCGATAACGTTTTCGTATCAGTAAAATAGTATATGATGATTTTTCGAGACGACAATATTGTTACTTTTATCATGTTAAAGTGCATTAAGCTTCTATGCTGCCAACTGTACTTGTAAAATCAATATAGAGGCACAAAATGGCATCATAGAGACGGAAAAAGGATATCTATTATCCCGAAAACAACACAAAATTCATGCGGACGAAGTCGTAGTACATCAACCACCCGAAAATTCAATCGGTTGAAACTGTATTCAGGTAGATTTTCTAGGATTATAATAATCTTCCGGTATTCAAAATGTTCCTGCAACATACCTATATGATTATGTATTAGTATTCTCTATCGCAATATTAGGCTTTGAATATTATAATTTTATTAGCATAGGCTAATATAATATCTATATATTTATTTCTAGTTTGATGTATTTATAATAGGTTTTTGGTAATTAATTATGTAAAGCCTATGTAAAGCAATATAAATACGACGATAACCATAAAATATAGACAACAAAAATTATACAGATATAAATAAAAAAATAAGTAATTGGTAATATGTGGAATTCAAAACTTTTTGGAATTAGGTCTAAAAAAATTAATGTCTACGTCATTGGTATTATTGGTTATTTTTAAGGTGAAAACGGGACTCTATTACTAAGCCTACGTTGTCCGTTCGTCCGTCCGTCCGTCCGTCCTACCTATCTGGGCTGTAACTTTTGAACCGTAATAGCTAGACAGTTGACATTTTCACAGAATATGCGTTATTACGGCGGATTTTTTAACAATAAAAATAACAAAAAGTTAAAAATTAAGGGGTTTCTCGTACCTGCAAGAACAGAATATTTTAACAGCGTTTTGTCTTCTCGCTTTATTGTAAAAACTGTCATACATACAAGAGTCAAACTTGGTGTGATTATAGAGAAAACTCTACGGTATAACAAAAAATATTAAAAACTTGCCAAGTATGAGCGCTAAAGGTCCCGTACATAAAAAAACTTTACCAGCACTCTACTCTGAATAGTGGAAAATACTTCAGATATGTCTAATTGCATGTCCTGCATCGAATTTGGTCTAGGTCTTGCGACTGATGTTGAGGTTGATTTAGGTTGATGGAAGATAGGATGTTGCAAATTGTTTTGTTTGAGGAAACAGTTTACCAGTAAAGGTTAGGAACCCTGCTCTAGATTCCAGTAAATGTCTACACAGCATCGCTATTATAGCGTTGTAAAAATTTTATAAAATACTTATTATGTATAGAGATGGACTAACAGATAGACATTAGGATCTATCAAAGGTAGGTACTATGAGGTGGTTACATGATACTAAAACCGCTATATTAAATATCCGTTTTCAATAACATCTCGATTGATGCAACTTTTATTTAACGAGAAAGGATATTTTGAAAGAATACACTAAGAAAAAATTGCTACGTATACGTAGCCCGTCGCAGCTTACGTGCCACGTAGCTTACGATGCGATACTGATTACGAGTGTTGCATCAGGCTTCATTATGAAGTTTACATCTTAAATACTGATGCAACACTCGTAATCAGTATCGCGTCGTAAGCTACGTGGTACGTAAGCTGCGGCGGGCTACGTATACGTAGCATTTTTTTCTCAGTGTAGGTACAAAACACCACAATGTTACAATCAGAGCTATATTCCTTTATGGGGCTTGTCAGCACCATAGAATTTCGATTATTCGGTCTTCTTATTTTGTCTCATACCGAAAATGATGTTACTTAAAAGTCCTTTTCATTTACCTAAAACTACATCAAATCTTATATCACCTACATAAATTTGCGTCATCCCTAGGACTATTAGTTGGATGTGCTTCATTTATCCCGCATACTGAGTCAATCTTCCCTGACGTCTCTAAGATAAAGCGTGAGTGGGTGGTGATGGGGGTAGCTCCTTCCTCTAGTGTCCGCATTCACTGCGGTGCATGTATTTGCGGCTACGATTGGTCGCATGCCCCAGTACTATTTGCTGCTCGCAAAGCGGGCAAGCGTCCAGTTATTCTAATTTTACCTATAATCGATGCCGTCGCATCGCCGCGCCGACTCACCGACAAAACACTTATCCATCCGTCAAAGGTGGTAATAGACACACAAATACAACTTAATTATTAAGTATTATCATCAATCGGCCCTGGGAAATCAGGAAGCTTCTAAATTATTTTGGAAAATCTCTTCTATGGCAAGTTAAACTCAATGACATGCCTGGTGACTCCGCCCAAAATTTGTTTAAGTAAAGAAAAGTAACATTTCAAAAATCTATGAAAAAAATATGGCACATGAGGCTAGTGGACCAGAGCCTTTCTGTGGAGTTCCAATAAGCCTATTCAATAGGAACCAATGTTTAAAAAAAATCTTTTGATAACTGGTTGGAAATACCAGGATTAGACCATTCCAAGGTACAGATTGCGGCACATGACTGCAAAATGGCCAAAGAAAAGAATCGCGCTCAGCACGACAAGGCAAGCGTAAGTGGAAATGTTGGAAGGGTACGGCCTAGACGGACATATACGGACCAAATTGGCGACTTGCTTAAAAAGGGCCAGGTCAGATCTACACGAAAACGACGAGCATGCATGAAAGGACTAATGAATGTGGAAGAAGCTGGAGGGATGTGTCGGGATAGTAGCAGGTGGCGTCCCGTTGTGTCTGCCTACCCCAGTGGGAGACAGGCGTGAGAATATGTATGTATGTATGTAGTGAAGGCGCTGACGGTACAAACACCTTACGACCGTAGGCATCCAGGATTAGAAATTCCGCAGGTTTTGTGTGGAGGAGGACGAATTCACGTTATGTGCGAGTTTGGCCCACTGATGCACAAGCGACATACTTACTCATTTTGGTAAACACTCTGTGCATCTGAGTAAAATACAATATTTCACTACTAAAGAAATTCTACAATTCCTTAAGGAAGTAGGTATTGGCACTGAACTGTAATTATTGTGGCGATCACAAAATATCTACACAACGTTGAACTTTACTAGTAAGTATCACACTAGCCTGCAGGAGACACGAGAAACCGCCGAATAGTAAGTTCAACTTGAAAATATTTTTTTTCGCATCTACATTGGGCTTCAGCTTCATCGGCCAAGTTTTCAGTGTCAGGGCGCCTGGAAAATACCACAGATACGCCAATGGCTTCAATACAAAGCTTCTAGTACCTATCAATCTTAGAATATATTATTGGACCAATTATTTATCTAAGCTACCAATGCTGAAAATTATTTATCTAAGCTAACAAATAATGAAATATATACTGAAAGTAATAGCATGTCGTAAAATAAATTCAAAGGTAAAATACAATTTCGAATAATTATTAGGTCATTAATTTAAAATTCTAGAGTTTCAGGGCCTGTTTCACCACTTCCAAATAAGTTCTTGTTCTTCCGGAAAAACTATTATCCGACAGCTAATTTGACATATTCTTCATACAAAATATGTCAAATGAGCTGTCGGATAAGCTAACAAGAACTTATCCAAAAGTGGTGAAACAGGCCTTTAGAATTGAAAAAGACTTGATATTTGAACGGAAACGTTTAGCCCCCCTAATGGCCTATGCCCTTAGAAAAAGAAGATAATGTTTTTAAAAAATTAATTTGGTATAATTTTTTTTTCGATAAAACAAATGACTGTCGGGATACCAGCATGGCATCATATCAGCTAAATTGCAAAACGTGTAGTGGATAAGTACTCAATGGCTTTTTTATTTCTTACCTATAACAGTCCAATCAAGCAATAGGTAACGTATCTGGCTGGAGCGACGCCCTTGCCTACCATCATACCACAATATTCATACCTTTATTGCTCATCTTTGCAGATGCTGTACTTTCTGAAACTAGTAACTTATAAGTAATTTTATCTATCATCTATTTATTAGATAGGTATGGGCTTAGTTTTATTTTGGTTCTTTACGAACAAATGAAATATTTTCTGACCCAAAAATATGTTGAGTTCCGGCATTGACGAGCTTTTTCGAGGTAAAAAAAATATGGATTAAAATCTTTTTCAGGTGCCTGTAGTTGCAATCTCAGTCAACTGGATTTTTTCATCCATTAAGATATTTTTAAACGTCAATAATTCAAATTGTCTAGCGATACAGTGATCAACAAATCAACGTTTGGTATTATCCTTAAAATTTCCGTGGGATTAACTGATAGATAAGATTGGAAACCGACAAAGTTTATCAGTGGGCAACGTAGTCGGCACTCCGCCGTCCATTTGCCATCATATACTTAGTGCAGAATAGTGTGTGGCTGCTACATGCGTACACGCTGACGGCTCCGTGTGTGGGTGAGGATTTGTATCGGAGCGCGAACGCAGCGGCGCGGGCGGCGTGAGCTCCCCGCGAGAGATTTCAATAACGTGAACGCGACTCGCTTGTTTCGATGCCGTCAGCGCGTTGTTGGAACATTTTGTGTGATTGTAAATTGTACTAATTGGGCATGGCGGTCTCTACTGATAAAACGGTAGCTTCAACAATTACTGCCCTAGTGTTCGTGTTATACAACACCCTTAAGTACGTTCAGTGAAGAAGGAACTGTGTTACGACTCTGCACGGTCAGAACGCCTGCTAAACTGGTACTGGTATTAGATGCATAATGCATATTGCCAGTGAGTGTGTGAGTGAAGTGTTCAAAAATAGTCAGTGCAAAGGGGGGCTCGACGCAATGATACCCGTTGTAAGTATATCACTAATTAAACGATCACAACTTCATTATTGCTTGCTGTATGATTTTGAGGTTATCTTCAAAAATGTACAATACCAAAATAACATTATTTGCGATTTGCATGTTGAACAGATCATTATTATATTAGACAATTAAAACATAGTTTACTACTTGGCCTATCAACGGATGGTCAATAGTATTATTTGGCTCTTAACCAAGGAATTTGTTGGTTGAGAGGAAAAATAGTTCGCTTCTCGTGAAATTACCTCTACATAGCTAAATATACTATTGGAGTCATGTGTTATTGTTTAAATATATGTATATGTTTATTTGCTTTATGAATAAGATGTGTTTATGGCCTGTCGAGCAGTTATAATATGCATTATTATTGATCAATGTTTTCTTAGTGCCTACGCCTAACCTAGCCGTAAGTACGAAATCTAGGTATCTACCTATATTAAATGATTCTTTGGGCTTGAGTAATTAGTGATTATAAACACATTGAGATCCTAGCAATACTTGGAGTTCCCTCCATGCAAATTAATTAGGTATCTGAAAGTCATGCTATTCATTACGTTTAACTAATAACATACATGACATTGATTAACTATACAAGGTGTTACAAAAATACACATAAACCATTAAGGGGTGGTTCAGACCATCAAACTGAACAACTTTCACTATCGGACCAAAAAATCTGATGTTCCATACTAAACTACAAATCTACTCAAGCTAAATGTATGCAACAGCAGCTTTTTTTTCGCGATTACGATGTTGGTCCCATAGTGAAAGTTGTTCATTTTGATGGTCTAAACAACCCTAATATAAGTTTTAAATGTTTATTGTTACTTTTGTAACATCAGTATATGGGACAAACATAATATTATTTTGAAAGAAAAGGACAGTAGGTAAGCACGTCATTCTGCGAAAGTAAATATACCTGTAAGGGCAACACAAGGTGATTCATTTGTTCGTATTGTTATTGTCCTGAAATGCGATTTTTTAAAGTCCCACGTTCAAATCAGCAGTAGAAAATGTCAAAATTACTATACACGTCTTTTAAAAATAGCTTTTCTGGAGGCAAGATCCTAAAAACGTATAAAACGTTGGGTACCTTACCTACCTACTTGTGTTATCACTTATCAGTTAAGAAATAAGTAGGTACTAATGTGAATTAACCGAGATTTGAGAGTGTGGATTTAGTAATTTCGAGAGCTCTCGACAATGTTTACATTCTTTTAGGCTGGCTTGCACCAAAAAGTATTTAGGCTTAAACATGTTTAAATATGATGCTGTCACTGTCATTTGTATGAGCAGTGTGAAAGACAGAACTATCACGAAATACGTTTAAGTCTTAATACTTGTTGGTGCAAGCCGGGCTTAATCTTTGCAAATGAAGTTTGTTTTGGTAGACGTTTTTTTTTAATGTTTTCATATATTTTTCACTGTAGTTTGTGAAATAAAGCATATTTTTTTCTAATGTCATTCATTAATTCAGTCATAATTAAGAGGACGCGACGCATTAGAAATTTCGACGTCGATGAATTCAATTTTTGTCAGTAATTACAAAACGAATGAAAATATATGTTGGTAACCGTATAGTTCATGATAAAAACCTTATTTTGTTAGTTCAATACATGATTAGGTAATTTTTGAAACAGACATAAAATATCAATCATACCTCTTTTTAAAAAGAGATTCACATCATATGGGCAAACGGGACCGATTTAAACTTCTTAACTTTCTCCGTAGATGAGTCTATACATACTCTTTAAAATTGTAGAAGGAATTTCTCAAATGATCGTTTCTAACTAAATAAAATAGCAAAAACCATTTTATCGGGATGTATGCGGGTTGTGGGGCGTGCGTGCCCGGTATGAGAATTATTGTTTAACAATACGTCGCCTTAATTAACCTAGAAAATGAGTAGAAAACAAACAACGAGGACATTATCAGTTTATCTCATTTTAATAGTTTTCCTTGAAAGCGTACTAGCGAAGACAGATACTCCATTCTAAATTATCTTCGATATTATACCTTGTATGTTTATGTAGTAAGTACCTACATCTTTGACTAATTATTATAAGGACTAGCCTTGCGGTAGCATTTCCCCTCTGCCACGGTATAAGCACAATTGATCTTGTGAATTTACATTAAATTTTACACCTTATCACTAAACGAGACAGCCTATAATTGCGAAATAATAACTTCGAACTTAGAACGTTTGGGATTCACACGAGACTACATTTCATGATTTTTAACATTCAAAATTAGAATCTAAAGTTATGGGGAATAAAATCCAAAGTTGCCGATTTCATGTTACCTCGCCCCCCGCAAAAAGTGGCAGAAATGTTTGTTAGTAGAATTACACGCGTAACCAGTCCACATATAAATAGTCAAAGACCTACATTGAATACGTCGTTGTTTGTTTAATGCTGTTTTTTTCATATCTTAGGTACTTTTTACACAATCAATTATGTATATGACATGCCCCATACTTGTTATTATTTGCATAATTTTACGTATATGCAGACATCTGAGAATCATTGACGGTAATACCTATGTTCCCGACGATTACGTAATAAATTATACAATCAAGATAATTGTTGAACATCACTTATATGCGATAAAAATGTTTGCGAATAAATTTACAACTAAAAACTGTGTCGTTAACTACTTGTAATTCTCTCTTTTCGTTTATAATAATTGCATATTCGATTTAACAGTGAACATATATATTATCCTGGTCATCTTTATCTAGTATTCAATTGACTTTTCAAACGAGATTGTGTATTTTCCTCGTTAAATGTTATCTTAAGATAAAACTTACTTATATTACTGAATTTGTATGTTCGAAAACAAAACTGTAGCGCATCGTCTAAGAAATTATTTTGCAAACAAAACAAAGCCACTTGTGTGAGCTACTTAGATCAAAGTAAAATAAATGGATAAATAAAGGCCTTACGCGAACATTTCAAATGAGAAAAACCAGATAGAAATTGGTACTCAATAATTGTCTTTAATGTGACGAAATGTATACTTTCGAAGGTGAGGTACTGATATGAGAAACACTGCCCAAAAGAACTAGGTAGGTAAGTACCTTTATATAATGAAAAAAATACTTAAGCCAGGAAGCTGGAAATAGGTATTATCTATACCTTGGAATACAGACTGCCTTACAAGCGGTGACACATGAAAATACTCCTTGACGGTCGGCAATGTTCAACCTTCTTTTGTACGTTTTCATCATCGTTGATTGTTTGTCTCTTTCTAATCAAACGACGAAAATAAAAATAAAGTTTTAATTAATTTTTGTTTTGACAGAAAGGGACAAACCTAAAGTTTAAAACATCGACGAACGAAAGAATGTTGAACATTACCGAACACTATGGCCAATTTTCGTGTTACCATGCTTGTAAGGAGGATTGGTTTCCTTCATCATTCTAAATCCATGATTTAAACGATATAAATACCTTAATGTTACTGTCATCGGCATCAGCAGTGTAAGAGATAGAATGCCGTTAAATACACACCTTAAGTTTCAAAATACTGGAGCAAAAAACCCGGAAAATGTAGCTCATATTAAATACTTTTAATGAAAAGTATAGCGAATGCTGGTAGCACAAACAGTGCCGGAAAAAAAAATGTTCCGATCAGTGTAAAATGTATTGATAATTTGATATGGATGAAGACAGAGCAAAAATAGTTACACAATGATTATACGATGGCTACGGAATCCTATCATGGACGTGTCCGACATGCTCTTGGTCAGTTTTCATTCATACTTTTAATACGTCCCAGCAATCGAAGTTCTTCCCACTTTTATCTTGGTATTGTGGTACGTTTCTTAATCACTATTCTTTCATTTCATTCATTATGTCAGATGTCCCATAAATTCACACAACTTACGCATGTATGAAATAATAATTAGTTATCGACTAACTTCTTTTACACGATCGACAAGCAATTCATGCAAATGAACTTGAATATATGCAGTATATAAAAATATAAAAGTGGGCGTGGGTAGGTGTTAGGTGAGCAAACTAATTGCTTCCATCCGCAGCTCAATGGCAATATCGGTCACTTTGAAACATTAGAATGTCACATCTCATGAACTCTGTAATGAATTTGTTGACCTATTGTATTAAATACTGCAAAATTGTTATGGGCCAGTAGCAAACGAGTAGAACACGAGAGCTGTCGACCCGTGGCTCATTAGAAGGTTGTGGACTACAGTCTCTACTCCCTACAGTAAGGGGAAAGGCGGTCTGCAAGAAGAAGAATAGGCTTTTGCTGTAGCGCTGTTCCCGAGCACCTGAGCTACTAGTGCGAAAGTTACAATTGCAGCTCGGACTGATATTACCTTCATAAAATGGACGAAAACACGATTTCGTATTCACCTGTTTCCTCCTTAAATCGATTTTAAAAATTATATGTGAAAGACTGTCTGTATGTTTTCCTTTTTGTTTATATTCGTAAAATTTGCTTGCTGGAAGTCTGAGCACAAAGGTAAAATAATAAGAAACAGGAACTAGGAGTCCTAGTTCTTTTAGTAATTCATTTATGGAAAAAATAAAACTTAAGGAAATGGCAGAGGTAATATCGACTGTATGGTAAAAACATATTTGCTCTTGAGGGTAATTATCCCGGGAGGAAACAGGGGAATACCTACGTGTTATGTACTAAACCGAACCCGACTTTCCTCTTAAGTCTAGCGTCACTGAACTGGATAAATTTCATTATTATCAGAAGGTCTTATCGATCGCTTCTCCCTCGCCGCTCCCTCCTCTCGAGTTACGTCATCGTTTGCCTCGTGTTTCGTCGGTGACGTCATGGTTTGATGACGGCATTATACGTCATGGATGTTAACGCATGCGCGCCCCTGTTAGGCAACTAAAGCTATATTTGGACTGCCGAGGTAGGCGTTATTTATATATTATGGAGTAATATATCTGAGATATAATTGTATGATCAGAACCTAATACTGAACAACTTTTTATGGGATCAAAGTAGAAATTGCGACAGCAAATAAGCAGTTTCGTACAAAACTGCAGTCTTGTAGATCCCACATCCGTACCCTCCTTAATATCCCATCTCACTCTATTGACTTCTATTCCTATTCCTTCACTGTCCAAGTAATCCGCCTGGGGAACTCTCTCCCATTCAATAATAGACTGTCAAACAATCGCTCCATTTAAAAAAAGTCAAATTTCACCATCTCTCTCTTCAATAAACTAGTATATTTATTTAGTATTTTTTAATTTATCATACTGTATACAGCGTGTTAATGAATAAGCGCAAAACCTTATTTAAAACAAAATAATTATATTGAAACAATAATTTCATTATTTTGATAGTTAAAATAAAGTTATCCGCATTTTAAGTTTTCAGGCAAATATGATTTGTTATCATTTCAGCAATGAATGAAAGCGCTAGCGTGCTCGTGGATACATTTTAAGAATCTTTTTTGCTAGTAAGTAGGGTGAGTGCGCATGTGCGATGGGTTGAGATCGAGTTCAGTAAATTTTAAATGTTACGAACAAAATTATTTAATATTTTGAAAAAAAATCCTGTGTGTAAACCATGATAATTCGATTCTGCTCTCGATTCTAAACAAACTATTTTCTAGTTTTGCGTTAATTCATTAACACGTTGTTATATACCTGTATATTTATGTAATATGTATTTATTTGTGTTAGATACTATTTCATTAGTTAAATGTGCACACTATGCCTGCCTCACTTTGTATACTCTATCTTTGTCTCGGGTCTGTTGGAAAAACCTCTTTAGAGATAAGCTCGCCTTTTGTAGGTACTTATCTATAATGCTGTTTTCATTTATATTTCCGTGTGTACAATAAAGTGTTAAATAATAAATAATACAAACCATGTGTATAGAGCGGAACAGCTGATTTTATATCGCCATTTCGATGTTGGTCCCATTGAGAAAGCTTTTCCGTTTGATGGTCTGATCATCTTCTTAAAAACCGTCAGAATTAAGTTAGACTGTATATTTTGAAAGTTTGGATAAATAAATGTTTTATTTAGCGTAAAATATTCAGGTTGATTATTTTCCAATAGTTTAGAAATTGAGTTTCATAATATTTTCACTTCTGACAAGCTATTTTATATGTGTTTTATCAGGGCAGGCAAAAAAGGCAGAAACTTCCTTGTTAGGCGAGTTGGTTCACTTTAGATAGAATTAAGCGTCTTGTTGTAAATTGCATTAGATCTAAGACAATAAAACTTTGAAAAATCAAAAATATTAATTCAAATTTTATTTATGATTTAATTTAAATTCCTTTTTTCATTTATTATTAACATTCATTAGCATATATTTAATTAACAAACTTAAAGTGACCAAGTTGGAAAGACTCATAAAACTATAAAGGTGATATAATATGCTGCAACGTTGGAAATGTTAGATTGATATGAAAACTCATTTTATGTTTTATTCAGATTCCTTCTTAATATGCTGACACTTTTTTAAGAGGAACTGAAAAGCTGATTTTAGATTTCGATGTTGGTGCTATAGAGAAAGTTGTTCAGATTTACGGTCTGATCATCCCCTTAAAAAAGTGCCAGCATATTAAGGACACTATAGATATTGAGCCATGACATCTTACGTGTTGATGGCCAAACTTGAAACTATACTACGATCCCAACCATCAGCCCTTCGTCGCATTCTCTTTCCCGTCACCAGGTGGCGCCCCAACCCTCGCCCCATTCCCAACATGGCGGCCGGTATTATCGTCGGCATGGACAACACGCCACCCTAGTCAAATTGTGATTTTAATCTAGTTATTCTTTCAAAATAAGACATCTAAGGCCTAGTGTTATTAAGTTTTTTCAAAGATGAGTTCAGCATCAAAGTCAGGTATGTGTCATATTTTATTTTTATCCCAGGTACCTATCGGGATGACACATTTTGACACCCTGCTTCTAAGTATTGATTAGCGAAATGCTGATCTACGTAATTTGATAGCCTTACGTAAATTTGGGTATATATTTTACGTACTTTATCTGGCTTAATATCTGGATATGTGATGGTTAAATAACTTTATATTGTTAAGATTGATATATTGTACGATTACGCAACAGTGAAACGCAAAATTGGCGCATTCAGTTGGTGCATTGCGTTGCCTAGCAACGTCACACGTTATGCATGCTAGTAACATATCTATGAAGAACAATTAGTTAATACCCTTTTGACCTTCCTTAATTAGTTTTATTTATCGAAGGTAAAAATTTCAACCAATTTATTTCTTATTTCATGTAACTATTTACATCTAAATGCATAAAAAGTTAACCTCAGTTTAACTTCGAAAACATATTAGTACACATAAATTATAACAATAAAAATGCAGTCCAATATTTTTTTTTTATTTCTTATTTCTGACCCTAAATATCCATGGTAGGTTTGTAGAATTAGTTCTTGAAAGAGATTCTTTATCTGTATTCAAAATTTGAATACAGATAAAGAATATGTATGTTCTGTTTTGGTGTACAATAAAGTATAATTGAATTGAATTCAGATTAAATTAAAATATTACAAAAGATTTTCCTTCGGACCGAAGTGACTTGCTTCAGAACTTTCGTAGTTCGTACTCAAAATAGTATTGTGATAAACAAGTACCCGACTTGTTTATCACAATTGACAACATTTCATTTAAGAAAGGTAACAAAATAAGAAAACCATTTGGAGATTATGTGATTCAAAGCTTATATCAACATTATCAGATTTAGATTTTTCTATCCATTATTTCTCGAGTTATTTGAAAAATACTGAAAAATAAAATAGAGGTGAATGAGATTTTATTCCTTTGCCTGCTTGGCTTTTCTATTGTATTTGACAGTTTTATTTTTAATGTTATTGCGCTTAGGTATCTTGGCCATAAATCCTATATTTTTCAGCAAATTCAAAAGTCAATTAAAAATAGAAATATCGGTCAAAACTAAAATCGGAAGATTACGTATCTCTTATTTTTTAACCTATTTTTATATTTTTATTTAAAAAAGTGTTTAAAAAATGTAATGTTGTCACTAAGTTAATATTTTAATGAGTACAAACCCTTGTTTGCTTTTTTGTTGTTGTTTTTGTTTTTAACTTTTATTACTTTCGTCTTATGTTTTATGCATAGACCAATTCGTTAAATGGTCTAAGGTTTCTAAGCTATTTTATAGGGAATATTGGGTTTGCCTATGTACTAACCTATTAATTCACCAAATTTAAGGCCCTCGTGTGTATAAAATGTATCGTTAGCAAAACCATTAAATAAATTAAATTAGAAGTCTACCAACTTAGTGAAATAGATCCAAATTCATTTACGAGAAAAGTATGTAACGCATATAATTGTACACCCTGGTAATATTATTATGCATTACATACTTTTCTCGTAAATGAATATGGGTGCTTCAGACCATCAAACTGAACAACTTGCACTAATTACCAAAACTAAAACCGCGAAAAACTTCCATAGGTAGTCATCGAAAAAGTCAATGGCTGCTAGACAAAACAATATGGAACAGCTGATTTTGTCTCGATTTTAGTCTTGGGCCTGTAATGAAACTTGTGTATAAAGTATGAATCAATTTATTTAAGTTTATACCCTGTCCATGGGGCGTAAAATTAGAATTTTCTGTAGATACATGAGCCAAAAAATAAAGCACAGAATAAATCCGAATTTTTAATTTTTGCAATTCAAATAGATTTAACATGTATTGTTTCTACTTTTCAGGTGACGCCCAATCTTCTTCTGGATTACGCTCTACAATAAAGGTATAAAGCTAAATTACCTAGTCACAACTTTTGGATATGGATCCAATTTTAGAAAATGAAGCGGCTGCCTCAGAGTCACCTACGAAGTTTGGAAAATCAAAACACAAAACCAAGAAGAAAAAGAACGCTGTTGATAGTCAAAAGGATGGTCAGACGGTTGTCGGAGAAAGAAAGAAATTTGTTGTCACTACATTATCTGCGTCAGATGAAAAGGATGAGCCATCCAATAGTGTAGTCCAAAGCAATGTCCATACGGTTCATTTTGGTACACGAGGAGTAGAGTCGCAACGACCTCATGTTAGATCAATTTTCAAGGACAGAGCTGACACCTCAAGACCATCCAGTGTCGAGAGGGATACTGCTAACTTAAAAGAGTATGAAACCTTCCATGGAACCTCTTCTAGTCCACGAAGCTCTATTTTTGATATTTTTAGAGTAAAAAGGAGACAGAGCGATGCAAAAAAACAGCAATCGTTCATGCAAAATGTAAAAGCTGCTCTTGGAGCAGCACCGAAGTCATCAGAAGCCCCTGAGCCCACTAAAGTAGAAAATGAACCCGAGAGTTCAAAAGATTCACATAAGAAGTACTACCACACGGTAACGGGGGCTTCTTCAAGAAAATCTAGTCCTATGACGCGGGTGATGGATATTTTTAGAAGTAAACCTCATCAGGAAACTAACCCTGCTGCAGTTGATCCAATCAAAAAGAAAAACAAGCAGTTACGTCGCTCCTCGATAGAGACCACTTCACCTACTTATCACAAAAATTCATATGCATCATTAGATCCTTTACAAGCAAAGCAATTATTTAGAGAAGTTCGTGGGCTTCCTAAATATGATCCCTACTTATCTATTGTTCAAATATCTATAGGAGGAAGAGATAAAACGAGGTTACTGTTGAATTTCTTCAAATACCATAAATGTTACGAAATTTTACCAAAGTCAGCAAAAGTCATTATATTCGATACACAATTTTTGGTAAGAAAAACTTTTCCCACATTGATATCTCACGGAATTCGGTCCGCACCGCTGTGGGATGCAAGTAAGAAATTGCTTGTTGGTATGATAACTGTTACCGATTTTATAAGGATTCTGCTGCATTACGAAAGTCAAAATTTGTCGATGGAAGACCTAGAGAGACATACGCTTCATAACTGGAAAAAAATACTGCGGCCGTCGCGAAAACCATTATGCAGCGTAGGACCCGACCAATCCCTCCACGAGGCTATTAACTTACTGAACAAGAATCGCGTTCATCGTCTTCTCATGATAGATCCTTTCAATGGAGACGTTTTGTATATTTTATCACATAAAAGAATTTTGAGATTTTTGTTCGTGTATTTAAACGAATTTCCAGAATTGACGTTTTTCCATAAAACGTTAGTTGATTTGAAAATTGGAACATACGATGAGATTTCGTCTGTTACGGACAATACTAGTATTAAAACAGCATTTCAACTAATGTTAGAAAAAGATATATCCGCTTTACCAGTTTTAGATGAAAATGGCACGCTTTTAGATGTTTATGCTAAATATGAAGTTTTGAATCTGGTAAGTGAAAAATTGTATTTGAATTTATCTTTGACGATAGGAGAAATAAAGAATAAAAAGAAAGACTGGGAAGAGAAGTTACAAAAATGTCGTTCCAGTATTACTTTATACGAGGCCTTAGAAGTTATTGTTAGAACCGAGAGTCATCGATTATTGCTAGTGAGTAAGGAAGATAAACTTATAGGCATTGTATCGCTATCTGATATTTTAGTATATCTAAATAGAATAATTCCGACAGAGAAGAAAGTCTCTTCACTTCAAGAAATATTCAGACCTCTCGAAGTAAATAAGGTACCAGAATCATCAAAAGAAAATGAGAACGAAGTTATATCTATAGAAGTACCAAATATAGGGAAACCGGTAACTGAACCTGATGCGATTGCCCCAGAACCAAATAAGGACACTGACACGACAAATAAGTCAGATTTAAACGCAAATACAAATATAACAACAGATAATATAGACAATACTACTGAAGATTGTAAAAACGAAGATTCTAGTGTAGGCACAGTCCCACCTACAACCGAGGAGTCGACTAACGTTAACTAATTGCTAAATGTGGGCATAAGTAGATCACTTATTCCAAAGAAAATGTGATAGGTGTAATCGCCGAAACATTGTATTATAATCTCTAAGAACGCTTTGTGCTTGTATTGATAATGTATTTTAAATTCGTATTCATTAATAGTTGCATCAAATACCACGTGATTGCCTTATTCATTATTTAATTAATTACAAAACATTGCTAAAACTTAATAAAATATTTTAGCATTTTGGTTTTTCTCTTCTTATGGTAAGTTTTACTAGAAATTTACATGAAATTAATATACCTACAAGTGTTTCGATTTTTATTGAGATTCGCTTGAATCTGATATTCGTTCGAATGGATGAAATAATAATTTGCCGGAGAAACCTGTTAACCTGCAAGGACACTCCGCTCCGGTTGACATGATTGTGAGAACATCAATTTTATTTTTATTCTACCTACCAAATTTGCATACGAAGCAGTAACTAGCTAGAGCAAAAGATACTCTGTTTTTTATAATCTATATCCTAGTTTATTCGGCCTTTGCCTAGCAGTGGGACAGTAAACAGGATACGTAAAAAATAATATTTAGTTCAGTATTGTATATTAGTTTTCACTCGTCCAAAAATAAATATGAATTTCATTTCAGATTTCGATATCAGTACAAAAAGTTTACTGAAAATCTATGCTAGATTGTTTTTATTACACGGTAGCCTGATCATTGTTGAACAGAAACATACCTACTCATTTTTGGAGATATACATAATATTCAGACAAAGACAGACAGATTTATCGATAGATAACAGAACAAACTTGTAATGTGCTTGTTATAATTGTTGCATCTACTCTAGATGTAAGATAGGTAGTGAGAGCAGCATGCAGCAGACTGCAGGAGACTCGGCGACCGGTCCGGCTCGGCGAACGACAGAACCCGGAACATAACACGAGACCCAAGGTCACATCGTATCTTTTACTTTTAGCGGGATAAACACTTATATCGTCCTACCTAAGCGATCATATGATAAAACAACACGTAATTATGATCGAGTTACGCTATCGTTAAATGCTCATAATGATCAGTAAAATTTAAGCAATTAATTTGATGTAGATGTTATCACAAAAATCATTTGATGGTAACGTGATATTAATAGATTCTAGTCGGATTAACATATGAAAATGAACCAGTGCCGGCCCACTCGTGTGAAACCGGTAAGTCACTTGGCACTGGTTAAATAAATATGGAAGGTTGTCTCGATTGTGTGCCGATCTGCCTACACACACAACACTATCGCCTCTGCCGGGTAACGATGACGCCCGGTCGATGACAAGCCAATATTTGGACGCTGTAGTTACTCAACTAACCGTAATAATAGATTTCTTCTTACTTCCATAATATTCTAACAAAACAAGATATATTTATTTGTATTTACACCTATGTTTTGAGTTCTAGGATTACTATACTCTATTAAAAATAGCAACGAAATTTTAAGGCTAATATGAATTACAGAAACATATTAGAAACACTTCTTCTCACTTATTTTTAGAATAGCTTTAGTAACGTCCAAGATATGTCGGATATCTTTCTGATAAATCAATTATATTTGGTAATTAGAATTGGCCAGAATGCTATACAGAAATCGGAAAATCTTTTCGTCCTTATTTGGAATGAATTATAAGTACCTATATATGTATTTTATTCATATAGGTCTATATGAATAAAATACACGATATCGAGTAGGTGTAAAATCCACATGCTGTGTACAAATCGTACTTTTTAACAAAAATAATTTGGCAAAGATAATTTTTTGCAACGAGAAAGTGTATTACTGTATAAAACAATTTCTCATTATGGTCTTTGTGCGGCCTTGAGTGTCTATCTCAAATGGAATATTTATATCGAACGAACAAAAAGCAATTGATAATTCCTTCCGGTAGGTATCGAGTGTTGCAAAACATGCTACAATAACAAGTCAAGTGAGAGTCGGGCTACTCGCGCACCGAGGGTTCCGTAACGCAACATTAACTTACTAAATATTTTTGTTTTCTCCGGGACCTTTAGCGTGAGACCGACTCACACTTGGCCAGTTTTAAATTATTTTTTGTTATACTGTAGAGTTTACTCTATAATCACACCAAGTTTGACGCTTGTATGTGTTACCGTTTTTAAAATAGAGCGAGAATAAAAAAACGTTGATAAAAACTAGTTTCTTGTATCCCCCTTAATTCTTATCTTTTTGACATTTTTATTATTTATTAGCAAATCAAAATAACTCACATTTTGTGTGAATTTCGACTGTCTAGCTATTACGGTTCAAAACTTACAGCCCTAAATAGGTAGGACCGACGGACGAACAGCGTAGGCTTATGAATGGGGTCTCGTTTTCACTCAAGGAACCCTAAAAATTAATAAAAAAACAAGCTCATAAGTGTATATGAGATATGATTTATTTAATTGTTTTGCTGCACTTAAATCAATGCTAAGCGGTAGTGTGACTAATCAATTAATTTCTTGGGTAATTGAACGTCTATTTGTGATAGTTCTCATTATCCGTCTCTTACTTACTCTCGTGATTTAAGCTTTTTATTGCAAGTTAGTGTTACATGTTACGATGCATTATGCAGCAACTAACGATATAAATCCCAATATGTATACAACGTGTTAATAAATTAACGCAAAACTAGAAAGTAGTTTGTTTAGAATCGAGAGCAGAATCGAATTATCATGGTTTTAACATAGGCATTTTTTTTCTTCAAAATATCAAATAATTTGTTTGTAAAATTAAAAATTTATTGAACTCGATGTCAACCCACCGCACAGGCACTCTCAACCTACTTACTACCAAAACAAGATTCTTAAAATGTATACATGAGCATCATTTTTGCCTCAAAACTTAAAATGCGAATAACTTTAAATTTTAACTATCAAAATAGTGAAATTATTGTTTCAATCTAATTATTTTATTGTAAATCAGTTAGGGTGTATGAGGTTTTGCGCTTATTCAATAACACGTTGTATAATAATAAGACTTAGCTACTGGTAATTACAATACTTAGTTACAGTTACACAATTTGAACGCTCTACCTAAGTACACAATTTTACAAAACACTGGAATGTCGTTCCCAATAAACATGGAATAATAATATTTTCCTCTAATATTTACGAATTCAGTTTTTTTTAAACTTAGGTAGTATTCGTTTATAAATTGCTTAGAAGGCATAGCTGGTTCTGAACGACCTAGACGACACACAATTTATACCCATTTCATTAATTTTAAGCTTCATGAATTTATTTGCAGTCAAGAAGTAGATATCTAGGTAAAAACTTAAAGCTATAGATAGGTATATTATGCCAGGTCTTCGTCAAATTTTATTACATAACGAAATTAAAATTTTGGTGGTCGTTTTTGGAGTTCCACGCTCCATGGGTTCGAACGGGAAATCTATAACCGACAAGAAGGAATAACCACTGAACACAAACGTAAGAATCGTCTCTTAAATACGGAATCGATAGGTAATCTAATAGGTTAGGGAGATCGGGGCAAAACGAGAATCGGGGCAAGACGGGACAAGAGCTTGTGTGCGTGACTTGTAGACCCTATTGAGCCAGCGGTAGCATCAATCGAACGAACTTAAGTTGCCTCACGTCAGTCCATGAGGAGTGAGCGTTTCGCTACCTTTTTTGGCTTCACTGTGAGAAAAAACTTATTTTCAAAAACACAAATGAAACTGACGATGATGTGCACAAAGGAAAATTACGGTGATATTTTTTTATCCTAAGATGGTTGCAGAAGTATTTAATTTTAACATTAGATGTGGTTTTTGGCCTTCACTGTCTTCGGTTAGAAATATTGGTTCCATTAAAAATATGTCTGTTGGGGCAAAACGGTCTGGGAAAAAAAGGATACTGAAAAAAAGAAACACGGTAAGAAAAGTGATGATCAAAAGACTGTTAAAAAGATACCTGAAAAGAAACAGTTTGAAAAGAGAAAAAAAAAAGAAGGCAAAAGTGACACGGACACTCATTCATCCCAAGAGGAAGACGATTATGACTGCGCTCTCATATAGGTATTGTAGGTACTCATACTGAAGCTTGGGTGATTTTTATCGGGTGCTGTGGTCAGGTGCATAATTCCTGCTCTGGAGTTGAAGACGAGAGCGAAGAGGCACACACTTATGAAAGCTGCCTGCCTGATTAAAATGATATCTCTTCTTTCCCCGTAGCGTTTCCCAATTTGCCCCGACCCCGGGGAAAAACGTTAAATTTGACATGTTCACTATTATTCCGTATTACCAAAAAAATATGTGATTTAGCTTTTAATACGATTTGATTATGAAAATTTGATTAGTTAATGTTGCTTTCTATGCAAAAAAGATGTTCTCACGAACAGTTAAGTATCCCATTTTGCCCCGGTTTAAATATTAAAATATTTTGTAAAGGGCAAAGTCAAACTATTTTAGATAATTTAATGTAGATAATCATTTGAAACGGTATTAAAGATTTGCATTCATTTGTTAATATCTTGTACTTACAGAATAACATTATGTCATAATTATAACCTCACTGCATGATCTTCCTGCCATATATATGTTAATTTTTTACATGGAGTACAGGAGAGAGAGAGATACAGGAGTGCGATTTTTGAAACTCATACTTTGAACTCATCAGTTCAAAATGTCAAAATCACTATGGAGATATGCATCTTTCTACTGCTGATTTGACTTTCAAAAATCATACTTCAGGAGTGCGATTTTTGAAAGTCAAATCAGCAGTAGAAAGATGCATATCTCCATAGTGATTTTGACATTTTGAACTGCTAAGTTCAACGAATGAGTTTCAGAAAAAGGCATAATAGTATTCATCTTGCTCTATGAATGCTACAAAACTGGCAGAAAATACAAAGAGTGCTTCTCAATCAATCGATAAACGCAGAACATATAAACACATTCACTTCACAAGCCTAATTAACTCCAGGCCAGTTGAGGTAGCGATTCTAAACAAGAACTGTTAAATGTTTATTACTAAATTTATACATAACATGTTATGCATTAATGTAAAATTTAGATACTTAATTACTTCCAAGTTAATCACAACTTTTCTTTTTAAAAATGAGTTGTTCTCATCGTTATAGTAAGTGAGGTATAAGTATAGAGTCCTTACTATGCGGTATTTTAATTACCAACAAACTGAACGAATTTTTCTATGAGATCAAGGCCGAAATAGCGACATATTACGACCTTTATCTCATAGATACAATTATTAGTTCAGGAGTGCGATTTTTGAAAGTCACCGGCCGGCTGAGTAAAATGGTTGATATTCACCGATTTCCCAACGTTCGCATTTTTAAATCTTACCGGTGACTAAATTCTCATACCCATGAGTATAAAACGAGTGCCTCTACCCACTCGTATTGAACTCATGTATATGAGAAGACTTTTGTATGAGATTTAAAAACCGTTCAAGCACACCGTTGATATTCAAAAATCGCACCCATGTTTGATGGTCTAATACATCACATTAAAATAATATGTCCTAAACATTTGGGTCGAGTAAGATAAAATATTGTTGATGAAATTCAGATACGTATGTGAAGTCTACCAATCCGCATTGGCCTCACTTCGCGTGGTGTACTAACGCCCAAACACCCTACATGAGGGTAGGCCTGTACCCTGCAATGGGACGTATATGTGCTGATGATGATGATGGCAACACATATAGGTAGGTAAATTAATGTATATTGAAAAAAAGGTCTATGCTCGGAGTTTCCTGTGAGATTGAATCAGAAATGAAGAGATCCGCAGAAGAACCAGAGTAGCTGATATAGCCCAAAGAATTGCTAAACTAAAGTGGCAGTGGGCGGGGCATATTGCTCGCAGAACCGACGGCCGATGGGGCTGAAAAGTTCTCGAGTGGCCCCCCACACGGTGGACCGATGACCTGGTGAAGGCGGCGGGAAAGTAGCGGCGTAGTTTTCACAGAAAGAAAAGTTAACAAACACTAATGATGATAAAAGATCTAAACTAAACATAGACAGTAAACGAGTACAATGGTTGGACGCTGTACGGGCGACGTTAAAAATGTTTCACAATATTTTGCCAAGTGAGAGTCGAGAGATTTTACGAGTCATTGAAGGCACAATTTGTAAACGTTGCCAAAGAGAATGGATTGATTACTTTTTAAGTTCCATGATTATGCTGGCTTAACTAAAATGCCTTTAGGCTAGTTGTCTTATTAATGCTCGTCATTAATTTTAGACATCACACGTTATATACTCTTTGGTTCTGTGTTTATATACTGCACGAGCTTTTAACCTGCGACTTCGTCCGCGTGGATTATCCCTTTAGGGGTAGATTTTCGAAAAATCCTTTCTTAGTGCACCCCTAAATCCTCTGTAGAATATACAGGGTGTAAGGAAAAGTATCATTAACCTTTAAACCACATACACTACCTATCAAACTGAACATCTTTTAGTATGGGAGCCTACCTGTCAGAACAAAAAAATATCATATACAGTTTTAAAAAAAAAAAACATTCAAGTGAAACATCCCGTCTCCGTCGTCCGTTAGACCAACTAAGATTTATCACAATTACGCCTATCGGTCGAAAAACTTATACCTTTTCTTTACTGGTTTCGCGTTTAGTATTCGTTAACACTTTCCAACGACAAACATCGGTTGCGTTGAAGTCTTTTGTAAAACAATTCGGCGCAAAAAAAAAATGATTATGAGAAAAGTACGTACCTAGATGTTAGAATAAGCATAAGCATAAGCATATGCTCACGACTACATTCCCCGAGGGGCAGTCAGAGATATTCTGAAACCTCAGAACATCCACTTTTCACCAGTAGTACCGAAACTCTGTCCAGTGTGACTGGGAGTGAACCCGTCGCGACTTATATTGGACAGTGGGTACAACACATGCCTCGAAATTGAAGCATGCAGGTTTCCTCACGATGTTTTCCTTCTCCGAAAAGCCAGTGGTGTTACAAGTCGTACATAAATTCCGAAAAACTTATTGGTACGAGTCGGTCTGGACGGGGTCGAACCATCGCCTCCTGCACGGCAGGCAAGGTTACTCGCCACTGGACCACCACGGCTTTTAAAAATTACTATTACACTGTTTTGTTTTGAAAAGCATGAAGTCCTACCTGTCTTAGTGTTATGTGAGCGAGAGTAAGTATTTTGTAATCAAGTAGAATCTGATGTCATAGCGATTGGTCAGTCAGCCAGTCGATGACCCCCTGACACAGACTGCTATTAAGAATGTCTACCTATACGCTAGAGCGGTCACTGACTAATAAATAAATAAGATGAGGTGTGATGTGCGAAAACGGCGCGTTTGATCGTCAATTGTATTTTATTCGTACTATGCTAAGGTTTGGCGTTAAATTATTTTTATCTAGCTTGTTTTACAGAAATTGATGGCAGTACCTTTATACGTACTTCGTAGCTGTATTTTTTCTTTGTATAGTATCATGCTCGTGCTCCTTTGGCTATTTATATGTGGACTGGTTACGCGTGTAATTCTACTAACAAACATTTCTGCCACTTTTTGCGGGGGGCGAGGTAACATGAAATCCGCAACTTTGGATTTTATTCCCCATAACTTTAGATTCTAATTTTGAATGTTAAAAATTATCAAAAGTACATACATACGTACATATACATAAAACTCACGACCGTAATTCCCTTTCGGGATAGTCAGAAACATTGCTACAACTACCAACTGTCTGTATAAGAACGTAGTTGTAGCAATGCTCACATTTAGCTATTTAAGTTTCAGGATGGAATGACGTGTCAAGTGGTGAGAGGTAGCTAGCCTTTCGCCCACATAAACACTGCACAAGAAACCTTTAATCCCTTAGTCGCCTCGTACGACACCCACGGAAAGAATTGGGGTGGTCCATTCTAAGCCGGCTGCTGAAAAGTAGTCTCGTGTGAACCCCAAACGTTCTAAGTTTGAAGTTATTATTTCGCAATTATAGGCTGTCTCGTTTAGTGATAAGGTGTAAAATTGAATGTAAATGCACAAGATCAATTGTGCTTATACCGTGGCAGAGGGGAAATGCTACCGCAAGGCTAGTCCTAATAATAATTAGTCAAAGTCGTGCTCAGACAAATTATTCACGGAGTAAAATATCTAGTATACAGGGTGTAAGGAAAAGTATAATTAACCTTTAAACCACATATTGTACCCATCAAATTGAACAACTTTCACTATGGGAGCAAACCTGTCAGCGCAAAAAAGACCATCAGCATATTAAGTAGGACCCATGCATATAGCGAATAGCAAATAAATTTAATTGCCATGTTTTATGAAATTTAAAAACACATTCATTTCATCCTTACAATCATGTTGCTATAAAATTAGTATATTATAATGAATTTATGATATACAATATAATTATGAGCAACATATAAAGTATTTCCTCTAGTGCTAGTATGGTGATTAGTCTGATTAATGTTTAATAACAATATTACTAGACATATCATTCATATGGCCTTTTTAAGAAATAACGTTATATCTCACGTCACGGAAAAATAGCTGGATTATGACTTATGAGTACTTTAGAATACTTTAAACATTCGGTGAGAACTTGTATCCGTTTCCTAATTGAAGTTATCAGTTTAATTAATAATAACAATTTGGACAAACTGACATTCTGTTTGCATTTAACTATTATCTAAGATTGGGACTCAGTTTGAAATATCTCTAACGCCCACCCGCCGAAATCTTAAAATACGTACTTTGCAAGCTAGGATTATAAAGTTTAAGTGTTTGAGAGTTGGTAAAACGATTCAGAGATCCTGCAGACATGTATCATACATACATAAGGACCAACTACTTTTAAACCTTCTTAACACGTCACTGATGGTAGGGATATATGAAATGGGACATTTTGACATTGGTTACAGGGAAACACACGGCTTTATTTACCGTTATGCCACGGAGTTATTCCATAGGTAATTTATAACATATAACCACAGTATAGGAAAGAGTATGGTACTACATAAAATAACAAAGCTCTAAAGTTTAATTAATTGATCTCTATCTAGATAGAGACCTATAATTCGCATTAGTACCAAACTCACTTCTAGTGCAAAATATTATCTATAAGTTTGAATTCGTGATTATGATTTGTAAGAATAGTATGTATTGTCTACAACCTTATTATAAACTTACCTAGAGATAATAAAAAATAACCAGTCTTTACAATAAAATCGAAAGTAATTTGATATTTAAACAATGTACATATTTTAAACTCGATTAGCATCTATTGAGATTCAAACGAGTTAAAGTTAATACCTACTACCTACACTGTCGCGCTTTAGAGTGTAAATTGATCAGTTGATTTATTAACGCAATTTTTACACAATGGACCGACTGCTCACGGTGCGAATCGTAGGCAAACATGTTTGCCGTACAATATTTTATATGACCAGAAGCAGTTAAGCTGCTTGACTTTATCGATACTAATGTTGCGCAATGTTATAAATCGAGCATCCATGCGCTATTGTCTGTGTTTTACAATGCAATAAATCAAATTATACTTTTTGCTTTCCTCATTTAGGTGGGGCATATCAAAAATAGGTCCGTAATGTGGGTAGGTCATGGTTAATACCTATTCCCTCTTCCTGGGGTAGGTAGGTATTATTAGTATTTTTTTAGGATTGTGTTATACCTAAGTTTTTTTAAATGAACAACAGTGCATTTTAAAACATCGTTCCAAAATAAGATTGCTGTATTAAGAATCATATTGCATTCTAGAATATTAATGAGCCACGTGATGTAAGCTCACGTGTTTGCTAATGATGTTCGTAAAAGGAAGGAAAAGCTTAATCTACGCAAGCGCAAGATCGTGGGTGCGAAATTGCATATCAACTTAACTAAGTATGTAGACTAGGGAACTTTTACTCAACATTTTATACTTCATTTAATTAAATAAGCCTTATTAAGGAATAAGGACATCTTAAGGTACTGTCGTAAATAGTGAACGTTTTGGAAATTTCCTTTTTGTTTTGTGATTCGCTTATTTAATCAGAGCTCTTCGGATACCTCTTTAGAATAGACCATATTATAAACCAAGAATTAATATTACACAACCTTTTTTAGTAAGTACCTTTAAGTTCTTCAGTAAACCGAAAGTAATATTTATTAGCTTCCTTATAAAAAGAACAGGCCGAAGTTGATCTCAATGTTATGCGCGATACCAAATAATATATTCGCCTTGTTCTAAAAGATAGCAGAGGCGATGGCGACCGACGAGACGAGCGATGGATTCAGCGAGCTCAAGGAGGACCGGACCATTTGGAAGCCGGAACACAACCTGCATGGAAATTGTGCGCAAGCGCCGCCGCCCGGACCGATCGGCGATCGCTATTCACTTGATTGCCGATTTAGGTAGGTAGATACCTAAATGTTTTAATTAATATTTAAATGTATGTTTAAATTGTTTTTATTATATCTTATCTAAAACGTTATGGTTTTAGTTTAGTAAGTAATCAATTTTAGTGCTTATTTTGTGTATTGTAATTGTAACTAAAAGCCAATGTAGACCTACCATTCTTTGAATTGGAAGTTGGAAGCAATCTTTTCCTGTAGGTTTTATCCTACTACAGGAAAACATTGCTTCCACCTGCATATATTAGGTTTTTTGCTTTAGATGTTAACATTAACAGGAAAAATATTTTAATTTTAGAAATGTAGTATAAGAGTAATCGAAACTGCAAGGCAGTAGAACATAAGTTTGCTTGTTCCTTGCATCGTCTCGAGTAGGTAGGTATTTAGCATTGGTTTGATTTGATGTCTTGGTTTAAATAATATGTTATATTTTAAATGTTGTTCAATAAGATTTTATTTGGCATAGTAGGTAATTATAGACAATTAAATGCAAGTCTTCGCGTCGATGATTGTTGAGAACGTCAGTTAAAAAACGTTGTTATAAAGTCTTCCGTGAACGAAACGTTTACTTTTTCGTGTACATGATTACGAGTATCGTTCGCTTTCACTATTACCCATCAAGCGACGATATGACAGCATAATTAAGCGCGTCGGACACAATCACGCGCGCAGTGCGTGCATAGTGCTGGCCGGACAAAAAGTGCGGTCGTGACCCCTGCGTCTGCGCAGCACTGGCACAGAAAAGAGATATACAGTAAAGCAACTTCATGCAAGCGCTCGAATAAGACGCACGAACACAGACGAGCGCTACGCACGTACACGGCACGGTAAGGTACTTCGGGGCGCAACAGAATAGTACGACCAGGAAAATAATTACGCTCGTCAATCTTAGTTTGCGCAGAGCAGACCCGAGTGCCCGTCAAAACCCGAAATCATTTAGTAATCAAAGGGTGCAAAGTCGGATAGCAACGAAAAAAGCGTAAAAAACAAGTTAATAGGAATTGAACACAATCCCTTGCCGCATAGCCCTTGCGGCGGCCCTTGCCTTGAGGGCACATCCAGATTGGTCACTATAATTTCGCGCGCTATTAAAATTTTTCAACTGCGAAAAGACTGATGAACCTGGTACTATTGTACTAAAGTACCTTAACGGGCTGTGTACGTGCGTCGATTCTAAAGCTTGTATGCAGTTGCTGTACTGTATATCTCTATTCTTTGGCATTTGTGCGCCCGCGCCCTTGCCGGATGTAACGAAAGTTACCATCAAACTTATACAGCAAGTCGCAACCGCCCTGCGTTAAACCCTTTTGTATATGATTCTAATGAGGTTCTTACTAGCGGTTTTTGATTAATTCGGTGATGTAAAGACTTGGAACGCTCGATCACTGTCATTCTATGCAATTCTTACAAAACAACAAGTTTGTAGGTACCTAGCATTTAATATGTTTCTTTATTATGATCATGGGACGTAATACAAGATCTGCTTCTGGTTAGAAAAATTTTAGAAAACAATGAGAAGTAAACGATATTAATATAGAGGGTGTCAACTTAAATGCGGGTTTTTCAGATCACTAAGAGATGCATTAGATCAAACCGAACATTGGGACCAACATTGAAATCGCAAAAAAAACTGTTGTTTTGTGCTAACTAAAGCTCTTAAAAAGCTCATCTGCATCGATGAATATATTGAGACACTGATTGGTTTGGCATTAGATTTTACTATTCTGATAGTATTTATATTAAAATAAATAACTATAAGATAAAATAACTAAGTATGAGTGCAAATATATGTAGAGTGATTCACCAAACCAACGCTACTCGTTGCGTCGCTCGTTGATGTCATTTGCTCTATGGAATTGCACAGTCCGAGAATTAGTTAAAAAAAAAGTATGAGCAAACGGAAATGTAAATACCAATTTCATGAAGTATTTAAGTGAGAGCTCCACTATGAACGTATAAAAACAACATGTTGCGTCTAGCTTGTTTTAGAATAGCTCGCATCGCAACCACAAATTAGGAAGCGTTAATGCGGTCAGTTTTCCTTGGCAAAACTTCAAAATCCACGGAATGGATGCAGCTTGGTCGGTGTCGGTGCGGTATCGGCGGCTGGTGCGGAGGCGCAGTGGGCGAGGTTAAGCGATTGCTTAGATCCGCGTTCACCTTTCATTGTGTAACCACATCGCGCGAGGGAGGGGGGCGCCCGCGCCGCCGTGGGAACCGCCGAAAGCTTGCCGAGCGCAGCTTCCGCCGCTGCTATAGCCGCATTAACTTAACGATGCATCTTGCACGCCGCCGCCGCGGCAGCAGCCGCCGACGACGACCACCGTACGCAACTCACCATTACTGCACACTCTACACAAATTGATTCGCTCATTATCTTTAGTAACAGGAAATTATCACGATGCTACATAACGCTATGGCAGCATCTTTATTTGATTCAATCATATTTCGGCTTGCAAAACGTCGTAATCAGTTAGGAAATTATGAGCGACTTAGAATCACAGAATAGAGTAAATATTTAGTCATGTATACGGTATGCCGCGTAGCGTACCTTGTATTAGTAATACGGGGCTGAAAGCTCACAAAGAGCGTTGCGAAATTTATGTTATGAATTCGTATTGTTTTGTAATTGTTTCCAAACAGTGCAGAGCGGTGGAATAATTCATAAGAGTAGTTGTTCCCAGCGGCGGCGGCGTTGTTCGTCGACGACAGCTGAATAGGGCAATGGTGGCGGGCCGTTAGCGCAGAGCAGGGACCCGCGGGGCGGAGGGCGCGGGGCGCGCGCGCCGGGGGCGGAGCACCTGAGCGCGCCCTGACCTACGACCCGCGGTGAAAGGCGCCCGCGCACGGCACGGGCACGGGCCGCACCGCGCCGCGCCGGCGACATAGCATCGCTCCGATCCGCTCCGACTCCGACGTAAGTGCAAAATAACAACATTTTACAGTAGTACTAGGGTTGCTTCAATTTCGAGGCATGTATTGTACCCACTGTCCATTAAAAGAGGCAACGGGCTCACTCCCCGTCACACTGGACAGATTTTCTGTACCTACTACTAGTGAAACGTGGATGTTTAAGAGTTTTCAGAATATCTCTGACTACCTCCTCGGGGAATATAGTCGTAAGCATATGCTTATGCTATGCTTATCAGGTATTATAGCTGCCCACACGATAAGAAGATGAAGTAGTACCAGTTTTGACAGTCTTACTGATGTACCTGCGCAGTTGACAAAATTTAACAGCGCGATATTATATTGACCAATCAGGATGTGCCACCTTCAATCCATTGGTTAATTGTTTACGCGCCCTTTTTGCTGGTATTAGACTTTGCACCCTTTGATTACTAAATGACTTCGGGTTTTGACGGGAACTCGGATCTGCTCTGCGCAAACGAAGATTGACGAGCGGAATTATTATCCTGATCGTACTGTACACTGCCCACAAATTTTAATGATACTGTAAACAATGAAACAAAATACAATTTATGAACTTGTTATAGCCTTCAAACATAAAACTGATATTACCTTTGGATTATTGTATTAAATATTAGACTCGGTAAATTACTACATACTTATTTATAAGTTTATCGTCGTTTATTAAAGGTAATCACCAATAGTTGGGCGTAAATTTTACAAGATTACTACCAAGAAGTAGAATCGTACTATACAAGTACACAGCAATAGAAAAGGTAGACTACTATTTTGAAATTCATAACGTGTTAATAATAAGCGCAAAACCTCAAACACCCCAACTGATTTATAACAAAATAATTAGATCGAAACAATTATTTCATCATTTTCATAGTTAAAATGTAAAGTTATTCGCATTTTAAGTTTTCAGGCAAAAATGATTTTTTAACATTTCAGCAATGAATGAAAGCGCTAGTGTGTTCATGGATACATTTTAAGAATCTTGTTTTGGTAGTAAGTAGGAGTATGCCCGTGCGGTGGGCTGAGATCGACTCATTAAATTTTAAATTTTACAAACAAATTGTTTAATATTTTGAAAAAAAATTACCTATGTTGAAAACATGATAATTAGATTCTGCTCTCGATTCTAAACAAACAACTTTCTAGTTTTGCGTTAATTCATTAACACGTTGTATTGTGTGACAATCAGTAAATAACTAAGCATAATTTAAATATATAACTTTTAGCGTCAATCAGAACGGATCTTGGTTCATTAGTGGCTACGAACTCCGGCCTACCTTAACCAGCCTTCAGTGCTCACAATGCTTGTGACTGAGACTCGAGACTCGGTAATGATGCAGCTTTCACGTACCTACACGAAATTAATCGCGCGGCGCCGGTTATACGTGGTAATGAAGATTGATGGCTGCAAGAAAGTTATAGCATATCGTAGATGGCCACGCATAAGTGATACCCAATTGTTTATGTAAGGTGTAGGAACAATGGTGGTCCAATAAGCCTGTATATAGGTATTAATAAAGTCTATAAATGATTTGAGTTATAGAGCATTACACACATAAAGCTTGTCTAATAGGCCATTATACATGAAGGATGCTTGAAAATGTTAAAAATATGTTTAATTGTGCGTGAATAAATTCAATTTTTCAATGTACATAATACATGTTCTATTTTTATGTCTTAATTAGTCGTTTGATTCAAATTAATAGGATAGTACTATTATTTTAAAATTAAAATTTTCGTTTATTGTTTTCGGCTTGCGTTGAATTATACAAAATTACGATTGTATATTATGAACATTGGTATTGTGTACAATTGTAATATTATATTTCTAGGCAGTGGCCGAGTAATATAGATTTATCTGTATAAAAAGACTTGTTAGCTCTAATTTTGGCTTACTGGAAATTATCGAATAAACATGGTAGCGTTAGGACATACATAAATTCACGACCAAAACCCTTGATCACAATATGTTCTCTCTTAGCATAATCGTGATATGATGACGTATGAAATTTTGGATAAGTAGCTCGCTTTTCGCTCACAAAACACTGAAAATGAAAACCTTAGTAGTCACTTCTAAGGATATACCCACGCAAAGAAATAGGGTGGTTTATTCTAAGCCACTAAGATACGACCACGAAAAATATTTTCTTAGAAAAGTGTTTGGTAGAGTACCTAAATTTTAAATAACTTTTCTTAGTCATCGGACATTCGGTCCTCTTGTTATTAAAAACACTTTTCAAATCACATTATTTATTCGGAGAATAAATACTTGAGTCTAATTAATGTCTTTTTCCTTATTAGTAAGTACTACATACAACCACAGAATAAATACTAGTACAGATACAACTTATCTAAGTATATTTTGCTACTTTTCCATAAACCTGTGTATAACATTATTCTTGATCTTGCATACATTGTAGCAGTAATGTTGCTCCGAGCTTTAAAGCTAAGCGTAAAATATCTGCTTTACTTACCAGGGAATATATTAACTATACTGGTTTGACATTTATTTCAACACGCATCGAGCTTAGCTAAATATATAGGGTGGCAGAATCTTAAAATATACATGTATACTATAATTATCTTGTTTGGAAGCGAGACGAAGAGTTACGTGCAAGTACCGTGTTACTTCTCGACCTATGACACTGCTTCTATGTATATCTAGCTGGCACTTTCAAACACACATACGTTTTGTAAGATTATTCATGCTTAATTTAAAATAATTTATTATATAGACGTGTTGGTTCGGCTCGGCCTTAAACATCCCATGTGACGAATTAGTTTGTTTTTTATAATATCATCTCTCTTCCTCATGAGATCTATGATCTTATTAAATAAACTGTGAAGATTTAGGGATGAGGTTCCTTAATACAGTATTTTAGTGGGCGAATGGATAGCCGATGTCGTCACTAGACACGTCATGCGATTCTGAAACTATTTAAAAACCAGCCAAGTGCTAGTCAGACTACCTGCGCACCGAGGGTTCCGTACGACCACCACTCAATATATTTAAATAGGTACCAAATAATTTTTTTTTCTGAACCGTTAGCATGAGACCGACTCCCACTTGACCGGTTTTTATTCAATCAATCAATTATACTCTATTTTACATCAAAAAACATACTATACAGAGAGTAAACAAACAGGAAATACAGACGGTACAGAAATAGGTGGTCTTATCGCTAAAAAGCTATTTTTTCCAGACAAACTTAGGGTAGAGGAAAAGGTAAAAGAAGATTGGTAGGCGGTGTAGATAACAATAACAATATAGTTACATAACATACACATATAAAGCTATACAAATACAAACATACTGTAATGTAAAATATATAGGTACATTAAAAAAAAACATTACAAAATAATTATCCATACCTACATATACAAATAGACATACATAAATGAGTCCTAAACAACAATATTTTATCAAAGATAGGAAAACCTGAACCCTGGGTGACCATCAAGGATAGATAGTCAATTTTATTCCTTCCTTCCTTTACCTTAATTTTTAACTTTGCATTTTGTTTTATTTGGCATCAAATCCAATAAAATTAGTAAGTATAATTATATTTATATCCTTAATACATATCCACAATACAATATTATTATTATACCGCCTTATTTGTACCATAATCAGTTTTGTTTCCTATTGTGCATTGTATTTTGTTTGGTGTAAATAAAGTATATTTCATTCATTCATTCATTCAATATTACAGTTTTATAATAGTAGAGATTGGTAGCTGTAATAAATTTTCCAACCACACTGAAAGGGAAGACGGTTTGCGAGTTTATGTATGCAAATGTATTTATAGACATAATGTAATTACTTAGAACTATTATCAGGAAATAATTTAAACTGAAGGGTCTTATTTTATGGCTTTACTACAAAATGTGTTCAGCCATTGATTATCTTAATGTTTGAGCACAACATAAAATGTTAGTCACTGTCAATCTTATGCAATTATTGCAAGACGATAATGTATGACAAAATATTTTATGAAGTGTGCAAGCTAAATCACGTTTCATTATGTAATACTTTACATAGTCTGTAACTAAATATTCGACAGCAAATGCAGACGTTTTGTCTGTTGGGGTTATTAGACTTCAACCATATTAGATAATTAAGGGTATATTACTTTTGTCGCGCTCCATACAAACGAAGTCTGGTTATATTTTCAATACTAAACAAATAAAGTCAATGAAATTTTTCAGAAACAATCTAGAAAGTAATCTTTATGCTTGGATTTTGTCAGATTTTCGTTAAAATGTATAGTTTTGAAGTTACAGTGCCTCAAAGATTTCCATACAAATCTTGAATTAATCCTAGCATTGAAACTGTATATTTTAACGAAAATCGGACAAGATACAAGCATAGAGATGTGTTTCTAGATTGTGTCTGCAAAGTTTTATTGACTTTAATTGGTTAGAATTCGTTCGAAATAAACTTTTCTTAAGAACTTATTTTTTTTTTCTTATGGCGGAGATAGGATAGGATAGACGCTAGGAGCGGAGCGAGGCTGCAGAGTGGAGAAACGAAAAAATATCAACCAATAGGATTGCGTAAAATTTTGTATGTATTGCATATAATCTCGTTAACAAATCCGCCGTAATATTCTGTGTAAATTTTAACTGTCTAGCTATTACGGTTCAAAAGTTACAGCCCTAAATAGGTACGACGGACCGACAACGTAGGCCTATGGGTACGGAAAATTAAAAATCAATCGTCAGTAATACTGGAGCTTGCCAGATTAAAATATGGTGGGTTAATACATGCTGAAATGTGTGCATTTCAAAATTCTGACGATTTGAGCGTGACATAAGGGAGTAGAAGGGTCACAAACTTGCAAAAAAGTCACCAAGACAAAATTCAATAAGTCTCCACGACGCTCGAGTCGCTACACATTTAGCATCAAGAGCTTCCCTACTCGTATAAGAACTTTTGCTAATGTTACTTTTTAATTGAACGCCTAAAGGATCATTGACTCTAAATTGCTCCTAGTTTGTAGTTTAAGGGCCTTTTTCACCACTTCTGGATAAGTTCTTGTTAGCTTATATGACAGATAATTTGACATATATTTCATACGAAATATGTCAAACGATCTGTCAAATAAGCTAACAATGATAGACAGTTGACAAACAGGCCCAAAGTCTACAAAGTTACCATAGTCATAAAGTTCTATTTTGAGAATCTCGTATGGTTACAAAATATGTGTTTGAACATAACGTATATTCTTAAACGATCTATGTACGGACCCGCCTCGCTTTAGCTTTTCTCCTCTGCCAACGTACAAGATAAAAAAATCTTACGCATTTACATACAATTTTATACCTTATCACTAAACGCGACAGCCTATAATTGCGGAACAATAATTTTGAACTTATCACGTTTGGGGTTCACACGACACTGTTTTACATGATTTTTCAAAATTAGAATCAAAACTAATGGAATAAAATTCAAAGTGGCGTATCTCGTGCTACTTCGCCCCACACAAAAAGTGGCAGAAAAGTTGTCCTCATATAAATAGTCTAAGCGTATATTACAAGAATATTACCCATAGATTATAATACATGTATAATCCTCTTTACTAGTACCTGAAATCAAGGTTGTATTTAGAGTTAGAATAGATATTATTTTATTATGTGTTTATAACACCTACATTGGCCAATCCCAGCGCGTGACAAATACTAATGGTCATTTGTAATTCTGTTGATATGTAAATCATTTGCCAAATTCGTTGCGATTATCAACCGTTCATGGTCTATTTAGTAATATGTCATCTGTCACATCGCTACCAAATTACCACCCAGTTCGATATCAACACTAATATTTGCTATAAAAAGTGTGCTTGTCTGTTTGTTACGTCTACACGACAGGAGTACGATTATTGAAACTCATACTTTGAACTCAGCAGTTGAAAATGTCAATATCACTACGGAGATATGCATCTTTCTACTGCTGATTTGACTTTCAAAAATCATACTAAAGAGGTGTGATTTTTGAACGTCATATCAGCAGTAGAAAGATGCATGTCTCCCATATCTCCTTAGTAATTTTGACATTTTCAACTGCTGAGTTCAACGAATGAGTTTTATAAATCCCACTCCGGAAATACTGAACAGATGATGATTCAATTTCAATGATTTATATTATAGCACCGAGATAAGAATGGGGCGAGGTGGAGAGTGCTAAGCTTGATGGGCATACACCAGATATAACGTTAGAATATACCGAAAAAGAAGCGAACCAAGCCGAGGGAAAGTCCAATAGAATTTATTTAGTGTTTGCAGTAGGTACTAGGACACTTATAATTTACTAACAGAATTCAACAATTTATTTGGATACTTACTTATCTCCGCTAGATAACAAGTTTTAGGGCCTTTAAACCACTCTGGTTACGTTCTTGTTAGCTTATGTCACAGATAAATTGACATATCTTTCATACGAAATATGTTTAACGATCTGTCAAATAAGCTAATAATTATTTATCCAGAAATGGTGAAATAGGACCTTAGACTTGCTTTCAGCGGACACCGTAATAAACTTTTGCATGACGGCTAACATCAAGTACTTGTTTATTAGTGAGAACTATTACAACAACTGTATCGGTGTGTTTCGGTATTACTGGTGAATCGTGGATGTTCTTAGGTTTCAGAATGTCGTGAGCATATGCTTACTATTACAACAAATTACATATATTTGGGGATATAATTATTATGTAAAGAATCGTTTGTGTTGGCTTTGGTTGGCTATAGCCATATGCTCAAGCAATAGCAAAGTAAAAGTAAAGTAAGATACGTTCAAACCTATTGGTGGTACCAAAATTACCAATCTAGTTCTCCAGTCAGAATTATTTTATTGTTCCAAATTCTCAGTAAACTAGAAAATATTCAACGTTAAGAATCAAATTGGAGATCGCTATCACGACTGCAGGCCGACTTGAATTGACCATAATTTATCAGTAGTGAGAAATATAGTTTAATATTTCCTTTTCATCTTTTAATTTACCTCATTACTTCAAAAAGTATAGGTATACAGCTAAACAAATCAAAGTAAATCTTCGTGTTTTTAAGAAGTGTTTATGTAATAGTGAATTATGTTCTTTACCGTGAAATGAATGGTCCATACATACATCGCCGTCGGCAATACTTTTCAGAGTTTAATACAATACTTGTGTCATGTCATGTCGTCGGACCGCGGCCGGTCGTCGTTACAAGCGGAATTCTACTCAATTTCTCTCGGTCACTTAAAATATATGATTACGACACAACTTTTTATACAAATGCACTGACTTTTGATTTTGTCATCGCTGCAGACTGTGCAATAACAAAGAGTGATTTAGAGGCATTACTTCCCCAGTAGCGCTTAAAACAATATGTGAAAAATTTCAAAATATCTGCCTCCGACCACGAGTGCGCTTTTTGAATATCACAAGTTCAAATCAGCAGTTGAAAATGTCAAAATTACTATGGAGATTATGCATCATCTTTTCGATCGATCATGATTTTGAACGTTTGACTTTCCAAAATCGCAGTCTTGTTCTCGTGATTTATCTCGTGACTAAGTACTTCATGTACATCTATTTGTGTGGAACGATTTTCCAGTCTAATGGAGCTTTATAAATGTGAGGTGTTAAAATATCTATGTCTGGTTAACTATGTCCATTTTACAGACGAGAGAGTGTGTCAGCCCCGGGCGGTTCTCAGCCGAAATCCGCATCTCCAAATCAGCCGCTCACCGCAAACTGACGCATCAAATTAACCACAGAACTTCACAAGAGCTTATTATTTCCGATAGTTGACTGGTTATACTGAACACAGAGTTTTTATTGAATATTTTGAAACCATTAAAGTAGGTAATCCCAATGATATTATACCAAAAAGAATATCATTGACTAAAAACTAATATTGATCATTAAATATTAATATTTAGGACGGTATAATGAGGTAGTTGGTAGTTATAGTAATGTTTCTGTTCTCCTTAAAATACAGTCGTGATTTTATATAAGGTTATTATAAAAGTCGTTGGATTTTTTTTGCAAGATCTAACAGCGAAATATTTATATCTCAATCAGCTCAAGACGAGGTCAGGTTTTCGAATATTGTAATAACGAAAAAATATTCTTGTTCAACCTACCTAAGAATTACAGGTATTACGCTATGACTAATGGAGTAATTCAATATTTCGTAACGCAGCCCATCTCGAGTGATTGTAATTTGAAAACTGTATCGAAACATCCGTGCTGCTATCTGAGACGAATCTAAATTCCAAGAAGCATTCAATGTCGTCGGAATTAGGTATGTTTGTGTTGAAGTACCTAGAGGTACAACACAATAGAGAACGGCCCACGTTCGGTACCTCATAAGCTCATAGCGCACTTTGCCGCACGAGTTATAAACCCGACCATCAATTGTCAAAATCGTTTCCGACTTGGAACAATGGACGATAAGTCCGGAGAAAGAGAGAGTGATTTTCCGTAATTTTAATATAAATAATTGTGGACCTAGAGTGGAAGGCCGTCGGCTGGGCAGCCGGTCACGATGTGCGTGCGTTCACTGTTTGTACTCTCTTTGTGTACAATCGAGCCTATATAGGTTAGGTTCAGAATGGAAATTAGGGGACTTCTTTTGAAGTAGCGGTATTAAGTCATTATTAAATACCTTAATACATAACATAATATTTAACAAAAACAAAACCTTTTTCTTTCAAACCATATAATGTGTTGCCACTTCCATGTTAATATCCAGTTTACAAATAGAAACATTGTTACTGCAAGGACTATTAAAAGTCTGATAATACTAGTTCTTTTGACCGTTTGAAAACGAACGTAACAAAAAATTGTGTTCGTATGTGAATAACATTGATAATATATATCTTTTTAAGATCAATCTTATTTAAAAAGGTGTGAGTGATATGTAGAGAAGGTAAACAATAGGTAGGTAATTAAATTTTATTTTAATGAAGGTACTTAATAATTCACTTATTTCACGTAAATTCATACAACAATGTCCGACAAAGAAGTGTCTCATGATTTCCAGGAAATAATCTTATTACTTATACGACGCTTTAAACCGTCTTAAAAGCCTCACATTTAAAAATTGTGATGCAATTATTTTAAACGCTGACATTGAAAAAGACAAGTTAAAATAATCCGAGAATTCCGAGCGCCCTTCACTCCGTTGCGCTGATGCATTGTGATGGCGGGTGTATTTAGACCGTATGAATTCAAGCTGGACTTGCAATAAGCCCTCTTAAATGAGAGATTGAGATGAGCTAGTCGGCCCAATATGGTAGCGATCGCGTAGCACTACTTTTACTGCCATTAGCTCAGTCATTTTACGGTGTAAGCCGAGACTAATTGAGAATTGATTTTTTTTCGGTATATCATTTAAGAGCCAGCATGAGCCTAGAAAAATACCAAAATTTAAACAAAATCACGCCCGCAATAACCCCAAATTTAAAATTTTGCATTGATCCCGTTCTAAAACACCTGACGATTCATTTTTTTTCGTTTACTTTTTGAGGCTTTATCATTATACACACTTGAAACATGGAGCAAATATTTTTGGCTCCTTAGAAAGCTTTAAAAATACATTTGTATTTTCTAATGAATAACTCATTTTTAAACTTTCGATGGCTATTTTACTTCTCAAAGGTCATTTATATTATTGAATATAATTAAAATTACATTGTTATTAAATATTATTAAGTTGAAAGCTTTATGGGCGATACAATTTTGATTTCTATGTTGCGTGTCGAATTTTTATAATATGTCAGATAGTATTTTTGTCACTAAATGGTGCCGGTTTCAGTTTGACTCCCCACCCCTCCTAACCAAAACTTCCTAAAATTACTGGGCTAGGATGCGGTGAGTGACGTAAATAATAACCATCACTTATCTAACGACGACTATTTGCTATGTGCGAAGTAGTGATGGGAACTGACAAATCGATCGCAGCGCCCAGGGTGGCAGAAATGTGTACTGTTGTTGGTCAAGCAGCGTAAAATATGCTTGAATCTATTCAAATCTACACACTAACTCAACATGAAATCTCCAAAACTGTAAAGAATACAAACATAAAATTTTGCATGGAAGTTTCTATTGGCATCTAGGTGCTCAATCAAAAGTTCTTTTTGAAATGTTATCTCCAAAGGTGTGAAAACCGGGATAAAAGTTTGTACGGAAATTGGCACTGCAAATTTCGTGGATTCTAGCAAATAGTTATTAATAAATTTTAATATCGATAATGATGCTAATTTCTTTAGTTTTTACATTATTTTATTATTAAAATAAATTTTTTTTAACTAGCATGTTACTTGAAACAATTCACGGCGGTCCGACACCGCTAGGGGCGCTAGTGTCGTGCACATAGCTAATATGCAGAAACAGATCCAAAAGGAGTTAGTTATGTTTCCAGTATCAACAGGTTAGTATTGAATTTTTGATCAATTTTATCTTCCGAATATTAAACGTATAGGAATATATAATATTGACAAATATGCTGTAATTCTCGTCTTCTTATCTAAATAAATGCTTAAACATATGAGACATTCGAAGTTGAAGCATTAATCAAACGAGAACAACATTTTGCTATTTTGGTTTTAACTAAGATTTATATTGCCTACCGTATATCTAAGTAGTTCTAAAACACATAATAGGTATATAGTTGGGTAGTACTAGGTAGTATATAGTTCTACATATCTAAATTCTATTCTGTACAATAGTGTGACAAAAAGGTATATTAAGTATTTTTTTAGGATACAATAGTATTAGCAATAATGACGAAGAATTCAGGTTCAAGTCCCGCCCGAGACTAAATTTAACAATCTATAATTAGATTTTTTAACAATAATGATTTTATTTTCGAACATGGGTTTTTTATTTACAAATTTTCGTTGTTCTATGTATTTTACCATGCCTACTTTACGGGTGTTGACTTGATCCTTCTCAAAATAGTTTAATCATAAGTAAGTAATCGTGATGAAGCCGCTTGGAGCTGGCTCGATAAGGCCCGCTTATCGCAACGACATAATTAACGTAGAAACACCTGACTGCACTATTTTATACTATGAAAAATATTATACCAGTAGGAGTTTTTTGATACGAGTACAAACATAAATTCACACCTGCCTCTTGATAGGATAAACAACGATGAATATTTCACCTTGCTCTTATTCGAATTCCGTATTCTATATTAGGTATGACAAGGACGTCGATTTTAGATATGCAAAAGTTTATTCATGTATCTTAAAATTTTTAAAGCTTAATAGAAACTGGTAAATTAAAGCTTTGACTACAAAACAAAACAATATCTACCATTATAAAAACTTGGATAATTTTGTTACGAAAGTTTATAACGAACGCCTCGTTGATGTCTCTTGTATGGAACTAAAATTGTATATTAAAAATACAGTTTTAAGTGTTGTTAAGAACAGCCAATAAATGATATGTCCAGGAACTAACAATAATTTTGCTCATTTATGGTATTAAACTCTGGTAGTAAATAATATCTTAAATAACTTAAGAAATAGTTCCAACTAGCTTGGAACTACCAAAGAATTTGAAAATCGATGTAAGAACCTATTTGGCAAACAAGTTTTCACACAATTATACAGGGTGTAAGTGACAGCCTAGCAAATACTGAAACGGTGAAGTCGGACCATCAAATTAAAATGTATGGGACAGCTGATTTTTTTTCGAGTTTCTTGAGGTAGGCTCCATAGTGAAAGTTGTTCAGTTTGTTCGCGATTTAGATGTTAGTTCCATAGATCCGTCAGCATAATAAGTTGGACTCTGTATAATACTTATTCAATACAATATTATTGGATGGCTCATGTCATGACATTAATGCAGCCTACTACCTAAACCAGCGGCCTCGCTTTATCAGCAGAAGACGCCGCTTTAAAGACGATAATTAGATCCTCAAACTGAAAAACTTTCTATATTGAATTAAAGATTGAAAAAGTCGGGCGGAGAGCGGGATTCGAACCCACGACCTATACGGGGCATGCTCCACTCCAACAGAGCTGTCGGCGCCCCGCAAGCCACGACGAAATTTTCAATCTATATCATCGTCTTTAAGGGACGTCAAAGCCAACTTTCTATATTGGATCAATATCGATATAGCGAAAAAAATAATCTGCTGTCCGATTCCGATTATTTGGGTGGAGTAAGATTATAGTTTTGGATTTAACATCGCGATTTAGACGATGGTGCCATTGAGAAAGCTATTTAGTTTTAAAAAACTAAAAAAACCGTTAGCATATTAAGAAATATGTAAGAAACTATACCCAAATTGATGTATTGACATCAAGACAGCTTAATACAACTTACATCGTGACTTAATGAAATAAAAAACTCGAATAAATTGACATTACTTTATCTACTAGATATTGTATTAACAATAATTGGTAAGTAAAAGTTCGTCTAGCTAGATGAAACCTAAAGTCAGACGTACAAAAACAATATTGAATTAGGATTAGACCAACTTAGCCAATCTAGATGTTAACGCATGATTGATCAGGTCTAGATAGCCCAGGTACCGTGAATTAAATGCCAGATTCCCAGTGACTAACTGCAAATAATTATTTTGATAGGTATTTGAACTTAATATGATTTTAATCCTCTGAGACCCTGTCATTTCAGTTACTGAAGTGTACATAATTTTAATAAGAGAAATAATACTAGGTATTATTGTAGGATCGGTAGATCAACTAAGTTTTAAAGCGTATCGAGTACCTACTTCGAAACAATTGACTGTTTTTCATTATTTTGGTAATAAAATAAAGAGCTCATTGGTGTGCTTCGATATAAGCACCAATAATCAGGTCAATTTTTGGATGGGTGACCATTTTAGTATTCATCTCGAGAGCCTCGGCGCAGATAGCAACTCAAAAAAAACCAACGGATGAAAATACAGGGCTATTCTTAATATGCTGACACTTTTTAAGGGGGTGATTAGTCCATTAAACTGAACAACTTTCTCTATGGGACCAACATCGAAATCAACATCGTTTATTTGGAACAGCTGTTTTTTTTTTCGCGTTTTCGATGTTGGTGTCCTAGAGAAAGACGTTGTTCAGTTTGACGATCTGATCATCCCCTTAAAAAGTGTCAGCATATTAAGAAGGACCCTGTATAGTATACTTATGCTTAAGATATAGTTTAACGAGTTTATTGATATGTAATGCGATATATTTACTGAAGTGTATATTAAATTTTTTATCGAGGTTACATGTACAATGTAACCTTTTTCAGTTTGTGAGAACCTGATGAAATAAACAAAATGAACGATATCGTATGATCGAAGGCCAAAACTTGGAGAAAGCTCAACTTCTTGAATAACAGGAAATCGTGAGTCGAGTTGATACGCTTCCGCTATTTTCCTCGCTGTAAAAACAAAACAATAAAATGGATTATAATGAATCGTAAAAAGAGTATTTTACTGTATTTTTTTTCCAAGGCTTTATTTTATCTTCAATATTACATACATTCGTACATTCAACAGATAATAGTTTTTCGACACGCTCTACTAGATAATAAGTTGGTCTTTAACTCTTTATGAACTTGCTAAATAGTATTGCTCATAATTAACTTCAGTAATATTCCTGCCATTTTATTGTCCATAATTGTTATTGCAGTATTTACAATGCATGTTAAGCTCGGGAAGTGTATTTGAGGCTTGCTCTACACATGAGAATGAATTTTGCTTGTTTTTATTATACAATATCAATACAACTGTATTGTATTAAATTAGCAATACGAAGAACAGGGTGTTGCATTACTTTAAGAGTTGGTTATTGTACTCATGATACTGAACAACTATCCCCAAGAAACATATAGGTAATTTGTAAAAAAAAATATGCAATCAGCTGATCACACGTTTGTATGAAAAGTCGATTTTTTTTTAAATTTCATAATTGGTCTCTTAGGAAAAGTTGTTCAGTATCATGGGTACAATCACCCTTTTAAAGTGATGCAACTTTTTACCCTAACACCCTGTATACCTATTGGTACAACATAAAGATGACAAAGGAAATATTTGTCAGCCATTTTGTGATTTACAGTATTTTCTCAACATTAAAGCTTTTGTTTCTTTTTGTGTCAGCTTTCGTTGCACGGTTATAAGTGCATTTAAAAATGTTCATGGCTATCAAAATGTTAACTTACAATCACAACAAAACATTAAGACACGGTTGGCTGTCACTCGTAACTCCTAAAAAGGGAGGATAAAGTTGAGTAGGTCATCGACATTCGGTTTAGTGGGTAAGGCTCTTGGAGAATAGATGAGTGGTGCGATTGGAGGTGATAAAGCATCTTGGCGGCGAACCGACGCAGTGGAGGTGCCACGAGGTGCCGTCTGGAGGTGAGAAACGTGGTAACGGGGCGTGAGATAGGCCTGCTGATACCGTCCGCAGCTGTACATAGAATATCCCCCAGTTCAGAAGCGACATCGCCTTCTGCTTGCACCGGTATTATAAATCTAAGATATTGTTTATTAAAAAATAAAAAGTTTTCCAATAGCAGTCACAAATAAAAGTCGTTTAACACGATCAAAATACAATGTATTTGAGACTCGTCAAGAAGTCAGGAAAAGCACTTAACTTTTGAACGAAACAATTTAAACAACAACTAAAGTAAACCACTCCAATTAGCGAATTGGTTTAATAACTATGATTTGTAAAAGTTTTCTTTACAACGATTCTCGAATCGACACCTCATGGTAATTAAAGCTCGTCACGCGATCGTGCGACCAGAAAATAAAGCGTAATCGATTTGCAATACAGGTTTACACAACGAAGTCAGCCGTCATTTCACCGTGCCCTCAGCGACATACCATCAACCTCGGTCGCCTCGGCGTTGACGTCGCATTCCGCTCGGGTTGTTTTCTCTGGCGGTATTTTTATCACATTATGTTTCGGGTTTATCGTGCCTTTGCCTTAATTTTTCGGCGACGTGGAATAATTACTGACGGCATCTCGAAACTGTTCAGGCGGCAAGGCTACGTACGATGACAGCTGTGCCGCAAAGCGCCGTAGCTGTAGGTACCTATCTGATATTGCGAAACAAGGATGCTGAGTACCTGCGGTGCATCTTACCTCCTCCCTATCAACCTACAACGCATACATATACATGCAACAGCCTATTTATGAACTACATTAAAGAAATGCCCTCGTTAAACTTACAAAAGCTGTAAAGTACTTATCAGATAGGTAGTTAGTGTAAACTTTTTCGCACCAACTTGAGGAAGTAATTGCAGGTCTGAGTTCACGTAATGATACGCTTAGCGGGCGTCGAAGAGAAACGTGTGGAGACTTTGAAAATATCAAAAATGCTTCGTAAAATGATTTCGAAGTGTGATGTGGAGTAAAATCACGCACGGTGATTACAAGGGGCGTGGTGCTGTCATTACGCTGTCAGGTCCTCGGTGGCCACTAACGAGCTCCATCGTCGCTCCATTCGATCCGCCACCGACTATATTCGAAACCTCTAAAATTAAATTAAATTATTTTTTTGCACACATTTTACAAAGTTAATTCTGTATGTAATCGTAGGTACAGTATTTTAAAAATAATACCTTTATTAATAAAATGGCAAATGTAGCAACACACAAATTCTTATAAGCGAAAGTGCATGGAATAGGGCGGGCGGGCTTTCATGCAATGCGCGCAAGCGATCGGCGCGCCTTGCCACGTTGTTGTTGTAATTCTAACATTAGGAATAGTCTATGTACCCTTTATAAACATTGGAAAGATTATACAAACCAGATGTGTTGTGTTATGATACTGTGAACTTAATTTTGTCGCAATTTAATTCCGCTTAGCCCCCCAGGCATATTAAAATGAAGCTGACAATATTATTTTCGGTACAGAAAGTTCTTGAACTCAAAATGTAAATTAAAAGTAGGTATAAACCTATATCAACTCCGTAAATGTCAATTTTTGTTGTTTACGCAAAATTACATGTCAGCTATACACAAGCGTAATTACGAACAACACCTTGGAGCGAGAGGTCAAAAAGAAATTCACTTAAAACTGTAACACGCCCTTCACGAGAACCGCACCGAAGCAAATTTATAAAGTCGGGTCATTTTCGAAAACCAGTGTCCGAAAGTGAAACTACCCGCGCATTTATTACCGAGTAAAATATGTAGATTGCCAGCGAGATAATAATGATATGTGCTCGTGGTAATGAAATTTCCCGCCGTCAAACGGTGCCAAAGTAATTTGCGTTGCTTGTCTCTGCAACGAGTGCCCCAAGGGCCGCTTTCGAGGTTGCGCAAGGCGTTAATGAGACTCGGAGTGCTTTTTTTGGGAGTAACGCACATCGCTAGTTCCTCTTGCTAGCGTGATAGCGTCTCTCTAAGAAGACGATCGATCATTGCTTGCTACGCGCTCCCACTTTTAGACTGTTTGTCGCAAGCTTGATTTAAAGCTTTCACACATTTCGCTAGCACTCTTGACACAATGGAAATTAACATCTTGTAAACTGAGGTTTAATGTGTAATTTTTACGAGGTATGTAATTATTGCAGAATGATAAAAATAATTGACTTTTATTGACCTGGACGAGTTTAACATTAACTTGTTGCACAACGCAACCTACCGATGTTGCTTCATTTATCAATGAAAGAATGTAACCAAGTGCTCTCATAAAACGCAGCGTTTAAAATCGACCGTAAATTCAAAATGGGTATTGTTATTAATCGAGGCACGATTATTTTAATAAATTTTTTGCATTCGATACTTTCAAAGCGGTGGAAGTCATTAACCCTGATCGTGTTTACAGACTCAGAAAATCCTTCGCAGCGAACTGAATGGCATCATAAAATCAATGTACACAAATAAAGAGATTCTTATGTTTAATTAAGTGGGCCCAACGGCTCAATTCGGTGGGTAATTAAAGAAATTGGTGCAGCTTTCATGGGCGAGCTAAATTATTGTTAAGGGCCATAACATTACAATTTCACGGAAGAACCACGCGGCCACCCTGCGCGCTCCACGCAGGCGATCCACTCATATTTGTTAAATCATCGGAACCCTGTAATTTTGATCGATATCTTTATTGACGGCACAAATTTATTGATCATTTCTTTGCAAACGTAAGTTCCCGGAGCATACAATATGGCAGGCGTAGCGCTGTCGCAAGCCGTGCCGCGAGAGCCGAGACCTTTCTGCGTGCTGTGATTATTGCTATGGTTTCGTTTTTCAATAGCCCCCTTTTATCTGATTGGCCTACTTCACTTTGTTCGGGGAAATTGAATTTCTTGCCATATTTGTTAACTGATCGCTTAAACGAAAAAGTAATTCTGCTTATCATTTCATTTCATTATTGTCATTAACAACTTGCAACTCTAAATATTCGATTAGTTATCTCGTCTGCTACTAGGTGCTTTACTATTAAATGTCCAATTTAATATGCATACATATGGCTATTTTCTCGTTTTATAAGTATAAACTTTTACCTTGGGATCCAGTTTAATTGGACGAGGACTCCATTTATTGTAGGTCAACGAAAAGAAACAAAATTGTCCTTTCCTGATGTGATTTTCCTCTGAATGCATGTTTTGTATAATTATGTTAATGTAAAAGCCCCAACTACGGTAATTCCGAAGATTTTCCGGTAAAACCAAATATTTTCCAAGTCGTAATGGTAAAATTACAATTTGTTATTTGATTGTTAAATTCGGACTTCTACTAGCATTTACGCACTAAATCTCAAGATTTACCTCAGAGACACGGTAAATGCAGAAAAATAGTCATGTCTATCGGGCAGTTCCACGGCACAACGCGGCAACACGTTCCTGCCGCCTGCTGCCGTCGTCGGAATCATACCGACCGCACCGAAAAGCGGCACAACGCGGCGACATGTTACTGCCGGCATCGGAATGATACCGAAATCAGCGACAGACGGCACAACGCAACGACGCGTTGCTGCCGTAATATTATACATCAACATTTACCGTGTCTCTGGTTTACTGAGTGAATGCTTGTAAAAGTCCGGAATTCGCTATTATCACATAACAATCGGACATTTACCTCTTGGTAAATCTTAGGTTTTACCAGAAAATCTTAGGATTAACAGTAATATAAAAATAAATATACATTAAATATGTAATTTAAAAAAAAAATTATGAGATAAATCATGAGATAGATCCAAATTTTAAACAGAGTGTAAAATTAAATGCGTAACATATCAAACGGGGTGTCTCAGACCATCAAACTAAACCACTTTCACTGTATAGCCAACATCAAAATCGCGAAAAAAAATCTGCTGTTCCATAGAAATGACAATATCTATGTCAATATAGACCAAAATATATGAAACACCTGATTTATTTTTCGGGATTTTGAATTTGTTCAGTTTGATGGTCTGAAGCACTCCATAAAATATGTAAAGTATTGAAGTTGACACCCTGTATAGGTTAATAGAAACGAGCAGAAGCGTAGAGCACGATATCGACGCGAGCGCACAGCATGCAGGCGCATGCACGCACCGGTCGCAAGTCACCACACACGACACGACGCTGGACGGTCTCTCCATGTCACATGCTCGCTCCACCATGTTCGCGTTATTTCATACCTTATCGCCAGCTTGTTCGATGCGATGATTTATAACCATTTTGTTTACTTTCTCCATTCGAGGAACGATTGTCGTTAGTCTGCGAAGGCTATAAGCATTAATTATTATAGCTTGAATATACTAGATAAAGATGACAATGTTTATTACTCGAAAAATGATTAAGTTTTGATAACTACTTAATAGACGTAGATACATGTTTTACTATATATGTTATTATTGCAACATGATATGCGCAAACATTCGCATACTAACTTCGTTCGGTGGTTCGAGCTTTTGTACAGTCGAATTGTGTCTCTTATCTAGGATTTCTGCTCGTAGCGAGAATTCTCGAGAAAACTGGCCTTAGTCGAGACGAGAACTTTTTTTTTGTTCAATTTAGGGTAGATTTTTCAATTGTCAGATAATTCCTACGAATAAATTATATTCGTTACACAAACATCATTTACCATACACCAGCGATCTAGGAAAATTGCTGAAAAAACGTAGTTTCCTTGTTCTTTGGGGAAAAACTATCGTTATTTTTAAATATTTGAATTCAGTTTGGAAGATAGGCACCAAAGAGACAGTGTTGGGATTATATTTTTGAATAAAATTTTGAATTTTGACGGCCCGATAGCACAGTCTGTAGTGAACCTGCCTGCTGTGCCGAGGGGCGCGGGTTCGAATCCCGTAAGGGACAAATATTTGTATGATGAATATGAATATTTGTACCCGAGTCATGGATGTTTGTATCTATATATGTATTCTATATCGTTGTCTAGTCATCATAACACAAGTCCAGGCTAGATTCTGGTACTTTAAATGTGACTAGATAATTTGTGTGAAAATGTCCAAGATATTTATTTATTTATTTATAATATTTTTTTTATGTCAACTGGCAAGATGTCTTGGAAAAAAATATAAAAAGCCGTAAAAACTAAAAAGAAAGAAAACTTTTTCTTCTTAATTTGAGGATTCGGCTTTACATCATTTTTTCTGGCAGATAGCTGCCACTTCTGTATTTCTTAGAAGTAATGAAAACTCTTTGGTTGTATGAAAAATATATAGACGAGAAATAAAAACTTTTTGGATTTATCAATCCCTATCAAGAAGCTGGCATAATATCCATGACCCTAATCTTAATAAATAGTACCAAGAGTGCGATTTTTGAAACTCATTCGCTGAACTCAGCAGTTGAAAATGTCAAAATTACTATGGAGATATACATATTTCTACTGCTGATTTGCAAATTTTATTTCAAATCAGCAGTAGAAAGATGCATTATATGCACAGCAATATTGACATTTTCGAGTTCAAAGTAGGAGTTTCAAAAATCGCACTCCTGAGCAATCGGACTTTGCTCGGTGTCTCCCGAGTTAATCTAAATAGGTTTCATCCATGTTTATTCCCTAAATCAGTATTCACACAAACAAATTTCATTTCAAAAATTAAAATGGATTTTCTCATGTATGAAACATATTGAGAATAACTTTGTAAGAAAAACGTTATCTACATACAAAATTTCATCCTAATCGTTACACCCAATTCCGAATTTAAAAATTTCATTTAATTTGTTTGAAAGAATAAATATGTTTTGTTTAATTACTCAAATAAAACACTGCTTTAGTTTTAATTATTACAAAACGAGTTCCAATTTTTGACATAGACGACCCAGGTATAGTAAAATAGTAGTATGGTAAAATAGTAGTAAAGTAAAATTTTTCTTTTATATTTGATTAGTTAATACCTACGTCCTATCCTACGTGTAAGATAAGATAAGGTAAATATTCTTAAATATCTCCCTCTCTCTTATTCTTCTTCTTCTTTCTTCTTTTTCTTTCGTGTAATTTATGGTTAAAAGCTATACTTCATTCTAAATAAGGACGACGAGATATTCCGATTCCTATTTAGCTTTCTGGCCAATTATGATCACCAAATGTAATTAATTTATTGGATACATATACTATCCGACATATCTTGGACGCTACTAAAGCTGTCCTAAGAATAAGTAAGAGGAAGTGTTTCAAATCTCTGTTTCTGTAATGCAAAATAGCCTTAAAATTTCGTTGCTATTTTGAATGGAATATAGTTCAATTTGATGTCATTGATCTCTTTTGCCAGCAAAACCTACCATTTGTTTAAAATACGAAAAAAAAAATTGTTTCATCAAATAAAAAAATGCTCGACGACTCGAGAAAACTCCAGAAATCCTGGTCGATAATATAATAAATAAGGTCGAGAAATCGGAAACCCTAGTCTTTTCCAACCAGCATTATATTTAATGCACCCATCACTGAGTCATTGAAGAAATTAATTAGCTTTTAACTGTTGTACCTCGTAAGCCCGCTGGGCCCTTTAAATGGACCACATTTTTGTAGACTAGTCTAGCTTGAATTAAGACCGAAGGTTCCTTTATAAGTAGGTACAATCCTTACTTAAAATGCTCGGCCTTTATGACAACAATAAAATAGTTCTTTTAAAAGTGCCTTAGGTCATAATTCCCTCCCTCCTAATTACGGCTCGGTCTTACGAGGTGATGGCTATAAATTAATTCTTCATTTATTAAGATAACTATGTGATCCATAAAGAGTTACAAAAGAAAATAAAAACTTGCAAGTTAGCAATTGAGATTTGGTCATCTCAACAAAGTGCCTCATTATGGGGCAGTCAAACTTTTCAGCAGTCACCTTCAGGATGCCGTTGCTGCTGCCCCACACTTTATTTAGTAACGATGCAGATTTACATACATACATACATATCGCTCATCCGGTGGAATAACCGCACAATTACATTATTGCAAATTTTACAGAAGGGTTTAAAGGTTCACACTCCAAGATGGGCCCAATTTTTCCTCAACGAAACAATAACACTACCATCTAGCGAAAACTACTGGTAATACAGTCGTGGGTTTATTCCTTCAGATAAAATATATCCACCTAATTATTGTGAAATTAATTAATAACTCAATTTTGGAAAAGACTGCAATTGTGTGGTTATTCTCCCGGATGAGCGATATACTCACGCCTGTGTCCCATTGGGGTAGGCAGAGACAATTGATCGCCATCGGCTACGATCCTGACATACCTCTTTTGCCTCTTCCACAGTCATAAGTCGTTTCATACAGGCTCGTCGGTTTCGGGTACATTTGATCTGACCCTTCTTAAGTAGGCTGTCAATTTGGTCTGCATACTTACGTCTAGGGCGACCCCTTTCGACTGTTCCATTCACTCTCGCTTTATATATTTCATACGTCAGTCTACTATCACTCATCCTTTCCGCATGACCAAACCATGCAGATTTGAATGAATGAATGAAATATACTTTATTTACACCAAACATAAGATACATGATTTGCAGATTTCTTATAGTCTAAGCCCTACAAGGCCCAAATCCATAAAAAAAGCCGTAAATCGATGTACAGGATAGCCGTTTGGTAGACATGTACTTTACGTTAGAACAATCATTTTTACCATTATTTCTTAAATTCTATTCCCGTTTTTTCCGTTCCGTTCCCTTTCCCTTTTGGGGTTATGACGTCATACATGTTTTGTATGGGATTAGACATTTTTTTTTATGCCTGTCGTGTCGGGTATCAAATGAAAGGCCTTCATGAGCCAGTTCTAAAAATATATATATTTGTTTGCGTAGGTTACCCACTATAGGATGGCGTGAAACCCATCCGTTCCGGTATATGTAATAATTTAATTCCTAATAATACCACAACGAGCGTACACTTTCTGTATTTATCAGAAACAAGTCAGCCGGTTCCTTTTATCGTCAACAACGTATTATATACATGTAGCTCTGTAGGTGCATTGAGATAATAAAAGAAACTAAAAGTGATTACGAGGTCGACTCCGGACGTTAACGCCTTACCATATTAAACTGACGTTGCAATTTCGATTCGTCCCACTATACACAATATTAAACAGTTTATACTTTTAAACCTGGAAGTTTCTATGCTTGACCGCTAAAGGTTCAATCATATCTTAACTATTATAAAACTGTGACAGAAGTGTGTCTGTACATTGAAGATATTTACATGAAAAAGATTACGATATGGTTTTTAGGTATCCCGGACTCCGAATAAACCTTTTTTAGAATTGTTGTCTGTTTGTTTGTTGGTATGTTTGTAACAGCATCGCGCAAAAACTGCTGAACCGATTTTGATAAAACTATTTTTGTTTGATAGCTTATGATCTGACTTAAAATCGGGTATACAGGGTCCTTCTTAATATGCTGAAACGTTGAAAATGGGGGGGATGTTGCTATACTTAGACGCCAGAAATAGGGTAGGTGCTATCTTATATATTTTGACTATATTAATAGGTACTGCTGTATGCAAGTATGATATTTCTACATGCACGCGACATGCCTTCGCTACTTAGAAAATTTCCCCCATACTTCCGGAACTTTAAATTTTTTGCCACGACTAGTATACAACGTGTTAATGAATAAGCGCAAAACCACATACACCCCAACTGATTTCTAACAAAATAATTCGATTTAAACATTATTTTCATTATTTTGATAGTTAAAATTTAAAGTTATTCGCATTTTAAGTTTTCAGGCAAAAATTATTTGTTATCATTTCAGCAATGAATGTAACCACTAATGTGCTCATGGATACATTTTAAGAATCTTGTTTTGGTAGTAAGTAGGGTGAGTGTGCCCTTACGGTGGGTTGAGATCGAGTTCATTAAATTTTAGAAAAAAATGATTTAATATTTGGAAAAAAAAATCCTATACCATGATAATTAGATTCTGCTCTCGATTCTAAACAAACTACTTTCTAGTTTTGCGTTTATTCATTAACACGTTCTATAAGGTCTAACAAAATTAGGTGAAACTATTTTAAGTGGATGATCTGACCATCAAACTGAACAACTTTCTCTATGGGACCAACAAAGAAATCGCGAAAAAAAAATCTGCGGTCCCATACATTTAGGTCGAGTAGGTTTGTATGGAGCAGCAGATTTTTTTCGTGATTTCGATATTGGTCCCATAAAGAAAGTTGTTCAGTTTGATGGTCTGATCATCCCCTTAAAATAGTTTCAGCTAATTTTTCTAGACCTTATATTGAAAAAGGCCGAGTCGCTCTGGCATGGAGTTATATAGGTAATGTACTTGAATATAAGTATGTACTCTGTCTCTGTATGTTATATCAGTGCGTTTTGTTTTATGTGCAAATAAAATATTTTCTTTCTTTCTTTTACTTGTGGCATATAATAATGTATGGCAAATAGTTAAAATTTTTCACTTATTATCGACAAGAAAAGTGTCGGCAATAAGTAGAATTAAGTAAATAAATAAATGTTCACTTGATAAAATGGTAAATGTCAATATAACAACATGCCCTTCAAAAAAGCCGTGGTGGTCCAGTGGCGAGTAACCTTGCCTGTCGTGCAGGAGGTGATGGTTCTATCCCCGTCCAGGCCGACACGTACCAATGAGTTTTTCGGAATTTATATACGATTTGTAAAATCACTGGCTTTTCGATGAAGGAAAACATCGTGAGGAAACCGGCATGCTTCAATTTCGAGGCATGTATTGTACCTACTGTCCATTATGTGGCGACGGGCTCACTTCCCGTCACACTGGACAGAGTTTCGGTACTACTAGTGAAAGGGGGATGTTCTGAGTTTTCAGAATATCGTGAGCATATGCTTATCCCTTTCAAAGATTTTTTTTGGTCTTCGCTGCGCTCCAAAAAATCGTTGATTCCTTTTTATAAAAATATTAAGGAAATTGTCACAGATCCGCCTCGAGCGTAGAAATTGATTACTCAGAAATAATATGCAAAATCGTGGTCCAGATAGTCGAACGCAATTTTTCTTCAGTGAAAACACAATAGCCGCTTTTGTAAACATAAATTTAAATCACTCAAAACTTTCAGTGAATTAAAATAAATAGACCAATAAATAATACTAATAAATATGTATTAAGTCAAGCCGCCATTGATGTCGTTACAGAAATGCAAATGTTATTACCGAAAATAAAAATTTCGCAATGAGGTACTTAGATCACGGCAATTTCAAACTGGATTAAATGACTCTATTATAAATGATTGCATATTTGAATATGTTACATGTACGAACAAGTTAATTTATTGGATAAAATTTCCGGTTCTCTTTGTTTTTAAGTAATTTGGACTCTAATTATGGTTTAACGACATATCATAAATCATAAAACGAACTTAATTTTGATACAACGTATGATTTTATAAATAACACCGGTCAAGTGCGAGTCGGGCTACTCGCGCACCGAGGCTTCCCCACCACACCACCACACAACATAATAACTAAAAAAAATGTTTTTGTCCTGGACATTTAACACGAGACCGACTCACACTTGGCCGGTTTTTATTATTTTGGTCTATATTATGGAGTTTGCTCTATAATCATACCAAGTTTGACGCTTGTGTGTATTACTGTTTTTACGATAGAGCTAGAAGAAAGAACGTTCATAAAACTTGTATGAGGATCCCCCTTAAATTTTAACTTTTTTAGATTTTATTATTTGTTAACAAATCCGCCGTAATCACACATTCAACTATCTAACTATTACGGTTCAAAAGTTACAGCCGTAAATAGGTAGGATGGACGGACGGACGAACGGACAACGTAGGCTTAGTAATAGGGTCCCGTTTTCACCCTTTGGGTACGGAACCCTAAAAATTGGCATAACGGATCATGATACTCCAGCATGATCAAAGCTTTTTATGTCTCACAGGACTTACTTCTATTGTTAGAGCTGTTTCTGTACATATCTGTCAAAATATTCCAGATAAGGGTGGGAGCATATCTATCCGCGGCGAAGAATCCGAAGGAGGCGAACGATACGAATTGACTTTCAATTCTTTTGAGGATTCGTCCGATTCGCCTCGGATAAGTGTGCGATGTGTCATAGAATATCATACAAAGAATTTTAAAATAGGGTATTTGACAGGTTTTTAAAAACTGTTCTACGTTAATCACTGATGTCTAAGGACTCTATAGAAAATGTATATTTTACGTTCCAATACACATAGTGCAATAAAAACGAAAACAAAAAATGATATTCAAATATCCCACGAAAACGCTTTCCTGACAATATACTTGGATACAAGCAGGTGACGTCACGATGACGTAAACTTTGTACGACACTCACACTCTACACGCAACTGTTTACAAGCAGTTGACGTCATCCACCATTCGGCCAATCACAGTCGTTTACGATCACGTGACTAAAGTAGACAACAAATGTATTTTCTTTGTCGATTTTCTCTTAAAATATCCAGTATTTTTCTTAACTGACTAAATAGTTTGTTTCCAAAATTCATATTCAATACGGATGCCATCAATCGATCCTAGATTTTACATGCTGTCAAATACCCTATTCGATTCTTTCGTCTCCTTCGGCTCATTCTCTCGATATATAATGCGTCCACCTTAAATCGTCTTGACGTCTCAGAACCCATAACTGGTTGTTCTTTTGAGCATCATATGACCTGATTTTGATAATATTTTATAAAACATAAAAACCGTTTGAAGCTAAAACTTACGTTTTAACTACTGTTTTAACCTGAAATTGAACAGGACAAGATCCAAGTGTAGGTAAATAACGTAACGATACAAAATTATTAATTACACTACGGCGGCTTAATCGATTTCACGCGGACAAAGTCACGGACAAAAGATTGTTTTAAATAAAGGTTACAAAAATCACGGTAAATAACTTTTTTGTGTTTTGAGTCAAAGCGTTCTTCTGACATTTTTTTTCGCGATTTCGATGTTGGTACCATAGAGAAAGTTGTTGAGTTTGACGGTCTGATCATCCCCTTATAAAAGTGTCAGCATAATACAAAGGACCCTGTATAAGTAGAAAGTTGTTGAGTTTGACGGTCTGATCATCCCCTTATAAAAGTGTCAGCATAATACAAAGGACCCTGTATAAGTAGAAACAAGTTTAACACGAGTTCATGATTTAAAATTTTAAAACGCACCCATCGCAGGTACATTTTTCACTGCAATGCAATTGAGTGGAACAGAAATGTCAGTTGAATTATGAAAGCAATCGATAATGAAAACGTTGGGTACGCTTGCAGGCCAGTAGAAAGTGTCTCGACCTGCGTAAGCTTTCGGTAAATTGGCAACTCGACGGGTCAGTCGATCCTCAGGAATCATAAATATGCCACCGACCCGCCCCTGGCTCCACTTTGTTTGTTAATATACTGCCAATTATAATCAAAGTGAGTGCGTAGAACCAGTACCTACCTGTACTTGCATCAATTTCTTAATCTTTTACATTCGACAAGGTTTCCTCGATTTCTTTGGTGAAACTGTAGATTTTGTTGCTATGTGTATTTTTGGTTCTCTGAATGTTTTTGAAATGTCCTTCGTTATGCAAATTCTTCTTAAAATATTGATGAAATCGATCAAATAAATTAACTATTACGGCATTAGTTGTAATCGGTTGCGTTATCTTAATCTAACAGAATCAGGCAAGTCTTATTATAATAACGGTTTGAGGCTGATATCATAAATAGTAAACGATTGCAAAACATTGCGATCGTCGAGCCGAAATATAGTTCCCACGGTGCGCCACACCACGGCCATGGCGGGCTGTCGTTCATCAACATCATTATCTATTAAAAATATCACGTCATATTGTTCACTATTTTGTATAAAGTTACTTTCCGCGTCGGGCACGGCCTGTTATCGGCGCATTATCTCGAAACACCTATAAATCACTACAACAATAATTACGAAACTCAGGCTCTCACTTGTTGTTGTTCCCTAACCTTGCGAAACGGTCGAAGTGCTCTTCTAAAATAAATGAGATATCATTTTGTTTTGTTTTGGCACAGCTTGAACCGTTTTTGGTGTGATCGTAAAGCTATTTCTTTTTAGCACAGAAGAAATGGCGAAGAAAGTAAAACTTAGATATATCAGGATTGAAGGTTCGTGACTCCGACGTTAAGGCCTCTGTAGTAGGCAGGACTAGTGGTACGTGTTGACGCGGGCGGCGGTAGTGTAGTGCCCGTGAGGAGCGGGGCCCGGGCGTGCGCGAGTAATTGCTGCGCGCTCCTGCCACGTCCTAGAAAGCTCACCGCACCGCTTCGTTACGGCCCTTAAGACTGATTTATGTCCGTAATAAATATTTTTTGAAAGTTTCAGTGCGATAATAACTCCATTAATTTTGATTAATGACAATTTCTTAAAAGTGAATTTTAACTCGCAATCACTTGCGGTGCACGTTCGACCTGTCTGGCCGTGGATGGCAGTTGAACCTTCTACATTTTAATTAACATTGCGCTTTTGACCGATTGTTCTTGTTTCGATTGCGATTTAACATTCCGCTGACGCTTTTAATGAACATAAATTTCGGACACTTATTCGGAATCCATTAACTATAGACATTAATAAAATTTATTACACATAATTACTTACGGGCTGAGCATTCGGCGAAAACAATTTAAATGCCAAAACTTTCTGGTAGCGGTCGCGACGACGGTAACTGTGCCGAAGATTGCATAGTTTTTGTGCAGAAACATTGTCCCGAAACATTACAGTTTCCGCAGAGAAATCCATTCCGGGAGCGGTTATCGACGCCGCGGCGCGGCCGGCTGCTCGTGGCGACACATTCAGCGCATTTGCAATGCGAGATATCCCACATTACCATAAACAGTACAAGGCGGAGGGCACGGGCGTCTATCGTGGAACGACATATAAATTATTCAAAATAAAGTATCGCTTAACCCCTGACCTGCCGCCGCGAGCCGCCCGTCCGGGAGCCCGGGAGCGAGCGCCCGTGCAGCCTTCACTACGTCGGGTTATTCAAGATTTTTGATGCACCCTAGTCAAGAATTAAAGACAATGTTGAAATGATATCTTTACTTTGAGACTATTAGTAAATAATATATCTTTATTTATTAGTCCAGCCTTGTATTAATAATTATCAAGAAAATAATACGAATTGTTTTTCAAGTCTATTTATAACTCAATTATTGGTCATCAAAATGATTGCAGAGCTAACCGTAGAATAAGCTAGTTAAGTTTAAATGAAGCTCCCTATCCTTAAGAATTCCTGTTATGAAGTGTTAGCGGCAGGCCGCGTGCGCGTGCGCGTGCGCATGTGTGGAGCGCGCACCCGGCAGGAACCGCAGGACGCTGCTTATTTACTTAACAGCTTTCGCAAAACGGCCCATTAGGGATAACTGTACTAAATAATTACTGCAATGTGCCTTTCTATTTCTATGCGCGCGTCGCGATGCGCGTGCGCCTCCACCTGCCGATGATCACTGTAATTATTTACTATGCATGAATGCGGCGCGCGGCGGCTGTCTAGGACGACTCGGACAAAGAACGGTCACTTACCACAACGGACTGCCGTGGACAGGTTCCGATATCTACTTGGGTGTGCTGCATAGCCATTTTAAAAGCTCATTAATTCGCATTCGAGCAAAATGACTCTAACTAGGCAAAGCGTTATGAATTGGCCATACTATTTTTATTTTAACGGTTTTTTGAGCTTACTTCGTGTTAAGTTATAATTATTTTTGCACGCTACTCATTTTTCAGTATAAAAGACATCAACGTGGACTGTAAAGTTTCAACGGCACTACCAAAACCGTTAATGGTTTTAAATTCACCGTATACAGGGTCCTTCTTCATAGGCTGACACTTTTTTAAGGGTAGGATTAGACCGTCAAACTGAACAACTTTTTCTACGGTACCAACATCGAAATCGCAAAAAAAAAATCATCCGTCCCATACATTTGGCTCAAGTAAGTTTGCAGCTTTGTATGGACAAGCTGATCCCCTTAAAAAAGTGTAAGCATAATAAGAAGGATCCTGTATAATATGGTGCCTTTTAACATGCTGACGGTTTTTAGGGAGATGATCAGAACTTTCTTTATGGGAGCAACGTTAAAAAAACGTTGTGACCTGACTCTGACCAAAATATAAGGGGCAGCTGATTCTTTCGAGATTTATATGTTGGTCCCATAGAGCAAGGTGTTCACTTTATTGTCATGATCATGATAATCCTCTTAAATAACCGTCAGCATATTAAGGTGAAACCCGTACAAGAGAAATACTATTTTGTTATCATTGATGCGTAATCTGTTGAAAAAATCTAAAAGTTGCTCAATAAGATTCTATAATATTAGAATGCCTTATTATGTGTTAACGGTACGCATTCGTAGAAATAACAATTGGATTTTCTTATTTAGCGACCTCGAGTACCTTAACCTTGTCATAAAGACTGAGAACCGTAGCTGATAAGACCTTGAGTTATCGATGACTTTCAGGATGTGCCAACTAGCATTGTTCTTTATTCAAAACTAGATAATAATACGTTTTCAAAATGAGGCATCTAAACCTTTGTTATACAACGTGTTAATGAAATAACGCAAAACTAGAAAGTACTTTGTTTGGAATCGAGAGCAGAATCGAATTATTGCATTTTCAACGTAGGTAATTTTTTTCAAAATATTTAATATTTTGTTTGTAAAATTTTCTGAACCCGATCTCAACCCACCGCACAGGCAGTCTCGTCCTACTTACTACCAAAACAAGATTCTTAAAATGTATCCAAGAGCACGTTAGCGCTTTCATTAATTGCTGAAATGATAACAAATCGTTTTTGCCTGAAAACTTACAATGCGAATAACTTTAAATTGTAACTATCAAAATAATGAAATTATTGTTTCAATCTAATTATTTTGTTGGAAATCAGTTGGGGTGTATGAGGTTTTGCGCTTATTCATTAACACGTTGTATACTCGATACTCTTTCTTTGTACTACATGTGCTTTAGTCTTCACATTTTATGACTACTTTTTTAGCAGGTTTTCGAAATTTATCGCAATTTTTTACTAACATTACTAACGTGCTTTGTTTAGTCGGGTCAATATAGGGTCCTTCTTAAAGTACTGACACTTTTTTAAGGGGATGTTATGACCATCAAACTGAACTACTTTCTCTATGGCACCAACCAACATCGAAATCGCGAAAAAAAAACTGCTGTACAATACAAAACTGCAAACCTACTCGAGCCCAATGTATGGGACGACAGATTTTTTTTCGTGATTTCTTTATTGGTTCCATAGAGAAAGTTGTTCAGTTTGACAGTCTGATCATCCCCTGATAAAAGTTTCAATATAGTAAGAAGGACCCTGTACAGCCGTACAATTTCTTTAAGGGTTTGTTCCCAACACCACCCCCACAAATCCAACCTACGCCCAACCAAAACCAACCTTCCAACTCTCCGTACGTTCCAACTGAATCACGAATTTGTCTTTTTACAACTTATTTGATTGCAACATAGTTGGGTAACCAATTTTTTTCATTAGAAGAAAGTCAGATACAGACATAAAATTATAGTAAAAATCCAATTTGAATACTTAAGTATGAACTGGGTAGCTATCTTCGTGAAATTACTATAACAATGAAGTATCAGATTCGGCCGCGAGGAGCGCGGGCGTGGCGCGGCACAAACAATTGAATTGATAAGCTAACTTTCTACCCGAATGCAAAGCCATTGAGACAAGACATTGTAAAGGAGGTATATTCTTGAAATTAATAAATTATTGTACTGGGTAAAAAGCCGTGATGGGTCAGTGGCGAGTAACCTTGCCTGGCGTGCAGGAGGCGATGGTTCGATCCCAGTCCAGACCGATTCGTAACAATTAGTTTTTCAGAATTTATGTACGATTTGTAACACCACTGGCATTTCGGTGTAGGAAAATAACATGCTTGAATTTCGAGGCATGTATTGTACCCACTGTCCATTATGTGGCGACGGGCTCACCCCCCGTCACACTGGATAGAGTTTCGGTACCACTGGGAATACAGTCGTGAGCATATGCATGCATGCATTATACTGGGCGATTTTTTATCATTTATCTATTTTTCATGGGTGGTTCAGTTCAGACCACGAAACTAAGAAAAGTTTTCCATTGGAGCTCGGTTTTTCAGTTTGATGGTCTGAACCACCACTGAAAATTTGGGAAGTGATTAAAAATCACCCAGTATAGTAACAGTTTTCCAGGTTCAAATCGGTTCAATTGCCCACTATTAACTCAAAGCGGCGCAGGAATAGAGTTACTCATTGAAACCGAAAAAGAACTAGATTCTTTTTTATTTAAATTCTTGAATATAGTAAAAGCTCTGCGTAAAATTTTTACGTTTCTCTTTTTACTGCTAAAAAATCATTGTCAAATATTAATTTTTAGTTTCTTTTATTAAATTTCTTCAATATAATTCTTAAAACAAACTTTATTTCTTTTTTTTCCTCGTAGTGTAAGTCATATGACTTACATACTCGAAAGTTCTTTACATTATCGATTTTGATTAAATAGGAAGTTTCGACGAAGCAATTAGAAATGTTGTTCTTGACAGCGTAGGAGACATCAACACAAATTGATAAAACAAATCTCTATCGGCTTTAAGAATAGAGCCCAAAAGATTTATATATAATGATGAGTAGCCAGCGACGCCGATGGCGCCCGAACTCATCAAATTATTCACACTCACACGTAACTACAATAATCAAAATAAGCTTCTCATTCACACACGATTATTGTACTTATTTGGAATTCAATAAATAAGGTGAAAGTGTTAGACCAATTGTACGACTTTAGAACTTTTGAACTCACTGTAGAAAGTTATTAATTGATCAAATTAATTAGGTTAGGTATAAACGAGATAAATGCGGTCACATACAAATAGTTTGTGTGAGTATCTATCCCAATCTCAGGTATTGTTTTTGATCAACAACAAGAAGAGATTGAGGATCGCGAAGCCCCGTGGCAGGCAAAAACGCGACGCGCGAACACGACGCGAGACGAGTGCTCGTGTCAGAACCTGCAACGTGACTCCAGGGTCCTTCTCAATATGCTAATACTTTTTAAAGGGGTGATCAGACCATCAAACTGCACAACTTTCTCTATGGCACCAACATCGAAAGCTGTTCCATAAAAAACGGCAAAGTTGTTCAGGATGACGGTCTGATCATCCCGTTAAATGGTGTCGACCCCGAGTGGAATCTACAATGTAGGTACACATAAAAAAAAGAAATTCTCTAAATGCCAGTGAAAACCGTATCAAAATCAGATGGGTGGTTTTTTTTTGTTTACGAGGAGTTGGCGGATATACAGACATACAGACGCGGAAACCGACTTTATTTTATACTATATGTGTAGAAATTATGATTACTAAAGACTTAACAAAACATCTAAAAATTCACAAAGCTAATAATTTATAATTTGACCTAGTTGGGTGGAAACTGTACTATAATTTATTTATTTATTGAATGTTATACCTGTAATTAAGATTTAAACTGGTATTTAATATTGCGAATATGTTTTTAAACCTTTAGAATAATTACATCAAACAAGTCTGTGGTAAGCCTCTACCGAGTCGGGTAGATCTGCCTGGCCTCCTCTTTCTTCGTTTTATAATACCTTAATAACAGTCCGTTAATCATTTTGCGATAGGACTTATACAGGTTGTAACAAAACACCATAGTAATATTTAAATGGTTGGTGGACCATCAAACTGAACAACTTTTACTGTGGAGACAAAGTCAACAAAAAATCAATAAATCAGCTTTTTGAGTCGAATCAGTGCTGCAGTATTCTATGAAACAGCTTATTTGTTTTATTTTTTCTCAATATTGGCTCCATAGTGAAAGTTGTTCAGTTTTGTGTAAACTACCCCTTAAAATTTTACTTGGATGTTTTGTTACACTCAAATATTTCGAAAAAACTAAAATACCATCATTTTCCAACATACGAACAATTTTGGTAGCATACTTTTGTGTTTTGGAAACATCACTGTTTCACGAATGAACTGAGCCAACGAACCCTCGCCCCCGTGTCGATGTCGTGGTATATTGTTCGTCAAATAACTTGAAAGGCTTCCGCAAATAAACATAACTCTTGTAAAGACTTTTTTGAGTAATTAGACATTTCACAGGTAGTAAAATCCGTTTTTACGATGCCTATAAAATAGAAAGCATCGATTGTTTGCAAATTTTGTGATTGACGTTGAACTATGCAGGGATGCATTTTTAAAATTTCACTTCACACGTTCTAATTCGCTTACGAAAAGGAAATTCAACTATGGTTATTCTAAATTTTCCTATAAAGCTATTTTTTATATTTTTGTAATCCACAAGATTACAAAAATATAAAAAATACTGCAGGAGTGCGATTTTTGAAACTCATTTGCAGAACTCAGCAGTTGAAAATGTCATAATTACTATGGAGATATGCATCTTTCTACTGCTGATTTGACTTTCAGAATAGTCACTCCTGAAGTATAATTTTTGAAAGTCAAGTCAGCAGTAGAAAGATGCATATCTCCGTAGTAATATTTACATTTTCAACTGCTGATTTGACTTTCAAAAATCACAGTCCAGGAGTGCAATTTTTTAAAGTTAAATCAGCAGTAGAAAGATGCGTATCTCGATAGTAATTTTGACATTTTCATCTACTGAGTTCAAGGAATGACTTTAAAAATCGCACTCCAGGTATTTTAATTATAAGTTTTAATTGAAAGGCATGCAAAAGAGGATTTGCAGAAGATTTAAGGATGAGAGGATTTGAGGAAGGCAGAAAAAAAAAAAAAAAAAAAAAACAAACAAACAAAAAAAAAAACAGGAGTGTCATAATCTTTAAAGGTGTTTATCATGAACCACATTAAACGTATAAATTATTGTAGCTCTAACTTGAAACTAGTTAACTATAACTAACATCCTTAGAAGATACACATACAATGCACGCAGATATATTATGCAGATTTTGCACTTATTAGGTACTAAAAACAAGCTAAAACGTTTCACTTTTAGTGATAAGGCCGCCTTTTGTACCCTACTTGTTCGCGTATATTGTTGTTGTTTTTTGTGTATTTTGGTGTGCAAATAAAGAATATTTATCTTATCTTATCTTATCTAAAACATTAGAATTCAAGGACATTCACGTAAGATGGTAGGTAACATTAAGCAATGACTTGATTTTTCGAGAAACTGCTGACAGACGTGTATACAGGAACAAGTTGGAATCAATAAATGAACATGTAATTTATAGCACTGTAGCCCCGGAACTTTTTAATTACCAAAAAGATTACCGATTGCCGTTTAGATATTGTTGTAAGGTACGAAATGACTAATATAAAAACCTAAGTCTTACAGATCACAACCCGCCGTAAGAAAAAAAAGAAAAAAAATGACTGTAATTTTTAAAATTCAAGATTACCGTTTTTTTTCTATACTGTCATATTCTTCAGATTAGTTCAATACCCATACGTAATAGTAAGACCGTCTAAAGTTGCCATACAAAACTATAAGACCAGATGAAAAAGTCAATTTTGATCGGTCTTATAGCTTTGTATGGCAACTTTAGATAGTCTTACTACTTATGGGTATTAAACTTAGGTGAAGAACTTGACTGTATAGAAAAAAACGGTAAACTTGAAATTTAAAAATTTCGTTTTTTTTTGTTCTTACGGCGGGTTGTGATCTGTAAGACCTAGGTTTTATATTAGTAATTTCGTACCTTACAACAAAATCTAAACGTTAATCGGTAATCTTTTTGGTAATTAAAAAGTCCCGGGGCTACAGTACTATTAGATGTAAAAATGTCGGTCGCGTCAGCGCAGCGAGCCGAACACGACCGCCGAAACATAAACAAGTAATCTCGATGCATGTACTCCATACACCGATCACCTCTGACTGACAGACAGTTGATGAATAAAATAAAAATATTGAAACACTAAATTAAGAAAGAATGATGTTATTAAACCGCCGAGCACGGCTCTCTCATAAATATTCAACGCGTTAGTTATTGAATAAAAGTAAAAGTGGATCCTCATAAGGTCTAATAGACGCCAGTTGATTGATTGAGCTGCTACCATCTTGCTTGTATAGGAAGTACATGCTTTACGAATATTAATTATTGCTTACACAGAATAATTTAAAGCGCTGCCGGTGAATATACCGTCCACTTAATAGCAACGATTCATCATGGTCTTCTCTTTTAGTAACTGTGTATCTGAATCAGTAAAACACTCAGCTGCAAGGTCGACGGGTACAAAAAACTTCGCGACGTGTTTTTGCTCTATTTTTATTGGCGAAGAAAAAGAATATCAGAACACCTATTTGGAAGTGCGGCGACTGCGGGTGCGCCGAGCTCACCGCCTGCCCGACTGGTTCATACAGGAAGTCGACAGAATTGGACAACAATAAGATTTATGTGTTTTTCGAGCGCTTTTTTAAAAGCTTTAACTTGATTACAATATTATTATAATATCGTGTATCGCTCTCGTGCCCATTATTATTTCACTGTTAATTAATTACCTGCATAATTTGTAGATAGGTTCCGCACTAACACAAAATTGTCATAACGTATCTAGTAACTTGAATCCATCTGAAAAACTAATTAACTAGGTACTAATGGTACTTATTTATTGTTACAACTTTTTTATTGCGTCTATAAAGATTATAAAGCGTTCTTACCTACTCTAACATATAACGGAAATGTAATGAAACGTCCCATCATAGATATTTTATGAATTATGATTTAATCCATCACATAAAAATAACATTATAAGTTTTCGGAGTCCGAAAGCTCCGAAGCTTTCATATTCATGAAGTATATAAGCATATGCTTACAACTATATTCCCCAAGGGGGTAGTCAGAGATACCTATTCTAAAACCTCAGAACATCCACGATTCACTAGTACCGAAACTCTATCCACGTGACGGGGGGTGAGCCCGTCGGTCGCCACTATGACAGCTATATTCATGAACTAAGTATGTCAAAAAAATAGTCACAATACCTAAAAGTAGGTACGAGTAGGTACCGATCATAAATTCAGTAATAGAATGAAAGTAGTGTTATAATACCCTTTGTTCTGTACATTTAATAAGACTGATCCATAACTATTAATGACTGACGCGATTTGCGCTCAGAAACAAGAGTAACTTCAAGAGAGCAGATCTATAGGTCGTTCTGTACCAAGGTAGGGTCCGGCTTGTGACCTACCGACATCGACATCACGGAGCTCGGTCCATCGCGCCTCGCTCAATTTATTGTGGGCCATGGGCCACGGGGCATTGTGCTACACAACTTACAAGCGTTATGCAAAATACGAAGCGCCTCTCCATTTTGCGATATCTATAAATCTAGACGACCGATCGTGGGATCGCGCAGGTGAACGGCGCGGCGATTTGATGGGTTATTTTACTATAACGGACCAATAGTTATTATATCTCAGTTTAATTTTTAAAGTTAACAGAATACGTATTTAATCGATGCTATTTTTTTTTTATGTTAATGTAGGTAAGTTCAAGAGTTTATGCTATTGTAAATTGATAATTTATATCAACTATTATAAAACTGTAACAGAAGTGTGTGAACATTGAAGACATGAAAAAGATTACGATGTGGTTTTTAGGTATCGACTCTAAATCAACCTTTTTAGAATTTTTGTCTGTCTGTCTGTCTGTTTGTTTGTATGTTTGTAATAGCATCACGAAAAAACTATTGAACCGATTTTGACGAAATTTTTTTGTTTATCATCTGACTTAAAATCTGGTATATAATTTGGGCGGACGAAGTCGCGGGTAAATTCTGATATTGTATAATAACAAAGACACGTCCCCGCAAACCCAACTGTATTTTTATGTTACAAGAGTTTTTATATCTGTGCGTCAATGTCGGTTAACTCGAATGAGAACAAAACTCGTAGGTTACGTATGAAATGGAAAAGTTTGTGGAAGCAAATAAATAAGTAATAACAGATACAACGGTACTAATACCGATATAATATATCGGTTAAACCCCAATCTACGATACAACTTTAAATCGAACATTTTATGTGCGCTAGTCACACTTATTATTAACTACTAGAGTTAACCCGCGACTTTGTCCGCACAAATTATATACCAGATTTTAAGTCAGATCATAAGCTATCAAATTATAAAAGTTTCATCAATATCGGTTCAGTAGTTTTTGTGTGATGCTGTTACAAACATACCAACAAACAAACAAACAGACAGACAAAAAATCTAAAAAAGGTTTTTCCGGAGTCCGGGATACCTAAAAACCATATCGTAATCTTTTTCATTTTAATATCTTCAATGTACAGACAAACTTCTGTTACAGTTTAAAATAGTTAAGATTAACTAATCATTTAAGTTTGAATACAGGGTGTTAGGGTACACAGTTGCATTACTTTAAGGGGTGATTGTACCCATGTTAGTGAAAATCTTTAAGAAAAAATTTCGACTTTTGATATAAACGTTCGATCAGCTGATTGCTTTTAGTATGGACAAACCCACATTTTTCTTGCTAATTTCCTATAGGTTTCTTATGGAAAGTAGTTCAGTATCATGGATACAATCACCCTTTAAAGTAATGCAACTGTTTATCCTAGCAGCCTGTAGATGTATAACTTATATAAGTTAGGTATTCTAGATATGCAGGAATATCTCTCGTTAGGGACACCCTTTATTTGACAAGCATTTATTTTCTGTTCTTTCTATTGTGTTACGTTATGATAAATTGTAATAAGTTTTATAATATAGATATTACTTTCAAAAATCCATTTGCGTAGTAATAAAAAGCTTAGATAACAATCGGATAACGTATTAAAACGTTTATGAGATGTTTTCTATAGTACCATATCTTTATATTGCATCTCTCACTTCGTTTGTATTCTTATCCGCCCTGATATAAACAGACATTAACACATTATTTATATTTTATAGCTGTAAGATTTTAGTAAAGATAAATAACAACAACTTTATCTATTAGCAACAAAGGGTTGCGAACTGGCGACTTGCACAGAACTTAACTGGTTTGGTAAACAACACAAAACTCGCTTATTTTGTACCGATAGCTGTATTAGTGTATTCGCTTTGTCGTAAAATGGTAATTGCTTAGATACTAACCTGTTTTAACACTTTCAAGTGTGGGCCAAAGTCATTTTATAACTCTATCGTGAATTCGTCTCCTTGGATTAGGTTCTATAGACAAATAAAACCCGTTTTTCTGTCTAAATTTGTAAGCATATTAAAACAAGTTTGGATATAAAAATGTGTTAGTATACCTAACTACTTTGTCAGCGAAAATGGTCACTAATAAAGTTTAAATTTTGCATCAAAATTAGACCAGACAACTAAAATTTAGGACAGTAAAACTTGGACGAACAACTTTTGAATTCACATTATGTGCTTATAATAATAAGGAACATGTTTTAAAATACATCAAAGTGAATATGAATTGATTAAAAACATCACAAAGCATTACGGAACAGAGACAATATTGTTGGCGGGTCGCAGCCCGCTCCAGGGGTCCGAGATGTCATCTCGCATCGTGCAGCTTTGCTTCCACACCATCCACTCTAAACTATGCCACACATTTCACCGTCAACCTTCAACTATTGCAATAAAGCTCAAATTACTGTAACATTTATTGCAACGTCCTTAAAATATATGCAGAGCTTACTACTAAGCTAGCTATAACATTTATTGAAATAAACACAGATTAAAAAAGACAGATAGAACCAGTTACGAAATTGGGCAAGCCAATGGATTTCGATATCGAAGTTCATTGTTTGATTCGCGACATGGTTTGTTGGATTGTAAGGCGCGGGCGCAGCGAGTGGCGCGGCGCGGCGCGGCGGCGGCGGCGCAGGGTTATCGCAGTTCGGGCGCCCGTCACGGTTCCCACGGCGAACGGTATTTTAAATACCTATTTATCTACGTACGGCGACAGGACCGAAGGTGCATTCTGTTTGAGTAGCCTCTTCTGGATGGGTCAAGGATTCAGAGGTGAGTGTGCATCCGTGCTCGCTTATGCGATGTCGGGCGACCTGGCCTTGTATATGTTACATCTTGCCATGTTCCATTATTCAATTGTAACTAGACCATAGAATGAATTAAACTTATCGCGGACTTGATCTTTTAACTAGCATAAATATTAAATGTTTCTCGTCGTGTCTCATTAAAGCATCCGAAGCAAAGTTTCTCTCCTAGCATAAGAAAAAAAAGAGAAGGAAGTGTTTTCACTGAAAAATTACGTAAATTTTAATAATAATGCGATTGACCTTTAGTATATAAAACTGCCGAATTAAGTGACCTGACAATTAAGTGGGCTGTTGACAGTCGACATGATTCACATTTTACCCAAGCTGTTTGCCTTTTCGGTGAAAATAATTTTGCAACGCACGGAGCAAAGTAAAAACTGCGTGAGAGTTGACAATTTATGATTGCATTCCTTTCGAAATTGGCTCGAGTTCGAATCTTAGGTCAAGAATATTTAAGGACAATAAGTTGTTTTAAAACTTGCTTTATGCCCAACAATTATTTGAGAAGTTTGTTTTAAAATGTTTACCCAACTTTAAGTTGACATATACAACGTGTTAATGAATTAATGTAAAACTAGAAATTAATTTGTTTAGAATCGAGAGTAGAATCGAATTATCAAGTTTTCCACATAGTATTTTTTTTTTCAAAATTTTAAATAATTTGTTAGTAAAATTTACTGAACTCGATCTAAACCCACCGCACGGGCACACTGACTACTTACTACCAAAACAAGATCTCAAAATGTATCCACGAGCACGCTAGCGCATTCATTCATAGCGCTGAAATGATAACAAATCATTTTTGCCTGAAAACTTAAAATGCGTATAACTTTAAATTTTAACTAACAAAATAACGAAATTATTGTTTCAATCTAATTATTTTGTTATAAATCAGTTGGGGTGTATGAGGTTTTGCGCTTATTCATTAACACGTTGTATAGAAAGGGATTCTCTAAACTTGGCAGGAGTACTATAGTACTAACTTTATCAACTATGATTATAAGAGCTTCCTCTCTTTGGAGATCTAGGATATCTCAGAGGTATCTCCAATATATCTTCAGAAATTTATGATTTCTTTTGTCTACTTTTGACTAGGTAGTTGACTAGGTTACAATAAATGCATATGCTCACGACTATATTCCTCGAGGAGTCAGAGATATTCTGAAACCTGAGAACATCCACGTTTCACAAGTAGTACCGAAACTCTATCCAGTGTGACGGGGAGTGAGCCCGTCGCCACTTGTAATGGACAGTGTAAGGTTGTAAGGTACAATACATGCCTCGAAATTGAAGCATGCAGGTTTCCTCATGAAATTTTCCTTCACAGAAAAGCCAGTGGTGTTACAAATCGTACATACATTCCGAAAAACTCATTGGTACGTGAGCTTGGACGGGGATCGACTTAATTTTACTTATTGCCGACACTTTTCTTGTCGATAATAAGTGAAAAATTTTAACTATTTGCCATACATTATTATATGCCACAAGTAAAATAAAGAAAGAAAATATTTTATTTGCACATAAAACAAAACGCACTGATATAACATACAGAGACAGAGTACATACTTTTATTCAAGTATATTCCCTATATAACTCCATGCCAGAGCCTCTAACATGATTTCTCTACTTACGCGCGACTCGGCCGTTTTCAATATAAAATTAGCTGAAACTATTTTAAGGGGATGATCAGACCATCAAACTGAACAACTTTCTCTATGGGACCAATATCGAAATCACGAAAAAAAATCTGCTGCAATACAAACCTACTCGACCTAAATGTATGGGACCGCAGTTTTTTTTTTGCGATTTCGATATTGGTCCCATAGAGAATGTCGCCATTGGACCACCACAGCCTTTGACTATTTATATTATATGGACTGGTTACGCGTGTAATTCTACTAACAAACATTTCTGCCATTTTTTGCGGGGGGCGAGGTAACATGACATCCGCAACTTTGGATTTTATTACCCATAACTTTAAATTCTAATTTTGAATGTTAAAAATCATGAAAAGTAGTCTCGTGTGAACCCCAAACGTTCTAAGTTCGAAGTTATTATTTCGCAATTATAGGCTGTCTCGATAAGGTGTAAAATTGAATGTAAATGCACAAGAGCAATTGTGCTTATAGCGTGACAGAGGGGAAATACTACCGCAAGGCAAGTCCTTATAATAATTAGTCAAAGACCACAGCTTTTTATTACAATAAATGTAACTACGTAAATCTAGGGCGTGCAACAAATATATCTGATGTCGCACTATAGCATCGATCGTCGTTGCAAAGCGTTGCATGGTACAGTAGAGATCAATCCTAAATCCTTCAAAAATACTTCCTAGTTTGAAAGATTAATAATTGATGATACCTAATCTGTCTATGTGTAGGATAGCCGCGAGCTGCTTTACCAGACATCTTACGAAATATTGAGGATTTATGACTGCAATTACCTACACTAATATTACTGCTCAAGTCTGAGTTTTAGATCTCTAATGAGGAAACACAAATTCAAATTTAGGACCCGTGTATTAAAAAAAAATCTTTTGTGGTGGTCCAGTGGCGAGTAACCTTGCCTGCCATGCAGGAGGCGATGGTTCGATCCCCGTCCAGGCCGACTCGTACCAATGAGTTTTTCGGAATTTATGTGCGATTTGTAACACCACTGGCTTTTCGGTGAAGGAAAACATCGTGAGGAAACCTGCATGCTTCAATTTCGAGGCATGTATTGTACCCACTGTCCATTATAAGTGGCGACGGGCTCACCCCCCGTCACACTGGACAGAGTTTCGGTAATACTGGTGAAACGTGGACGTTCTGAGGTTTCAGAATATCTCTGACTACCCCCTCGGGGAACATAGTCGTGAGCATATGCTATGCTATGCTATGCTATGCTATCTTTTAATTTCTTTTTCAGTCTATAATATCGTTCGAACATCAGTTTTTTCCCTCGCTGTTTCAAAATTGATCCCATACTCGTAGTAGTCCATTTTTGGACCCAATTAACATAAACTAACCATAGGTAGGTAACCTATTCAAATATACATTTATGATAAACAGCGTTAACCCAAATAACATGAAATACAGGTAAGTTATAAAAAATATATAGGTATGCTTATCATAAAGGTATATTATGTTATTATAAAGCCCATTATTATTATTATATTATTTAAAATTATTATTATATTATTTTTAATTCCCATACTAAATCGATCGATCTGATCGAACGTTTGTATGATAAGTCGAAAAAAAATTGCGAATTTCATATAGGTTTCTTAGGGAATGTTATTCAGTATCATGGGTACAATCACCCCTTAAAGTAATGCAACTGTTTACCCTAACACCCTGCATACGTACATAGTATGTAAATAGATATAAGTACGTCCATCTAGTTTTCAAACCAAAATATCTAGCTCATTGTCGATTACTCATCTCCTCGTGGTACGGTTAATTTTCTATTGAATACCTTATCTCTTTAGCTGGAACAGTTGTATTGGTAACGTGAGAATCGTCATTCACCGGTCCCGGATTACGCCGATGACTATCGACGAGAAGAATGAATTAATAATAACAGATAGTGTCTGATTTAATCAAGTTAAGCTTCGGAGAAGTGATTGCTACAATAGCTCCATCTAATGTGATGCTTTAAGGTTTCTTTTAAGTTTCAGATTGTAATCTGTGTAATGGATAAACAATTTTAATGGGCTAACTGCCAGTTGCACGTACGATCATTAAATTTAATCCTCCATTAAATCTCTTGCTGTCACTCTTTGTGTTGTTGACGTAATAAAAGCTAGCAAGAGATTTAATGGAGGATTAACTTTAATGAACGTACGTGCAAATATTTTGAGTCACTTTGAAACTATAAATTTCAACGAAAATCTGCTTAACCTCAGAAAATATATCAATTTGCAGATCGTGTTTAAACAATATCATTTAATAGCATAGCATATGCTCACAACTACATTCCCCGAGGGGGTAGTCAGAGATATTCTGAACCTCAGAACATCCACGTTTCACCAGTAGTACCGAAACTCTGTCCAGTGTGACGGGGGGTGAGCCCGTCTCTACTTATAATGGACACTATTTTAATTATTAATTATACTACTACACAATTATAATGGTACAACACATGCTTCGAAATTGAAGCATGCAGGTCATATCATTTAATTGAAATGGTTAATTTTCAAAATTGAGTTAAACTTCGTTTTTATGGAGCGCGTTAACTCTTAAAAAAGACAATCAGATTCTAAAGACTCCGTAAATTTTGGATATATGGCGGAGAAGGGTGACAGAAAATCATTGTAAAATTATACCACAATTTTAAAACTGCATGTAAAAGCTATTATCAGCTTATTTTAATTTGAGTAACTGATCTCGAAATTCGCATGCAAATTGAATGTTACTTGAAATGATCAACGTAACAATAAAAATACTTTAAAAGCAGTAACTTTAGTTCTATAAATGAATAAGTTTGAAAGTAAACTGTACTGGATCGGAGAACGTTTTATTTTTATGTTTTACACCTATGTATGCAAGACAACAGGAAGCAGTATATGTGAAAACGGGTTTTTATTGTTTTTCATAGCAAATTGAGCAACCTTCGCGAATAAGGCCGTATTGCCTATAACATAACTAATGATATCTGAATCAGGTTATCAACATTTAAGGGAAGTAAGGGTAAAACGATCAATTGACGTATTAAAAGTTCAAACAAGATTTATACAAAACACGGTTTGAAAGGTTTAAACGTGAGCAATTTGCCTCTTATCTATTAACCTGTCTCTTTAAATCATTAAAACACCAATTAATGTGTGAAATAATTCACGGCAAAGTTATGTGTAAATTACTTGCTTACCTATTTTATGGTAAAGGTAATAAAACTTTCAATCAAAGTGTCCGTCGCAAAATGATCGCGCAAGGAGTGGATCTAACCGTCTAGTACTTGCTCATGGCGTATAGTAAAGATCACAGCATAATAAAATAACTAACCATAAAGGGGATAATAGGTTATTTGATAACTTTTTAAAAACTGTTCTACGTTAATCACTGATGTCTAAGGACTCTATAGAAAATGTATAATTTACATATAGTGCAAGAAAAAACGAAAACAAAAATATTGTCTAAATATCCCGCGAAAACGCTTTTCCTGACCATATACGTGTTTACAAGCAGGTGACGTTACGATAACGTAAACTTTGTACGACACTCACACTCTACACGCAACTGTTTACAAGCAGTTGACGTCATCAAACATTAGGCCAATAACAGCCGTTTACGATCACGTGACTAAAGTAGTCAAAAAATTCATTTTCTTTGTAGATTTTCTCTTAAAATATCCAGTATTTTTCTTAACTGACTAAATAGTTGGTTACCAAAATTCATATTCAATACGGATGCCATCAATAGATCCTTTATTTTACATGCTGTCAAATACCCTATTATCACAGAGAATGAAAAGAAATACATAAGTAGACTTGTAAAAGTCACCCAACGTTCCCCAATCGACAGAAAGAGCGATAAATATGAAACTTTATTAATCTACAAGAGTTCGGACACAAAAATCAATTCTTATGACGATTCTTAGTTTTAAGGTGGAGCGCTTTCATTGTCCCACAGTAAACTTAACGTTTTACGATCACTTGTCTAATAAAACAATCGAATAATTCGCTTTTTGATCCTCACGCACGTTGTACACGAAGTTTTGTCTCTTTAACCATTATTGATTTTAAATTAATGACACAATAACTGTTATCGTATTGTATTTTTGCGTGCAATGTCTGGCCCCCCGTGAACGGTTTTATCAATAGTAAATTTTGTTTAAGCATTTAGCATTACGACGTACTAAATTAAGGAAAAACATCAGTAAACGGAAAAGCTTTTAATTTTTCACATAAATTCGTAGCAGTGGTCATAAATAGCGAAGGAACAACGAGAAATAATGCGCGAGCGCAAGATAGAGTGCAACCACGCGGCCTCGTCGCGGAATAAATGCTGTAATTAAGTGAAATTATTATAATTCTGTTTCACAATATATGGATGTGACAGTATCACGCCCTTAAGTAACCTTAAATTCATTAAATACTCAGAGATACGCATCTTGATTGTCAACGTTTGTATATTAACTGGAAGTTCAATTCATGTCGAAGCAAGCAATAAATTATTCAAGAATCTGTAACATACAGGGTCCTTCTTAATATGCTGACACTTTGTAGGGGGTGATCAGACCATGAAACTGAACAACTTTCTCTATGGCACCAACATAGAAATCGCGATAAAATCAGTCGTCTTTTGTGAAACAATACATTTATTTTTATTATTTTTATTACTCTAGTTTAAAGTTCCTACTCTGCGCTACATTATGTAGGTTAATCCCAGAAAAGTAACACAAAGTTAAAAAAAATACTTTAGAAAACGCCGTGTTCATTATAGATGCCCTGAACTAAATAGTGCAAGTAGGAATTAAAAGGCTCGCCAATTGTATCTGTTATCAGTCCATTATGGCCGCAAACAAATGACACAGCTTAAAGCCTTTTAGCGGACGAGAGTCGTGAGTCGTCGCCGAAGTAATTAACCGAGCTTGATTGTGTCCAACGTTCAGACCTACGATACTGTGGGACGTAGAACCGCACTTAGGTAGAATTTAATAAGATCAACCGAATATGTTCACTGTACTTAATTACAGCTGAACAGCTGATTTAATTCTGAATCCTTAGTTACGAATTAATATCGTGCGAGTGGGCAGCACTGAAAAACCTTGGTTGAAAATTATATCAAGATTTACAATATTTCATCGAGCCTTTCTTTCTTTACTTATTCTTTGCCAACATTTAGCCAAAAATGCAGCCGGTTCTTTGACAAATTGCGCGATAAGTGCATATACAAGTATATCGGTACACGGATTTAGCCAAGATGCCGCCATATTCAACAGTGTCAGAAGTTTTTGTATAAATTTAATGCACAAAAAACCCGACAGCTAATTATTTAAAATCTATTACAGATTTTAATGTGCATTTCGAAAGCTTTTATTGTTAATAAAATTATAAATAATATGTAATTCCAAGACTATATTCCCTTTCGGGATGGTCTGAAACTGTATACATGTGATAGTTAATTGGAAAGGATAATCTATAACGAGACTTGTGCAAGGATCGTAAATGTATTCCGCGATCGTAGCCGTCATCGCCAGTAATTGCCTGTGTACTAGAAATTACCTACATATTAAATGATGCAGAAAAAATACGATGCAGCCGGTATATACAGCGATAACATCTCGTCCTGATGAGCTCGCAGACGCTTGCTTATTACTAGACAGCAACTTTTTCTCGTAGCTAATTACTTCTTCTCTTAATTAGGAGTTTATACCATATTCGATCTACCTATTTAAAAGTTATATTAAACTTTTAAGTTTCTCCGCTGAATCAACCAATGAGGTTTACTTCTCGTCAATCAGAAAGTACCTTTACAAATTGCAACTAGCTTTGTGCGTGCATAAATACATCAGTGCACTGTGTAACTGCATTCATGCAGACTGCACCGATGACTATAATCAGCATTACCGACTGACGCAAGCATTCTGAATGAGCATTAGCCTCGCTTTTCTGGTGTCAGAGATTGGCTGAGTCAATCTCAAATGTTCTGATTGAGTTCTAGATATGGAAGTAAGGCTTTATCTTCAATTCTGTAAAGGAGTAGTGATGCATAATGTATTAACAAATTGACGCGAAACCCGAAAACCGTTTGCACACCAATCAACGTTTGATTTATGTATGTAAGATTATTGGTAAGTAACTTTTTAGAGTGATGTGACTTCTAGTCTATCCATACAAACTCGAAGATCGATGCAGCGAATTCTATGAAATTTCAAAATAATATTTACAAATATTTCCAAAAAGTTATCGATTGTTGTTCAGTTATCAATTCTGGAGACCGTTTTCAGGATTTGCGTCGTATATTTCTTGCCTCTCCTATTCGAAAAGTACCCAATTAGTGAATATAATTTTGTGTACATGCGATTCCGAAGAGGTTTCTAAGTTTCCACTAATGCAGTTTTGATTCCCTTTATCGGTTAGCCACGTCCTTAGCTTTCTGTGGCTTTGGCTAATGCGCGGGCGCACTAAGCCCTAAGCTAAGCACGAGGCAGCGACGTGGTGCGATGAACGTGTGCGATACCATTCATTAGGCGGCGGCGGCGGGCTGCTCACGCGTCAAATTAGCTGGGGCCGCGGTTAATTAGACAGTGCAGCGTCGCTTGCGCAGCTCTTGCGCACCCGCCCGCTTTTCCGACTCTTTAAATCCAACAGTCATGAAACCAACACAACTTTCTAATCATTTAGGATTTCATGTTTTAAAAAATTTTAAATGACTTCGTCTTTATGGACTCTGAAAAAAAACCAGCTGTCCCATACATTTGGCTCGAGTGAGTTTGCAGTTTTGTATGGAACAAAAGATTTTTTTTCGCGATTTCGTTGTTGGTCCCATAGAGAAAGTTGTTCAGTTTGATGGTCTGATCATCTCCTTAAAAAAGTGTCAGCATGAAGGACCCTGTATGTATTATTAAAATCATGTAAAATAATAATACACATTTGGCCTCTGCAAAACAGCTTTCCGAGGCATGCTTGGGTTAATTAATAGCTTTATTTGCCAGTATATCAATAAAATTTACAGCGTTATCAAGAATTCTTGTCATGTTGATCATGTCACATAATTTGTTTCTTCTTAATTGTTTTAATTTGATAATGTAAAATTTTTCGTCAAATAAGAATAACACCGCAGAGCAATTAAAATTAACAAGCGGTATCTAACCTAGCTATTTCATATCGTGTCAGAATTAAATAGTTTTGCTCTACATTATAGAGTTTAATTAAAGGACAATGAGGAGGATCAGCTGCTGGGACCGTTACGTACCGGCACGCGAGCAGTGCCGGCTCAGGCGGGCGCAGTCGGTCGGCAGGACACCCGCCCGCCCGTGCGCGTGCGCAGGTCAGGTTACGCCACTATTATGCCAATTACTATTTGACGCACAATAATTGTAACGCCTAGTATGTCGCCAATTAGCTGATAGATGCTGTTATTCATCGGTACGCCGGTGTTTGTGAACCTGTTACACCGCTCGACGAGGGGTAAGGTGTCCTCAGATGAATGTAGTAAATATCAATTAATTAATTTATGCATAATTATAAATTGTAAATTTTGTAAACTCATAAATTGTAAGCTGAACATAAAATATGGTCTACTGAAAATCTAAAACACTTTAGAGTAGTTTAATGTTTTTAAATACACAGCTTATACAGGGTGTTAGGGTAAACAGTTGCATTACTTTAAGGGGTAGTTGTACCCATTATCTGATCAACTTTCTCTAAGGACCTAACCTAATAAAATAACCTGACCTATAGGAAATTCGCAAAAAGAAATTGTCGAGATTTCATACAAACTTACGTGCAAATTTTTTTTTTGAGGATTTCCTGTATGTTTTTTAGGGAAAGTTGTTCAGTATCATGGGTACAATCACCCATTAAAGTAATGTAACTATTCACCCTAACACCCTGTAAAAGAAATAACACGAAAAAACAAACCGTACTTCATGACCATTTCTTAGTTATAATAAAATTACTCGTGGAATAGAGTTTCCGGTATTATCCGTAATTTGAGAATTCTTGAAATTACCTCATAAAAAGAAACGCGATGTCTTTTTTAATTAGAATTGCAATACAAGTAGGTATACAGTACAATGTAGAATTGCATACCTATTAAATTAACCTGAAATTGTATGAAGGTATGGAGTTAACAATTAACGTAATTACAAGAACGGTTTTCAAAAGCAGGTGTAAAACTATGGCGACCACTCATAATTCCTAGTAACGGAATTGGCTTGAGGCGATACTAGGGAAACATGTTAGTAGGCTGCAAAATTACTAGTTCTCTGTAAGTGATCCCTATTCGAGCGAGTGTAATTCTAAGCACCTTTACCTGACGATTATGTAGTGCGTATGAGATCATATCTGGAATACCTAACTATAAATAAAAAACTAAGCCCTCATAAAAAGGCTGAAAGCCACCCAAAGGGCAATGGAGAGGGCTATGCTCGGAGTTTCCCTGCAAGATCGAATCAGAAATTAAGAGATCCGCAGAAGAACCAGAGTAGCTGACAGCCCAAAGAATTGCTAAACTAAAGTGGCAGTGGGCTGGGCACATTGCTCGCAGAACCGATGGCCGATAGGGCCGAAAAGTTCTCGAGTCGCGACCGCATACCGGAAAGCGCAGCGTGGGTAGGCCCCCACACGGTGGACCGACGACCTGGTGAAGGCGGCGGGAACCCGTTGAATGAGGGCAGCGCAGGACCGGACGTTATGGCGATCCTTGGGGGAGGCCTATCTCCAGCAGTGGTCGTCCATGATGATGAAATAAAAAACCGGTCAAGTGTGAGTCGAGCTACTCGCGCACCTAGGGTTCTGTACCACACCACCACACAACACAACATATTAACTGCGCAAGACCGACTCACCTTGTTATACTGTAGAGTTTGCTCTATAATCACACAAAGTTATTACCATTTTTACAATAGAGTGAGAAGAAAAAACGTTGATTAAAACTAGTTTCTTGTAGAGAACCAAAAGAAAAGAATGATAATTTTTTAGTTTTTGACATTTTTATTATTTGTTAACAAATCTGCCGTAATAACGTATAATCGGTGATAATTTCAACTACGTATCTAGCTATTACGGTTCAAAAGTTACAGCCCTAAAAAGGTAGGACGGACGGACGGATGGACAACGTAGGCTTAGTAATAGGGTCCCGTTTTCACCCTTTGGGTACGGAACTTCCATAAATTAAACCATAGATGAAGACAGAAAGTTGATAGTTCTAGCAATATTTGTGGCCATTTGTGAAAAGGATTGAGGTCGTGTATGTAAACCATAGATTAAGGATACCCAAAAGAAGATAAAGAAATAACATTGATGCATTTCTAACATGCCAGAGTGTTTTAGCAGTAGTATAGTAGAGAGGATCAGATATAACGTCCTCTTTTTTCTTGAAGTCGGTTAAAAAGGAGACCGCAGAAGTGGGACAGGATAGGTAGCAAAAATAAGACCTACCTATCCTTGGCGACGGGCTCACCCCCCGTCACACTGGACAGAGTTTCAATACTACTGGTGAAACGTGGATGTTCTGAGATTTCAGAATATCTCTGACTACCCCCTCGGGGAATATAGTCGTGAGCATATGCTACCTATCCTGTGTAGGTGTAATACCACGTCGTATCGAAAGAATCAAGCTTGAATTAAAGCAGTGGCTCTTTTGTTCTTGAACTAGGAATGTTAATTACAGCTATCAATTAAAGTAACTTTAAGATTTAACGTATATGAATGGTACACACAAGAAAACCCGTACTAGTTCAACGGAAGGTGGTTCAAAGCGAGGTAAAACATAGGTACATCCAGCTGGTATCGGCTTGTTGTCGTGATCGTTCTGAGCACACTGTTGGCTAAAATCTCGCGGCACATAAATTTGCCAGGTTCCGTTGTGAAAGCCAATATTCTTTGTGGCGCTGAGCGGAGTCTATTTCTAACATTAAATAAATTACAGCGATATTACAAGAACGAATCGGTAGAACTTGTTTTAGCCCGGACGTGTCTGGTCTAGACGTTGCATCGCAAACATACATTTTGTCTTAAGTACTTTGAAGTTTTATACACCGTTTTGTTTCGACTGTTTTTTGTTTGGCATAAATAAAAACTGCATAATCAATACATCGATAAATCAATCAATTAATTGTTCTTTATTGTATCCATATCCTGTACAAAATTTTTATAAATTAACACTGTAATTAAAAAACTTCTACAATTAATAAATAACATAACAACTTTAGATGTGAAACTTCGAAAATCGTTCTTTTTTAATCCACGTTACCTAAGTACTTTTGTATAAGATTAATGTGCATGAAAAAGTCGATTTAAATTACTACTAGAGTTAACCCGCGACTTCGTCCGCACAATATAATATACCAGATTTTAAGTCAGATCATAAGCTCGTATCAAACAAAAAGGTTCATCAAAATCGGTTCAGTAGTTTTTTCGTGATGCTGTTACAAACATATAAACAAACAAACAAACAGACAGACAAAAATTCTAAAAAAAAAAGGTTGATTTGGCGTCCGGGATACCTAAAACCATATCGTAATCTTTTTCATGTAAATATCTTCAATGTACAGACACACTTTTGTTACAGTTTTATAACAGTTAAGATTAAGATAAGCATTGACAACACTAGGTACTACAAATTAACGATTCTCGCAAAATTTAAACGTAGAATTATGTACTTTAAAAAAAAATAGCTCGGAGTAAAAGAAAGAATTCCTGTAATTATATTAGCAATGTCGATGGAAGAGAAAAGATGTGTTCAAGTACACACATAATTTATATATAGCATCTTCTATCTTCTAGGAAATTATTGCCTTCTTCGTTTCCTTATCTCATTTGGTTAGAACAGAAGCAGGTTTCCTCGCGAAGTTATCCTTCACAGTTTAAGAGCAGTCGATATTCAATCAATCAATCATTTATTTATTCCAAGTTAAATTGACTGTAATTTTTTTTAGTAAATACTTAATCTAATGTTAGTAGTTCTACATAAGTAATTTAGAATAACTGGACCCACATGATCAGGATCCGTTTAGTGATTTTGATACTCGTATTCGAATTTTCTACCATTTCATTGAAGAAGCAAGAAAATAAATCTAAACCTACGAATAACAATTTCTTATTCGTAGTTCGAAACAGTTTAATTATGTGATAGTGAAAATGTCTGTAGTACAATTAAATGTGTCAGTTGTTTAAAATACTTAGTATGAGATTGCGTGAACACGAACATAGTTCACTCCTGTTCATTAAGAGAGGTATTTACAACATCCATCGCTGTATTACAAGCCGCGTCGAATTACCGTATTCCGCAATTTCTTGCTGGAGCTAACTAACAAATTTGCAACAAGGAATACCTGGTTGGCTATTAGTTAAGATTGGTATTCCGGCCCACGTTCGGGCGGAGCGGAGTTCGAAGCTGGCTGTGCGAACAGTGTTGCGTTCCAACTCAATTTATGACTCAATTCAAAAAGAAGAATTATGCGCTTAGATCGCGCATTAGTGCAAACAGTGCGCCTCCAATTATTTACGACAGCCCGCAAGCCCGCCAGCGCCCAGAGCTGCTATTTCACAATACTTTACGAACGAACGTCGTTATTCATGGTGCACTCACATTATTTTGACGCATTTTGCTTGAGAACAATAAGGAACTGGAAAGTCCTAAAACATAATAATATCAGCAAAGTGTTTTTCATGATTGAAATATGCTATAATAATATAGACTTAGATATTGGTGACATTAGTAACGGACAAAAATACGATTGATACAGAACAATAACTTAGAAAATTTTATAAAGATACACTATTATTTGAGATTTTAAGTCAGTTCTAAAGTCTTATCGAGTAGTGCCTACATACAGAAACAAATGTATTATTAAGTACGGAACAATACAATAGCACCAAAGTACATGTAAGCCAAATCACTCGATCATCGGCCGGAGGCTGCGCCGGCGCACCGCCCTCGTCTTGATCCACATTTTACCTATCACCACACCATTATTTATAGCAATGTGTTTGAATACGGTCAGTATATTAAATCCATACCTCCCATAGTTCTAGTGCAGTAGACATTATCTGCTTGGAAAACGAAATTAATCCTCTAGGTAACAATTGATTAATGATAATAGTTATCTGTTATATAAGAGCGCAAAGTTGCTTTTTCACCGCGTGCTAAATTTTGATGACCTACCAAGCGAAGTATTCTAAAATTATAATATAAAAAGTAGAATCCTGAGCGCTAGCGAGGGAATTAAAAGAGCACGAGGTGAAAAATCTTTGCACTCGAGTGCAACACGTAACTTTTCATCACACCTCAGCGAGGAAATGACTAAATGCAAAAAAAAAGGTTGCATGATAAATTCGGCACCATGGAGGGAGAAGTAAATAGGTTTAATGATATTTTGAATTCACAAACTTAGTGCACACGATGTTCTAAATTCAATTTACTTTATTGTCTAGTGGATAAAAACGGCTTTTGCACTCAGATATCGAAGGGCAAAAATACTCTTTCCGGGATGGGGGATGAAAAATAGTTTATATCACGTTGAGTGTTCATAGGTAACTATGTCACTAATTATTATTCTTTTCGATTGTTCAACCGTTGAAAGAAATAAATTCGCAAATTAATTGGATATCAAACGATTAATTATACAATCACAATATAGATGACAAGCGTTTAATTAACATGCGCAGTGTCAGTTATGTCTAAACAAAGCTCATCTGTTGAGTCACATTCTGCTTATTTGTGCCGATAGCGCTATTCGTGCCAATGCTAATGAGCATGCCAATCTCCAATATCGTAAACCCGTCAATTTCAAGCTTTTAGCTATAACAACGACATTATTACCTTATTATCCGTTGTGTGGTTGAAGTATGAAGTAATTGACGTCAAATTGTCTTACAAGTTTGAAAGCATCATAGAAGTAGGAAGTACTAAGTACAACCGAAAGCATATGAAAATTAGTGTGATAACCCTATCACACAAATTTTTATGTACCCACACCTATTTGAATGCCTTTTAAAGCAATTTCAGTAATGCATACATCAATGAAGAGGTCTCAATACGATTCAGGAAATACGTGGTTCTTCAGATCTAAATATATCGATATAAAGAGACCTTAAGGAGTGCCAAATCGTTCGGTCCAATGTGATGACGCAAATCGCAGCTCGCAAATTTACCGGTTTTCATACACCCTCACCTGTTGTTATTTATGTTTATGATCTGTAAGTAAACAAAACGCACGGCTATAAATATATCTGTTAAATCCGGGTTCTTATTATTTTCGCCAAGATAAGGCGAGCAGGCAGTAAGGGAGGCCAGTGCACGAAGCTCGTAGGTAGTTGCTATAGCTACGTGTATGCAATGTAGCGAGAATAAAATTTAACGACGTATTCATTGTCCGACAATGAATGTTATGAAACACTGTGAAACCACTCGCCTGTCAACCAATATGACTGAGCATTTTATAGTTTTTGTATTAACATGCAATTACAGACTTTTAATTTAAATCCAGTGCAGTCATTGTCCCTGATTAAGGAAATGGATTTTAAATAATTTATGTTGCAATTTAGAAGCGATCAAATGTCTTGTAGTTGTAAATCTTATCTTAACTATTATAAAACTGTAACAGAAGTGTGTTTGTACATTAAAGATATTTACATGAAAAAGATTACGATATGGTTTTTAAGTATCTGGATTCCAAATCATTATTGTTGTTTGTTTGTAATAGCATCGCGCAAAAACTACTGAAACGATTTTGATGAAACTTTTTTTTTGATAGCTTATGATCTGACTTAAAATCTGGTATATTATTTGTGCGGACGATGTCACGTGTTAACTCACATACATACATAAACTTACTCCTTTTTCCCAGAGGGGTAGGCAGAAACTATAGATCTCCACTTTGGGCGGTTCTGAGACACCTCTCTTGCTTCCTCTAAGTCCATACATCTTTTCATACATTCCCTTCGAACTCTAGTATGTAATATTAATATACGTATTGTGTTATATGTTTTCCAATAAGTTTATTCTACATCAAGATTAAAATCGGGTTAAAATCACGGAGCATGTTAAAATACAATAACTGATTATTTCAAAATAAGCTGTTGTCGATAATTCATGGGAACATTTTTACGTGGTTTCTCGCTATCAACACACCTGCTAGCTTTTCACAGTCGAATTCAACCACAGAATCAATGGCGATAATTGTATACGGAACCACCGGACCACTTATACACCAAAACTCACGCTCCACTTCAGCACACGTGTTTTATAACCATTAAAATAATTGTTAGGCGGTTTTATATGGAATTAATTATGATAATAAGACGGAAATAAGGGGTATCTGTGACCGCATGTTATGCCTCACTGCATTCTACTAATTTGTGATGTCCTGTGAAACATCTAACTGTATTTGTTCACGACGTTACGTATGAATAGCAAAAAATATTTAATCATCATCATCATAGGCAAAGTAAGCACGTACAAGGTGTTACAAAAATACAAATAAATATTTAAGGGGGTGGTTTAGACCATCAAACTGAACAACTTTAACTATAGGAACAATATCTATCTAAATATGTCTGACAGCTGTATTTTTTTTTCGCGATCTCGATGTTGGTCCCATAGTGAAAATTGTTCAGTTTGATGGTCTAAACAACCCCCTTAAAAGTTTAAAATGTTTATTTGTATATACACCTTGTATGCATCCCACTGTAGGGCACAGGCCTACCCTCAAGAAAGGTGTAAGGCGTCAGTCCCCATACGCATCAGAATTTCTTCTGCAGCATATTATGCAGGTTTAATCACGATGTTTTCCTTCACCGTTTGAGAGCAGTCGGTCGGTAAGTAGGTACATAAATTAGAAAAACTTGTTGATACATAGTATATCTTCCGTGAGGATTCGAAACCGGACCCTCATGAATGAGTGTCCATCCATCCATACCTCCATACCTCTCTGCAGCGCGTGACAGAGAGTGAGACGCTCATGTATCCACCTGAAATCAAATGACTAGAATTTAGGCAAGTCTAGCCAAAAAAAGAGAAACAAAACCACGTGAGTAACGATTAGCATAGTAATTTATTATATTCTTCTTCTTTATATGACACTTTTTTATGGGGATGATCAGACCGTCAAACTGAACCACTTTCTGTATCATCTACCCCATACAAAACTGCAAACCTAGTCGAGCCAAATGTATGGGACAGCAGTTTTTTTTTTCGCGATTTCGATATTGGTCCAATAGCGAAAGTGGTTCAGTTTGATGGTCTGATCATCCCCTTAAAAAAGTGACAGCATATTAAGAAGGACCCTGTATAAATTTAGGTACTTTGATGCTAAACATCTTATTTAATAATGAATGATAATTTCCAATTTTTAAGATTTAATTGAATTGTGAACGCAACCTCGTTTAATTTCTGAAATACATAACGCATAAAGTTGGATTATGATTGCAATTGCATAAACTTTCAGTCGACGAGTAATAAGTAACTATACGTAATTTAATCATCATTTCGGTAATTTATCAGCATCTCTTGCGACGTCCTTTATCCGACGCCGCGGATGAATTTAATTTGCTTTTAACGGCGTCAGTATTCAAATTTATGTAATCAATCACCGGATTGTTATGAAAGTGTACGATACAAGACGATTTCTCGGCCAAATTTGCATCATCATTGCAACGAGGTTAAGTGTGCACCCACTCGTTAGTGTGACTATGAGTGAACGTCAAAATTGATAAAATAGTGTTAAATAGTAAAACATAACTATAAGATATAGATATAATTATACATGTATCCAAAATACAAATAAACAGCAAAACAAAAGATGATTGTGTAAGATTATGGTTGCATATTGCCGGTTGGCGAAATATAGACAACATGTTGCTTGTTTTGCGTAAGATAAATAATAATCTTGATGTTATCTTTGATTCTATGAGCCAATTTTAATTGATATATGGTCCTTCTTAATATGCTGACACTTTTTAAGGGGTTGATCAGACCATCAAACTGAACAACTTTCTTTATCGGACCAATGTCGAAATCACGAAAAAAAAATTAGCTGTTCCATACAAAACTGCAAACTTACTAGAGCCGAATGTAAGAAACAGCTGTTTTTTTTTTCGCTATTTCGATGTTGGTCCCATAGAGAAACTTGTTCAGTTTGATGGTCTGACCATCCTCTTAACAAGTGTCAGCATATTAAGAAGGACTATGTATAATAATTGAACATGAACTGCCCAGTCGGAGTCAGGAGAACCTGTCCAAATGGGGGTTCATCGAAGAATCAGACCTGTTCCTCAGGGTATGGCCCATCTCATATCTTGTCCTTCCTGCTCGGATACTTGTACATGAGTGTAGCTTATGGACGCGACCGGTAGAGCTATCCGTGTGGCATAATATTGGACTGGAAAAATATACTGGGTGGAACGTAACGAGGGGCTTTCATTTTAGGGGTGTATTCGGACAATGCAACTAAACAACTTTCCCTAAGGAACATGGATTGTGGACCTCCCATAGAAAATAGATCGGCTGATCCGCACTTTTGTATGGGAGATCCAACATTTGTTGGTCCAAATTTTGAAGCAAGTAGTTATCATATAAATAAATAATTCTGCGTAAATTTCTTTCAAGACTTAATGTAAGCATATTAAAGGTTTTACAGGATGGAATGACGTGTAAAGTGGTCATATGCTAGCCTTTTGCCCAAAAAAATACTGCGCAATGAACCCTAATCCTTTAGTAGCCTCGTGCAACAACCACGGAAAGAAATAGAGTGATCCTTTCCAAGCCGGAATCACAAGGTTTTTAATACATTTATAAATTATTTCATTTGATATGCATTTTACTGAAAAACGGTTCTAAGTTATGGGATCAAGCCTGCCCATTGTTAGTTCCGACATCCACGTTGACCGTTTTCTTTGGGTTGCTTCTGATACTCCTGGAGAGGACACTCCTTAAAATACAATGCCAGGTTTCCAAAGAAACTTAGTCCACCAATGTACACATATGGAAATAATAGCATGTAATGCCAATTATTGATAAGGTTTATTTAATTTTGTAGTCTTATCTGTTTTCGGGATCCGTAATATAATAAATATTAAGTAGTTTGCAATTTCATAATGATCCCGGGATCGTTTGGGAGGCTTTTTATTCTTAGAGAAAGAAAGAAATCATACAAAAACAATGTCTTTATCTTCGATATTAAAACAATTACGATGTTCTAGTAAATAGTGCGAGAAATTATGAATAAATATTTTATCAATTCTTACTAAATCTAATTTGATGTACACTCCTCTGGGCCTAAATCCAGCGTCCCCCTTTCAATTAAGCGTATCTATTATAGTTCATGTCATGATTAGTAATATATTCATCCTATGTCTTCATTTACATCTATTTACACATTCTAAACATTAATAAACTATTAATATAGCTTTATGGTCTTGTTCGTTTGAACTGAACACACCTAATGACTGGAAAAGTAGTTTTTCCAGCTTTACATTGGTTAGAGTAAACAGAAGAGTATGAAGCGGCATTTAGCGTAAAAGCTATAACCCATTAGTAGTACAAATTGAATTCGATTGATTTGTGATATACAGATACACTCACTAATTGGGGCATCAGGTGAAATAATTATTTTTCAGTCCCCGTTTCATTGTATTGGAAGGGCCAAAAAATAGCACATGCCTGTTTTTATCCGACTGCCCCAGTCGGAGGGTTATGTATTTCAAGTGTATAGATAGGGTCCTTCTTAATATGCTGACACTTTTTAAGGGTACGATTAGACCTTCACACTGAACAACTCTCTCACATGGCACTAACCTTGAAACCGCGAAAAAAAAAATCTGCAATTCCATACAAAATTGCAAACATACCTACTCGCACCAACTGTATGGAACAGCAAATTTGTTTTTCTTGATTTCGATGTTGGTCCCATAGCGAAAGTTGTTCAGTTTGATGGTCTGTTCATCCTCTTAAAAAAATGTTTTGTAGTTCATTTCTTTGATACGCACTGTAGCCTAAAAGGCTTGATGGATTTTAAAGTATGAGGTGTTGTTAGATTCGTAAAAATTGTGAGAGAGGCTATAATTATTATTTAAATAATGCGTCTGCAAATCAAAAAAGATAGAAGGAATCAAAATTGTTTTTTGTGTTAATACTATTTGGTTTTTTTTATTGTCTTAATGCCAAATTTTGTTTCAATAGTTCCAAAAATGAAGGAATAATAGAGATGGGCATGTAGGTAGACGGAAAGTATTGGAATAAACTCTGTTACTAATCTGACAGGAGATGGAGGCCATCGACTAATCACTTCTCTAATTTCAAATAATTCGAAATATTTAAAGTCTGTGGATATGTTCCCCTGTCATGCCGACGCGACGCGGACGCCGCGATGACGCAAGGTGATACACGTTTTTCTTGTTTATTTCGCGGAATCTTGAACTAATAATTCACCTACCTTTAAGGCCTACATTAGTGAGAGCATCTTAACGATAAAACTATGTAAATATAACTATTTTAAACCGAATTATAAAACGAAATATTGCAAAACGTGGTTTAGACTTTTATAGCAATAGATATATCTTGAAAAAGGAGATTAAAGAGGACATCAAGTTTTGCGACATCCGTCATCCGCACGGAATCAATATAATTAATTACGTATATCATACGCAATTAATATACGCAAGTAATATAAAAGTACTACAGTGTGAAATGGATATCATTGGCATACTTTTAAACTAAGAGAGTACCCGTCAAACTGAACAACTTTTACTATAGGAGCAAACCGATCGTAGGAAAAGAAAAAATCTGCTGTTACATACATTCGAGTCGAGTTTAGGCATTGCAGTTTAGTATGGAAAAGCAGATTTATTTTGCAACCATCAATTTACTTCTATAGTAAAAAGTTGTTCAGTTTGATGGGTAGACTCTTAGTTTAAAAGTATGCCAATTATATCAATTTCACCTAGTATACATAGCATTTTTACGTTATTTGCACACGGAGTGTTCTCACTCTAACGAAGTCTAGAGTCCCTCTTAATCTCATAATTCATAATTAAATGTAACTGATCGGATTATTGTTAATGAGCCATTACGCCTACATTCAATAACTATATAGTTATTGCGTTAATATTTTCTCAGGGTGCCCAAAACATGATCACTCCGATACGGAACGTAGTTAATAGTGACAGTTATCTCAATAAATGAACCATTATTTGACTGGACTCATTTCATTTTTGGACGTAGCTGATCTATTACATATTGTCCTACACATCAGTCACTCGCAATCTTATCTGTGCGCATCGTGGGAGCCCAGACACTTCAAGTGTACAATATTACAGACAAATAAATGTGCATCTTTAATAAATATATATGATTACTAATTCGGTATGTCAAGTTTTTTTATGTCTTCATTTAATATATTTAACGGATAGAAGACATAACATTAAGATACCAGTTTAATTTAAATTGCGGTTTATCAATATAAATATAATTTTAAAATTACTTTGATCTGTAATCTCTTAATGCAAAGATGGCGGAAAGAAAATAATTCGAACTCCATGGAGAAAAACTACTGCTTCATTGGAAATTTATAAAAATGTCAAAGAGATTATACCTAATAGAGTGAGCCATACCAATTGTAAATTGTCCACTTTTTTTGACGTGTAGGTTTGAGTGTGTGGTGTCAAGTAGTATGGACAAAAGGCACCAAGTGACATAATATGGCCTTATGTTTATGGTCACTTTTCACACACACTAGCTCAAAAAAAAGTGGACAGCCGCATAAACAAATATCTATAGTTCCATCTCCTTCTACTATTAAAGGTACGTCATAAGACAAAAGAGACTAACTACAATCGTAAATTTATGCGGACTCTATGGAGATCCTTCCTCTGATAAAAATGTCCTGCCTTCTCTTTCTAACTCTATGCTGGAAACAGAAACGGCAACATGAAATGTAAAATTTTGATATTGTGAATGTATTTTTTTTTCTTAATGGCCAGTTATTTTAAGTTTACCCAGGAGTATTGAGACAATTATCTCGAAATGTTTTTCGATTCATTCAAAATAGGAAAATTTGACAAACCACAGGCACATAAATAAGATTCTAGATCGTGTTTAAACGATTTTATTGACTTTAATTGGTTAGTATCCAGAATAAAATAATCTTCAATTGTAAGAGCGCACTAGAAAGCATATCCTCTTAAGGCGCGTCGTGTCGTGAGAACCAAATAGATAACAATTAACTAAGTCTTTAATGTTTTAATAGTTGCACATAGATTGTTGGTACGTAACGTAGATCACTATGTGATCTGTTCAAGCTGGTGCAGTACGAGACAGCACAGTGGCAGACTGGCAGGAGTGTGTCGTCGGTAGCAACTAGCGACGTCGTGAGAACTGAGTTATTGATATCTTTAATCTCATCTAACGAACTAAGCTTTCGTTTATAAATATCTACTTGTCTAGACCGCAATTTGACGCCTGATACGCGAGAAATCTGTATTTTTTGTCAACAAGCCTCATCTAGTTATTTAATAAACGATTAATGAATAAGATAGACAGTCTAAGCAAAGAACGCGTCGAAAAAAATATCACCCGAATCTAGCGTGATAAACCCTAACACTTTGCAGGCATATGAAAGTTGGCCTGTTTCTTTTAGTACGTTAGAAGCGCGCTTCTAACTTGACATATTATTAATCAAAGGAATAAGTACTTTTTTCTTTATGTTTTTTTGTTTTATACGACGGTATCATAAAAATACAAATTGACTATTTAACATTTAAAAATAAATTAAAATCCTAATGTGTTAATTATACAAATATCTGCATAGTATGATGAGGTGAATCCTAGGAAATAGGCATTACCAAATCCGCCGATATTTAAAAAATTTTAACCTTTCAACTCATTGTCTAGATTTGTGTCATTGGCATAATCTAGCCCGATAAATAAATGTTTTTACATTTTTTCAAAATTATAACGTTTTAAATTTTCGCACGACTTTTCCACTGACTTTTAAAATTCTTAAAACTAACTTCCCCTGCAAATTACCTTATGATCGTAATACATATTAATCTATTCTTATGATGTTATGTGTTACCTATTACAATATACAAATAAGATGTATAAATCTAAGTCACGGAAGCTTTCGAAAGCAAATGTTGCTTCCTTATTAAAATGTACCTACAGCCGTAAAGTAATAAGCTTCTTGATGTTGAATCACGAGCACTATATTGGTCTACGTAACAGTTGGTTCAGTCTGTCAGATCATTATTCAGATCACTGCTTGTCTACAATCCATTAAACGCCCGACTTCATTCCAAAATATGATTAAGGGAATATAATTCGGAGCGGGCTCCATGCGAACGAAGTTACGTCCTAGTTTGGACATTTAGTAATTAAAGTAATTTTTTTTTATATAATCTAGAAACTAATATCGGTGTTGTCCGGTACCTTGTCAGATTTCCATTCGAATATTTAGTTCCAAAGTTATCGTGGCTCAAAGATTTCCATACGAATCTTAAATATCCTAGCATTAAAAATAAATATCAGATATCAGTCAAGGTATCGTCACAGATATTGGTTTATAGATTGAGTTAGCAATTTTTTTATTTTTTACTTTAATTGACAACATTTCATTTAAAGACAGGTACCAAAATAAGAAAACCATTTGGAGATTATGTGATTCAAAGCTTATATCAAAATTATCAGATTCTTCTATTCATTATTTCCCGAGTTATTTGAAAAATACTGTAAAATATAATAGAGGTTGAATGAGATTTTATTCCTTTGCCTGCTTGACTTTTCTATTGTATTTGACAGTTTTTATTTTTAATGTTATTACGGCTAAGGTATCTTAGCCATAAATCGTACGTTTTTCAGAAAATTCAAAAGTAAATTAAAAATAGAAATTTTGGTCAGTAATAAAATTGGAAAAATACGCATCTCTTATTTTTAACCTATTTTATTAAAAACAGGTGGTTAAAAAAATGTTATGTTGTCAATTGACAAATATTTAAAATAGGACGTAACTTTGGGTGTATTCTCTTAATTTCGAGCAAATTAAGTACTAACGGTGTATGTTTTAATTGATAATTGGAGTGTAGATAGACATAACATAACTGTAGAGTTAGTCACCTCCGGGTGTTCATTCAAGGCTTAGTCGGTGGCTGCCTGATTGATTTTTCTCACACGCCCGCCAGACAGATATGTCAGATAACTATGCAGTGAGTGACTAACTGATTTGAAGTCCTTTCTGTTAGTAACTAACTATTATAGATGAACGATTGGATAAATACCTAGTACCTTTTGAATGTGTGACTCAAAGTAGTAGAGAGGAATTCTAAAATCTCTACAGTACAATTTTGTTTTGGGGCAAGCTTGTGATAATGAGGTAAGTAAAATAAACATATTATGATGTATTTTTAAATAGATACCTAACACTAACATCTATTTCAAAATATAATTAACGACGATTTATCACAAAGCTACGATACTATTAACACAACACAGGGTCCTTCTTAATATACTGACACTTTTTTAAGGGCATGATCAGAACGTCCAACTGAACAACTTTCTCTATGACACCAACATCGAAATCACGAAAAAAAATCTGCTCTTCCATACAAAACTGCAAACTTACTCGAGCCATATGTATGGGAAGATTTTTTTCGCAATTTCGATGTTGGTCCAATAGAGAATGTTGTTTAGTTTGATGGTCTGATCATTCCCTTAAAAAAGTGTCAGCATATTAAGAACGACCCTGTATAATAAAGAGTATCTAGTACATACAGTACGGACACTCCCTGCCCCCAACAAATTTTTATCTCAAAAAAAAGTCTTGCTCGCATTCTCTCAGCATCGCATCGCACATGCTTAAGTACCTTGTCTATTCAATTTTTTTTGTATGTAATGATAGCTAAGTGTCCAAGATGTGCTCATAGAAAAATTACAAGCTCCCCTGGGTGTGCTATTACTACTACTCGTTATCTATGTATAATAACAACCTTACAAACAGCTCCGGTTGTTACGTATGTGAATTAAGTACCTACGGAAACAGTTAACCACAAAGCCCATCGACTTCTAAAGCGGAGCCGGCCGGCGCGGCTGCGGACAGGACACGCCGACCGCGGTGACCTTGTTGCGTTAATGCACCCTAATTTCACCGCACCAAAAACCGGCACGTCATTTTGCTCTTGCACGACTTGCCGATAAATTAATACGATCCGAGTGCACCCGTGAATGAGACACGCACGATCCGAGTGCAAGTCATCTCTACGCCTTGCCGACGGAACGCACTATGGTTCAAAACGCACTTCTAGCTGGAAATAACAAAAAAAAAAATGTTTATTCCCATTCTCTTTTTAATTCGCAGACGCCATATTAAAATAATATAGCCTATGTTGAATATAGTTATATTTATTATTGTGTACCTACATTATCACTATTTAAGGCCTATTAAATGATAAATAATTTAACTTGATACCAAATACTGTAAACTGTTTATGGTGAGAAATAAACATACGAAATAAAATAACTGACGGACAGACGGACAGACGGACAGACGGAGAGACGGACAGACGGACAGACGGACAGACGGACGCACATGGCGAAACTATAAGGGTTCCTTGTTGACTTTGAAACCCTAAAAAATTGCTGTAAAATGGGCTCGATGTCGAAAAACACAGGACCGTTTTGAGATTTATATTGACGGGTTATACGGGTAATTCACCAATTACATAAGAAGACAACTAAATGCAAAACTATAGTACCAATCGAAAATAGCAAATTAAAAATATCAAATAATACTGTCCAGCTAAAAGTGCGTTTTGAAGCATAGTGCGACGTCATCGCAACACGAACACTAAGTTACCGACCGCCGACCTTTCATGTTAACGCAACTGAAAGTAGCAGTCAAAACACATTTTCATTTATTAAATAAACATGACAACCATAACGATGTCGATGTTAGGGTAGGATATCAGAGGTCGTGTCGCTGTTCAACAACTAATTGCATGTAGTCGCCAGATAAGCTTACGGGACAAAAGTCGATGTTTTGAGAGAATTTATTGCCTGTTATTTTACTCGGCGATTGTCGCAAATACCAATTTGCCCTAATCTATCGTGATGGTCCACGTAAACGGATTGAGAGCTGATTAGGCAAAGCGATCGGATCTGAGGCCGAAGGGCAGATTCTCGATAAACCGCTAACGTTGGCAGCGTATGCGTAATTAGAGATAAACAGAAAATAATTGGCCACAATCACGCGCTCTGGCGGACGTGCTAGGGCGGTTACCTGAGATACCTACAAGCGGTCGCTGGCGGAAGCACGGACCTCCACTCTACGTATGTAGGTATCTATGAATGGTTTCTTAATGTACCCAACATTAGATTACATTAAGAAACTATTCAAGAGGCCACGCACTGATATGTAATTACAACAATTATGGCGTTTACTAGCGCGAGTGCTGATAATGACTTATTTCCAATAATAAATTACACTTAAGTTAAATGTGTGTTATGTCATGTATGAACATAAATAATTGTAGTGTGTATGTAACGGGTACAGGTTAAAAAAGAGAACTATAGCATGAGGAATATTTAATTCGGAAACAAGCGTGACGAAAAAAAACAAAAACCAATCAAATTCAACCTTATATTCATAATTCTTATGACAGAATCATCATAAAATTGTCATAGACCTTTATGACCTCTTTCTGAACCAAATATTAATGAACGTATACGACGGAAGAATAAAACCCAAAAACCGTTTATACAGAATAGATAACGACAAACATATTATTTTAACCTTTATAAAGTCTATATTAGGAAGTTCGAGAAGAGCATAAATATTTTATACTTATTTATTTATAACTATCTACTGCAAAGTATTAAAACTGAGTTGTCATCTCTGTGACTATTATTATCTGAGCATAGTTATTTCTATTTACAAAAGCTATAACATTAAACAACACAATATCAATAATTAATTTAATATACATTTACATGGCTCTAAATTTCAGATAAATTAAATTTACTTGTATAGTAATTTTGCAGTGCTTAGTTTAATCGAATCCCCAGCCTAACCTAACCTTTGCTCTTCGCAGACATTCAGAGAGAAGGTCTAATTGTACTGAGTGACGGTTTAACCAAATGCAATCATAATAAACTTTGTATAATTAGATACCAAACATCCGTTTATTTGTACAAGAACAATCAACCACATTTCTTGGGAGCGCCAATATGTTTATACTAGGTGTTACAAAAGTAAAAATAAACATTTATAACTTTTAATGGTGGTTTAGACCAACATAGATATAGATTTCGATGTTGGTCCCATAGTGAAAGTTGTTCAGTTTGATGGTCCTTAAATGTTTATTTGTATTTTTGTAACACCTTGTATTCGCGCTCCTAAGAAATGTGGGCTGTGTTCTCCAAATACTGATGTGGTCCTAAGAACAAAGGTGTCGAAATAACCCTCCTTCTGGCGCAAGCGGGTAAAAATGTGCGACGTCATGAACGAGCGCCATAAATATTTTCGACAGGTTTGAATGTCTCTGTATAATATAGTATAATAATATAATCTGTATAATAAGTGCACTATTTATGTTTAACAAATGTTTAGAAATCAATCACAACTCGGTCGGGTCGTAGGTCAAGTCCCAGGGTTGTTGAGTTCGACTACAAAGAGTGCGCAAGCGCATCACATCGATCAAACAAAGAAACCAAACAAATTGCTCTTACAATAGCCAGTTCGCATGAGCCAAGTTTGTCATTATTAAGTATCTGAAATCTAACTTGTCATGTCAGTGAGCCAAATGTTTGAAACAACAGTTTTTTTTTACGAATTCAGAGTTAGTCCCAAAGTAAAAGTTGTTCAGTTTGATGGTCTAAAGCACCCTGTTCGAAACCTATGTAACGCATTTAAGTTTACATCCTATATGTAAACGTTCTGTTTAAGCTCTATATTTAAATATACGTGTATAGTATTTTGAAATCAATATTCTAATTCTTGTTATCTATGATTAAGCTACAAAACGTAACATAAAAGTTGCAATTAAATCACAACTACCTACCGCATATCTCAATTTATGATATCATGTCATTAAGAACTAAAACATGCACTGTTCGTTCATTAGAATATTTAAATGAAATTAATAATCTGGACACACAAAATTAAAGAAAGTAATAATTGATTTGCTTACAAGTAAATTAAGGCCTAAAGCTATTTATTAACTGCCTCAATTAAAGATACCTACGTGCTAGAATTATTTATAGATCAATTAATATTCAATTATGTAGTTTTGAACATATTATAGTATTATTTATCGAACAACTATACCTAATACATCGAACTATAAAACGTCAAACACTCGAATTATTTGGTACCGAAGATTGGAGGTCGTCTTGTCTGTGAATGTTTGCTGAATTAAGATAGATCTTAATTCTCGACCTTGTCATCAATAATTAATGTTCAACTAATATTTAAGACAAGCTTCTAGCACCATTTTAAATTATTTATGATTCTGAATCAGATGCATTCTAGTTCCGTAAGTGATAATATTTCTGAATATTGATTTTAAATGTTTTCCTATTGTTGACGTATTCTCTCTAAAGCACAAATATACTATTATACATAAAGGGTCCTTTTTAATATGCTGACACTTTTTTAAAGGGATGATCAGACCATCAAACTGAACAACTTTCTCTATGACAGCAACATCAAAACCGCAAAAAAAATCAGCCTTTCTTATACAAAACTGCAAACCTACTCGAGCCAAATGTATGGGACAGCAGATTTTGTTTTGATGATGTCGATGATGATCCCATAGAGAAAGTTATTCCGTTTGATCATCTCCTTAAAAAAGTGTCAGCATATTAAAAAAGACCCTGTATATAACACTATAATTTCTCCCATTTCCAGAAAATTTGATTGGATTGTAGAGAAAATACAAAAAATAAGAAAGCGATAGGTAACGTTTTTTAAATATTTGTGTACCTTTTTCTGTAGGGCTAGAATGCGACGTACGACAAAGCGAAAAAACGAGAAAACCTTCATACCGCATGACTCATGCGCTTTCGTATGCGCAAAGAAACAAAGATAGAGGCACGTCTTGATTTTTGTCGTTTTCTCGAGGGTGGCACGCTAGGCCCCCCTGTTAAGACGCTCCCCATAGATAATCCCCGGGCCATATTTTGCTGGTTGTTATAAGCTATCTTCTCGTTATTTGAAAGAAATAAAAAGTAAAGTATTTGTTAATGAACTTAATAAATTATAAAAATAAAATAATAGTAACAAAATTATGTTCGATTTTAGAACCTTTGGTGTAGATCAAGAATCTAAAAATAGTTAGAGATATAAATAGAAACAAACATCATGTTGGGGATGTCACAATAAATTAATTCAACAAAGATCCACAAAACCCAGGTAATAAAGTTTAAATATTATTTTCCCTTGAATGTTCATATCATTCGCAAGTCTACAATAAAATGTAGGTTGTTTCTATAACAGCGATAGAATACAGTATATTTGTTAGTGATTACACGTCGTTATCTACGACGGGTATACGTGAGGTGAGCCTTCGGTGTCGGCTCTCACCTCCGGAGACGGAGCGGCAGATTAACGACACGAAATCGATGTTTGTACACGTCCGACCTCTCCCAATAATAGGAGCTGATCGGTCTGAGTGCCGGTAAATTGCCAACAGACACTTGCGAAATAACGAACCGACTGTATCAATGTACACTGCGACTTCACTAACAAATTGTATCATTAGCAGGTACTACTAATTGTCAGCTTGATCTTTATGTAGCACACTATAAAATGTGTAGCTACAAACGTAACGCTATACTAAACAATGCAATTAATTAATACCTTTCGTTCGGGAGATCACGAAGCCACTATCTGTCGAAGTAACTGTGTAAACTGGGAACGCATTCAATCAATCTTCATTATAAGGAAACAAATGGTATAACGTTCGAGGGGCAGTAAATTGCATACAGAGTTTCCAATAGATGAAGTAATGAATCAATCCTATTGAGTGAGGTTTTCCACAAACATGTCGAAGCTCTCAATCTGCGCCCGGCGGCGGTGAGGCGGTGAGCCTTAATTGACATGTGTCAGAATGTGTGCAGCTGACCCACGGGTCATGCGTGAATACAGTTTGAGGCATTCCGCAGTAACTTTCGCCTGTACCGGTACCGCATCGCCTAGAAGACGATCTTGTTTTTAGTGCCGACCCATTGACCTCTCAACGAGACCCTATTTTAAACAATCATATTGATAGAGATCCACTTATTCTTCCGCACATCCGATGATGACGTGCTAATGGCTTATGGTTTAGATCAGTGCAAACAATTTAAAGTTGCTGTAGCGTGTATGTGAGGCTTACCTGTTGATATACTGGATGGAACACAACGAACCACTTTCCCGAAAATATCTTTTCTAAACCTAATAAAACTAAAAATATGGTTTCATTCCACCATTAATGAAAAATAATATATAACGTGTTAATGAATTAACGCAAAACTAAAAAGTTGTTTGTTTAGAATCGAGAGCAAAATAGAATCATCATGTTTTAACATAGATAATTTTTTTCAAAATAAGTTACAACAAATATATAACAATTTGTTTGTAAAATTTAAAATTTACTGAACTCAATCTCAACCCACCGTACGGGCACACTCACCCTTCTTACTACCAAAACAAGATTCTTCAAATGTATCCACGAGCACGCTGGCGCTTCCATTCATTGTTGAAATGATAACAAATAATTTTGCCTGAAAACTTAAAATGCGAATAACTTTAAATGTTAACTATCAAAATAATGAAATTATTGTTTCAATCTAATTATTTTACTATAAATCAGTAGGGGTGTATGAGGTTTTACGCTTATTTATTAACACGTTGGATAGTTCTTTGGGCTATCATCACCATCCGATTTTTCTGGATAGTGAGTCGTTAAGGTTCAGGGGGCAAGTAAGTCAGTAGGGGCAAACGTACCTTGCGAAGCTTTTTCAAATACTTTTAATAATTCCTTAGCGTTTGTGTAACTCGTTAACCCTAACATTCGATGCAGGTGCAGATATCTAGAGACGTCGATATAAATAGTAATCGTGATTTTGTTCAGAGTTTGTACCGTAGCACCATCACCGCCTCCGCGCCCCCGCATTCCTCCCGAGTCCTGAACCGCGCTGAACTTTGCTCTTATTGTCAATTCGTGCTCAACGGTGCGTCGTTCCTAAACATTATACCCATTTAAGAAGACTTCTCAGATAAACGGCTCTGTTCGAGGGGTGTTTGTCGCAGGTACTGTCTCTGAGAATTACGATACACCGGGACAATGCGACACATTATTAGAATTTAGTGCTTGTATCGCTTTGAGTTAGGTACCTACCTTCGTTCCTTTCAAGGACTGGATAATGTCTACGATTTATTTCTTATTCTGTTACTAATTAATAGAAAGTATAAAAGGTCATGCAATCATGGACCTAGGCCCCGTCAGTTATTTCATATCTAAAAGTAAGAAGCGTTTACATAATTTTTAAATAACAATTTATTACGTAGTTAATAACTTACAAATTAGCATACAGGCACTTATCAATAACGAAATTGCTATAGCATAACAATAGTTTGGAACACAAATTCTATTCATTGTATCTCGCGAGGCAGACGATTTGTTGACGCAACACAAAACAATGGGGTTTCGGTTCACCGACCTTTCGGGATCTGTGACATCGCCGCGAAAATATGGGCACGGCATAGTTCGAACATTGCGTATACTAAGGCGTACTTATTGCGGAGCCAGGCTGCGGCGGCGCGACGGGCAGGGAAGAGATGACGCGATGAACGGCGCGCACGGCACGGCTCGTGCTACGGTACGCCCCTTCAGATTAATGGGCATTGTTGTTAAACCTCAAATTATAATACTGACTAATCGTGGCTCGCATTAGTCAACCGAGTAAATGAAATTGTTCTCTCGTCTAGGACGTGCGAATTGGGAACGTGAATTGATAGTGCCCATACAAAAGACTTCAACGCGGCATGTTCTTATTTATACAAAGGCATAATCTTTTTTACAAAAACTTGAATCGTACTCAACTTAACCATCATCAACCTACACTACACACACTTTACTTATAAGAGTGAGGGGTAGTTGGTTTTTGTAAAATACAGAATCGAATGACGTAAGCTTATTTTACTAATCCACTTTGCAATTTTGAGATGCATGTGTCAGAGTCGACATTAGCTAAGCCGTCGTGCCAGCGTAAGCGAACGCCCTCGGCGAGCAGATAATGCAGGCCTGGGGCTTCAATAAGAGTAATGCGGCCTCTTTACCACGCCGTGCAGCGACGTCTTATTTAGACCCAAACGCGGCACAAACGCGCCTCAAATTGAGGCCTTTCAGCGCAATTACCTCCGCGAGCAACGGCGCGCGTTTAGCAGCCGACAATCAAATCAAGTATGGACTCCCTCACTCAAACCTGCAAGTTGAGCACATTAACATCGTAACGAGATTGACGGAGTTCAAGTGACTTGTACTGTTTCCATAAAAGCGAACAGGTATCTGAAAATAAAGAATAGATGTATACGTCACCTAAATTACCTATTCTTTCATTTCAGATCAGTGGGAGGATGATTATATAAACAGTCAATTCTAATGACGTATCCATCAAATCTTTACCTATTTTAAACGTTTGATCAGTTCAGTCTTATGCTCATAACTTCTGACTCGTCTTTTTTATTTACAAATAAACAACAACAAAACTTTGTTTTGATTAAAACCTATTTAAGTTTATCTGATTCAATTGAATTAAATTCAGGTCTTAACTGTCTAAATATAACCGTGGGGATGTTATCTCCGTATTTCACAATGGTATTGTTCGGAGAGGTCGGAGCACAATGGAACACCAACGAACCTGTCGAGAGAAGTAGGGCGCGCGAGGAACGCGGCGCCCGCGCCGGCCGCGGCGACGACGTCGATGTCGGCGCTGCGCCGCGCTGCTCGGTGGTGAAATGCGGTGGGTGGTGCCGCGCACGCCGCCTGCGCCCCGCCCAGCCCTTTCACCGGCCGCCCGCGGCGCCCCGCCCCCCGCCCCCTACCCCTCAACAACCACCACACAACAATAAAGTCACGGCTCCACTATGACAACACTTTTGAATATGGAATTTATGAGAATCTACAATAAGACCAATGTTACAGCGTGATATGGGTTTTGAGTAGAGAATTAACGTGGAATTGGATAAATAGATCAGGCCCATCCTCATCTATCTCCCCAAATCCACATAAATAATTGGTGTAGTGTATTGTAGAATATCATGTTCATAAACAAGTTAGGTAGGTAAGGTAAGGTAACCTACCTATGAATTTAATCCCGAATCATCAACGTGAACAGTGAGCTATCTCTTTCACAGCAAAACATCATGATCTAGTTATAGTGTAGCTAACTTAAGAACAATATTTCAGAAATTCCCTTTTGGACACTAAGCTTAACTATTACTATTACGTAACCCTTGCTATTCCCCAGAATAGAAACACACGCCGCGGGGCTTGCCCCATTGAGCTTGTAATAGAAAACGACTCTGTTACAAAACCTAGGTACCTCTACACTACACACGGTACCTACAACTCCTCCCCCGCCCCGCACCCCTCACGGGCCGGGGTAATATCGTGCATTAGCAAATAGGCAACCATGGTGCACGATTACCTTATAAATTGTTCTCACAGGCCTGAATTCGCCAGGAGGGATCTGCTAATTAGGTCACTATTATAACACAAATATAATTCGTAAGCCCAATAGCGGAACGTGAGAAACCATCAGCTGAATTAAATTGGAATGTTGTTAAACATTTAGTCAATTGTAAACGAGATTTTATCACTTCAATAAATCTGTTATTAGATTGGTTAGACTATAAGGATTTGTCTGCTTAGAAATATAATAATGCGCATTGGCTATTAATTTGTACTACCATAACAGTTAGAGTCATAAATGGTTCAATGAGAGATCACATTTCATCTTCCTAACCCTACGATGTTTTGTGTTAGATATAATTAAATCGTTTACTTCTATATTTAGATAGGTAGGTGTCTAAAACACCGTTATATAACCAGTCCTGGATGTTTCTTTAATATACAGGGAAGGACCCTAATTATGCTGACAGTTTTTCAAGTGGATGACCGGACCATCAAACTGAACAACTTTCTCTATAGGACCAATATTGAAATCGCGAGAAAAAATCAGCTGTTCCATACAAAACTGCAAACCTACTTGAGCCTTGTATGGGACAGCAGATTATTTTACGCGATTTCGATATTGATCCCATAGAGAGAGTTGTTCAGTTTGATGGTCTGATCATCCTCTTAAAAATTTTTCAGCATATTAAGTTGGAACCTGTATGAACCTCCACGAATACATAAACCTATGACCATAATCCTTTTCCGGATGGTCAGAAACTATTCACGAAACACTTCTTACTGGTAGACGTTAATTATATCCTAGCACAACTTTAGAAGAGAGTCGTTATCATATTCTTTGTTAATAGATTCGTGTCGTGAGGTAACTGTTAAAATCAGTATCATGGCAATAATAGGTACCCCATGCTCTTAATAATGGAGAACAATAAGTGCATAGAGTATCCGCATTAAGTTTATTGTCCCTCAATGCTCAAACCCTACAGCGGATGAAAGGTTAAAAAGCTCAAATAAGCGTGCATTAGGAAAGAGGTGGCCCTCGGGTCGCGGTTAGAATGCAAACTGCCGCCCATACATTAAATCTGCTGCATTCGAATTGCAAAGTCGTGATTTGTCAAAGCATAATCTAAGGAACCGCAATATTCGCACATCGTAATTATTATCGCTTGTAAAATGGCATCCAAATCTTTTACGGCATCTCACGGTTTGCACCCGGTACCAATATCTGCCGTTCAAAATTTCAAATACCTTCGTATAGGATCCGCTACTTTGTAGATATCTTTGCGATCAACTTTATAAAATAGTTGGCTGCTGGGCGACATCGTTAATGTGTCGTAGCTACGTGTTCCGGACACCCGGAACCCTATCGATATCTTTAAATTATTTCCCCAAGCCCCTGCGATGTTACCGCTACAGCGAGGAGCTCCGATACATCTTTGATTTATCACCTGGAATATTTAATGACAACACACAATTGAAATTTATTTATAAGAAGCACAGTTTAACACAGTGCATGTTACACATAAATTTACAGTTAGCATCATGTTTTCCATATTGTTGGTAGTTTACAATGGGATTAGTAGAGTCGGGCTCTTTTGTATTCCACGCGAGGAAGTTATTGGACGGTCGTAAGGTGTGGGATGCAGATAGCGGAGCCGGGAAATAGAGAATTATTTAATGGATATATGCATAGAAGCACTTGGTCTCTGTGAACCACGAAAGGGCTGGCTCTTATATGAATTAAGTTTTTATTTTGTCAAACGTGGTATACGAGTGGTTACAATTTCTAAAATTCCTATGTGTGGACAACAAATCGAAAATAATTTTACATGCTGACTATACAGTTTTGTTCAAGATTTGATTTGATATCTAAGTAGGTACCTAGGTAAAAAAACTCCCTGTAGGAGTTTTTTTTCGTCATTGTTATACAGGGTGAAATTGATCATTTAGCATCATATTAAATTAAGAGTCAACCCATCGAACTGAACAACTTTTACTATGGGAGCAAATCGATACGAGCAAAAAAAATCTGCGGTTCCATACTAAACTGCAATGTGTACTCGACTCAACTGTATGAAACAGCATCGCTCGGTTTGCTTCCGTAGTAAAAGTTGTTCAGTTTGATGGGTGGGACTTTTAGTTTAAAAGGATGCCAATGATATCAATTTCACTCTGTATAAACAAACGGATGAGTAAAAGCGTAATTAACGACGCAAGACTTAAATTTGACATAGGCAACGCAAGATGAGTTTCACGAAACCCCCTGGAGAGCAATCGCGCTAAACAAATCTCAACTGAACCATGAATGGACCGCGTGTGAGCCACAACTTTTAACACATTCGGTATTGCGCTATTCATTTAGCAGCCGTTAGAGCCGTTTTGACAGATCGCTCAGTCGTTAAAGGCTGTCAGTCACATAGAGTTTAGCGCGATGCGGATTTCAGCGCAGTTGAATAGTAATTGGATCGCAATGTGATTAGAACTGAAATTGGATAAGGATTAAACTTGGATGCTTGAAATTAGCGCGATTCTGGCCCTTTTGAATACGTATTTCATGTAGTAAAAAAACCTTCTATTAATGTATGTTGTGGAGTATCTACAATAAATATTCAGAGCGAGGAAAGTGAGCTCGACATCATGTGTATAGCACGAAACGTCACGTCTTTGTACCATACCCGACTCAGGTGACAACATTATTTTAAAATGTTTTATGAAAACCGTGTTTCATAATGACAATCATATTGACTGAAAATCTTATGTAGACAGAATAGTACTTACTTGATGTGTGAAAACCATCTTTAAACCATAGCTTCTTCATCTTATCTTATCGTGTGGGCCTCAAAACCTGGTGTCAGAGTTTTTTCAGACCGCCTTACGGCCTCTGACGTGGTTTTTATGTAACGACTACTACCACCAGATATAGTAGCCGGGACCAACGGCTTAACGTGCCATCCGACGCGTGGAATCATCTTTCTTTTCAGACAAGCAGGTGATTCAGCCTGCAATGTCCACCAACAGGGGAAAAACGCACAAAATGACGTATCACTAGGTGTCCCCCGTGGGAATCGAACCCGCAACTTCCGTGTCAAGTGCCAATGCTCTTAACCATTAGGCCACGGAGGCATGTCTAATTCATAACGAAGCAAATTTATAACGAAGGTCTTAGCTGTATTTCTTTTCAATAATTATACTTAACAAAACTGAGATTTACAGTTAGACTTTAAGGAAATTACCTACAATGTAGGTACCCTTAGGCAAAAGCTGCAGTTTCTTAAATTATACCTAAAGTGGTTCTACATTAAATCATGCAAGAGAAATACTTTATCGGTCCGCCACTGTAACACATTAACTGTCCGAGGTCTGGACACGAGTATAGGTACCTACTACCTACTCAATGCTCTTGTAGTGTGCATGACGTAACATCTTATTAAAAACCGGCCAAGTGCGTGTTGGGCCATGTGCAGGGTAGAGTTCCGTAGTTGCCCGTTACAATATACGGACTTAGAAGGGGGCTTTTTGTTTAATACTACGGTTATCGGCTAGTATAGTTTAAAAAGTACATTTTACAAGTTGATCGACTATTACTCGATAACTTGTAAAGCGTACTTAGCAGTGATAGTTTTCCTTTTAAATTCGTTATATACACTACTGCTGTGAATTTTTTCACGTATCTAGAAACAACCGTTTAGCTGACAGGAGAGATACTTTTGACTCTAACAAAATCTTAACTTTATAGCTTAATGTTTCGCTAACGGATTCCTAAATCGAAAAATGGTTTTCCCACACCCACAATATTTTTAAAATACCTATCCAACGATACCCCATACCATGAGATAGACGAGAAAAAAAATCGTGATTAATATGTACATATACCCATGTCAAATTACAGCTTTCTAGTACTAAGCGTCTCTGAGCTAAGCCACGGACAGACGGACAGACGGACAGACGGACAGACAGACGGACAGACGGACAGACGGACAGACGGACAGACGGACAGACGGACAGACGGACAGACGGACAGACGGACAGACGGACAGACGGACAGAAGGACGGACATGGCGAAACTATAAGGGTTCCTTGTTGACAACGGAACCCTAAAAACTACATAACGTTTACCCTATCTTTTACTCTCGCCAATCTACGAGAACCGACCTGAACGTTAATTATACTTCCTAATATTTAAGTCCACAGCTAAATTAACAACACGTCGCAAAAACGATTACACTAGTCATTGGAAGCGTGAGAGCGAACTACCCTCGGCGAACCATTCTAATCGAAATTACAACAAGCACGAAGCACGACCGGTGCAATATCGCACCGCAGCGACCGCGCCGCGCCGCGCGGGACGATGCGGCCGCCGCTAACAATTTATTGGTCGGAGGGGCCAACGCGCTCCTTCAATTATTAAGCATTTAATTATAGTCAGGAGTGGAGAGATAAATCGCGGGCAATTATTTCTAACTCCTAACGACGCAGCGGGTTGCCCAATGGCCGATATTTCGCGCTAGCAGCTCCTACGAGCTAATAATTGAATTTCTCCGGAGAACAATTGCTTCGATTACAGCACGCCCCGACACGGATCGACGCCTAATGAATCTTCCAGCTGTCTAGTTATTTACCGAGATAAACTCTGCGTTTACTCGATACATGCGCATGATTGCACGAGCTAGTAGGTAGCTAGGTACGAACCAATAAAATACTCCTAGATGTTTGTTTGATATAAGTAATAAGATTTAAAATGTTATTATTTGGTTAATTCTCTGTAATAAGTAGGTATTCAGTGCTTTGTTCAAAAGTTTCAAAAGAACAACTTAGCTATTAGAGTATTCTCGAAGCTGCTGTATGTATAGGTACTACCATTAAACATAATAATCCCTTTCGTAACACGAAGCAAATCAATATCGGGCATATAGACGGACGCACGCGCAGGCCCTGAGCACCGCACCGCGCCGCCGCCGGCGCACCGCACACCAATCAATAGGATGCAAACCCCATTTCACGATTTCAATATATTTTAATGAAATGTCAGCACTTAGTGAAATCTACATTATTGTAGGCCGTGTTCTCGTTCTTCCTTCCAATTTGTTATTGAAATGAAGAAACAATACAATGTCTGCGTTAGGCAACAATAAATGTTCCATTTATGCTACTATTCAACGACAGCAATGTCTTCGAATGAAAAATTATACGTAGACTCGAATAAACCGCTGCATTTTTAAGGTTCCGTAATCTGACAAAGAAACTTTTACAAGATTGTCCAGACCCTCCGTCTATCCGTCCGACCAACTCAGTCAGTCAAGAGCTTAAGAACTTATAGATGGTCGGTTTTCTGCTATCTATAGAAGGTATATGAGATTTGGTATCATGGATACTCTAGTCTAGACGTCAATCCAAAATCAAAGTAATTTTCTGCTTTACGTTACTTCCCCGTAAATACCTATAAATTAAAGATCCAGCTAGTGGGCCATAGTGGAAACTCTCATCAAAATTGTTGAATATACTGAAATGAAAACAACTGCAAGATTATGGAAAGAAAACTATAATTCTTTAAAGTTATGGCAAAACTAAAATTCGGGAAAAAAATGCGTGATCCGACACCTACCCGACACCTATTTGGTCGGATTTTTCTTCATCGGTAGGTAGGTATTTACTATATTTTAAATTAAGCTATATACAAATGTGAATAACTTAGGTAAATCTTAAGAACAATTTGTAAATAATCGAATACCGTTTGAAAAGTGGAAAGTGGAAAGGGGGAGGACGTTTTGAAAAGTGAAAAAAAAGTTAACAATATACACCGTATATGGCAATAAATAATTGTATCCAGTTTACGACCATTTACTATTTAAAACTGAATAGTAGATAGGATACCTAATTTTTAACATGTTCTACTCCAGTGGTAAATGGAAACCAAAAATTCATAATCATACATTCAAACATACTTCAGGGTATACCGAAACTTTACTACAACTACCAACCATCTTTTAAGAGTGCTACAATGCACTCACACAAGGCAAGGATCACTTTTAGCCGAGATGGATTTTATTATGAATTGATATTGTCGTGGTGATAGGTGGTTAGCATTTCCCCCAAAACACTCCAAAAGAATCTTTATCCCTTAATCGCCTCTTACGACACTCTCGGAAATGGGGTGATCTATTGTAATTTTTATTCGAAGATTGTAATATGATTCTGTACCAGAAACCACACGGCTAATTAAATTATCATTCATTAAAATACCAAAAATTGTATTCTTTGTTGTGTGTATGACTGATCATAAGCCGTGTATTACAGAAGCTGTCGGCAAAGGCTGTTCATAAAAAGCAAATTGATAGCGTCGAGTGTCGGCTCAGGCAGTGGCTAGCGGCTGGACGCTCAATATCTATTAGCGGTAATATCTTAGCGGAGAGATGGCTCTGGCCCAGATCTGGAGCCGGTCCGACCAGTTCCCCGGCCATCCTTGCGTAACAGCCGCGCGCCCGATCAGCAAGCAAAAATGCATTACGAAGCCTCCGAATAACACACGCCCCTTAAAAGCTTTTCAAGATTCGCGAATAACAGATTACCAGTGACTCTACCTACCAGCGGCACGACTCCGATTAAATAATGTAACGACCATTCATTTCACAACATGCACTGATTTTCGACGTGAAATCGCGTAAAGAAGGAATTATTCCGAGATGTTTAATGTAAACCACTAAATTATAATTACGGTTATCTGCACCACGCCCTAGAACGAGTTGCAATTATGTTTTGGAAATTATACGGCAATGTCTTATTTATTGCGCTTCTTTTAATATTTAGCATACTGGTGTGGTCATTTAGGAAAGAAGGTGACCTCAAAATTGAATTTAAAATTAGCTTTGTGTGAATAAAGCTGTATTCTGATAGGACATCATTAGTTGATCCAATTATGGTTTCAGATCTACACGTTGATGAATGTTACATAATACCTAACACTTATTTCGTATCAAACGTTGATTTCCAAGTAATGTTGTCTTATTAGAAGTTAAGTTGATCGAGAAAAAATCAACTAACTTAAGTATGAAGTCAGAATCAGAATAGAAATAGGTACCTACGTCATACTTATTTTATTTAACCTGATTCAAAAGCACATTATCATTAATGTAGTCAATAATCATTTATAATAAAGATACTATTAATTACTTATAGCACCTTCAAGACTTCTGTTGACTCCCCCTAGTTAATAAGATGGACTACCTCTGTACTGCTGGTACTAGAAATTGATGAAGGCACGAGTACGTTGCGAGTCGTGTGCTAGTTTCCCATGCTACTTAGATGCCGGTACAAGACTGCAACATCGGAACATGATCTTCGTGATAATTTATTAGTAAGAGCGAAGAAAGCGTGCGCGAAGCCGGCCCCCATTAAATGATGCACACAGGTAGGTAGAACAGGGCCCTAATGTACTGGCGTATGTAGGTACAGGAACGCCACCGCTGCGCTCCCTTGCTGTGTTACCTGGGGCCATAACCTTGCACAGATGAACGGTATATGAACAACTCCTGATAGAAGGTATTATCTTCCAAATTGCAGTTCATTTCTGATTTACTTCAACTCTTCTTTCATAATGCTTTTTATTCAAGTCTGATATGTATTTTTTGGTCTGATAATGTATTGGATAACAATGAATTTGAATTTTTGGAAAACATTTATATTTGTCCAGTATTAATTTTTATAAGCACGACCATGTGATGTGTCAATGAATTTCCATAATTGTGCTATAAATAAGTGTGTTAAAATTATTATGTATATTAAAATTAAGCTGGTTTTTAATATGACATGTGTTTCGCGAGTCATTTAACTAATGTATGTGTGTGATTTTGTTATGTCACTGTCTCGCCCAAATATTAACATAGTTATTCATAGTTTCTTTGTTCTTATTCTTAGAAATAGATTTTTTTTTTCGAGATCGAAAAGTAGTCCTACCTACTGTATGCCCTGCCCATCTTCACGCCATCAGCTATCTGCATAAGTAGGACCATTTTCTGGCGATTGGTTGAACAAATAAGTTTCATAACTCAACTCAACTCAAAATGTCTAATTGAAAATAATATCCCATGGGTAGCTATCTGACGTCATTTTTGACTCTACAACTGCGTCGGAAGGTGTTCCGTTGTAGAGAAGATGTGGACAGAAACTCTACAACACCCAGTTATCTTTTAAAAAAAAAACGTTTGATTACTTTACCGATTCGAAAATGAGGTAATACGAGTAATATTGAATAAATAAATTCGTCAGGATTAGGATAGGCATACCCACGATATACCTTCCATCATCTATTACACTTATTTTTGTAGAAATACTAAACATGGAATAGAATCAATTCGTAATGACTTTAGCCCCCCTAGACAAAGTGATATGGATGGATGGATGACATTAGCGATCGAAATATTTTGACGATCGCTAATGTCAAATCCATATATTCTGTCATTTTCTACTAGCGTCAACGCCAATAGAATGTCACTTTGTCTAGGGGGCAGGAGTGCGATTTTTGAAAGTCATTCATTGAACTCTTCAGTTAAAATGGCAAAATTACTAAGGGGATGCATCTTTCTAAAGCAGATTTGACTTTCAAAAATCGCACTCCTGAAGTATGATTTTTGAAATTCAAATCAGCAGTAGAAAGATGTATATCTCCATAGTAATATTGACATTTTCAACTACTGAGTTCAAAGTATGAGTTTCAAAAATCGCACTCCGGATTTGAATTTATGTATGTATTTTATGAACATTAGAAATCCAGCCTCAAGATCTACCAATGAGCGATGGGGCGCATTATTTTAGGAAAAGAAATTGTCATATTACGAGTTCTTTAAAATAACAAACTATTACCGTTACCGGACCTATCTAATCTACCAGCTTAATGATAATGTATACATATACAATACTTAATACAACGGATATATAAACTATTTTCTAACAAAAAATATGTCATTTATAATAGCAGGACATTTTAACGTGTTCTTGAATTAACATAAAAATGCCTTGCATGTCTCTAGTCACCACGAGACATTGTCTAATCGTCGACTCACGACAAGAATGTTTGGTGTCCTTGTCATTTGTCGATTACCTCCACACTTTCAAACAATTATTAACAATCAACAACACTTTCTTTTTTATAGTCATTGTTTGGTGTGAAGCTCTACAAATTTTTAATTTCCCTTCCGTATTGAACAGTAGTTGGTACCTACATAACTTCTAGCAATACTGCTTACTGCAATTTACCTAAACATTTTATTAAAGCTAGTATTATTTTAGTTAGTCGTATTTAATATTTACCTATTTATCGTTGAATGTATATTTGAATAAAAAATCTTTGACTTACCATTTGTAGTTGATACTATATAATAATAATAATAAAAAGAAGGAAACGTAAAAAATAAAAACCGGTCAAGTGCGAGTCGGCCTACTCACGCACCGAGGGTTCCGTACAACACCAACACACATAATAACTAAAAATTTGGTTTTGTCCTGTATCTTAAACACGAGACCGACTCGCACTTGGTCGGTTTTTATTATTTTACTGTAGAGTTTTTTCTATAATCACACCAAGTTTGACTCTTGTACATATTACCGTTTTTACGATAGAGCGAGAAGAAAAAACGTTGATAAAAACTGGTTTCTTGTATTTAATATTTTGACATTTTTATTTGTTAACAAATCCGCCGTAATAATGTTTATTATGTGAAAATACTACTGTCTAGCTGTTGCGGTTTAAAAGTTACAACCCTAAGTAGGTGGGACGGACGGACGGAAAACGTAGGCTTAGTAATAGGAACCCTAAAAATTACCTGACGTAGCTCAACGGTTTCCAATAGTAGATTAATGTATATTTTAACAGTATAGTTTTTTGTTTGTGTATTCGATTCTCAAATGATATGCAAATTATGATGATGATGTGGGTGTATATTTTACTACAATATCAACAGAACATTACCGGGAAGCTAGACGTTTTAAAATGTATTTTATTCCAAACATTTCTGAAGTTGTCGGAATCGCATGCAATTTTAAATGTATTAGGTATGCACATACAATTTACTTGCCTGCTGATTGCTGATTGTGTAGTCTCGCGGGCGCAAGCATTGCCGCTCCAACTAAAATGTTAATAAAATTGCACCGTGTGCAACAGACATTATATTTAATGTGCCCAGTTAAGCCGGCGGAGTCAGAGGATTCTAATACATTCGTGCTTCGTTAAATTTATAACTCACATTAATAGGCGATATTAAGACATCCGAGTCTACATTATCGGCAGCGACACCTGATTATTAATACATATTATACTCATGCTAGTATCGTATTGGCGAAACATTTGAAATCAACGGTCGTTATTGCAGCGTGTGAGTACAGATTTCCCAGGAGACCAATCGCGCTAAATAAATCTCCAGTGAACCGTGATAGGACCGCGTGCGAACCACAACTTTTACATATTCGGTATTGCGCTAATCATTTGACCGTTAGAGCCGTTTTGACAGATCGCTCAAACGTTAAAATCTGTCAATCACAATAGTAGATAAGTCAAGTTTAACGCTATACGAAATTCAGCACAGTTGAACAGTAACTGGATTGCAATGTGATTAGAACAGTAGTTGATTAAGAATTGAACTTAGAAGTTTCAAACCTCAGGACGAATCCTATCTTAGAGTTTGTCAGTATGGGATCCCTAGTTTTGGTCTAAGAGGTCTTGAGAAGGGCTGGCCGGGTCAGCAGAGCGACTCGTGACCAAGGCCCGCGCTCCGGCGACGTACCGTCACGACCGGTTCACCCTCGTCGCCGCCAAATAACATGATATTACTTACTAACTGGCCATTTCACGCCACGTTTGGCGTCTGTTACTATCTTGCCCCGTAAGAAAATATTATTGGTGTCAGATAAGTCACCAATAATACTGCTGTATAGGTTTAGCTTTACGAGAAACGTTTAACAATATGTATCTGAGAAGCTCAGAAGAGAGTATCCTGTTTTTCATTTCGTAAGTACCAGTGAAAACCAATTAATTATATTATGCGTATAATTTATTTGATTATTTATATGCGGATAATTTATTTTCTTTAAGTGGATTATAAAGGTGGTAGTAAAACATGGCAGCAACTTTTAAAGGGGTGGTTTAGAACAACTTTCACTAGAGAGCTAACATGGAGAAAATAATTTAAAAAAACATCAGCTGTTTTATTCAAAACAGCTGTTATTATTTCGATGTTGGCTCTATAGCACAGAATAGGTATAGGTATAGTTCTATCTATAGTGAAAGTTGTTCATTTTGAAACTTTATACCATTAGACTCTAAACCACCCCTATAAATATTACTAGGATGTTTTGTTACACCTTTTATTTTATATTTATATTACCGAATTTGTTTATGAGATGTCAACGAGACATGTCAATTTAGTTTTTTTTGTCTAAACTTTATAGTCTAGACTCGTTATTTATAGCAGTAAATTTACGAGCCATTTAACAAGTCTCTGTCGCCAGACTTTCAGGCGGATTACATTAGGTATCTATAGATAGTGTGTCACATCAATCATATACGTAAATAGATACTTACTGCACTTTTAGGGCCTGTTTCACCACTTCTGGATAAGTTATTGTTAGCTTATATGACAGATAATTTGCCATATCTTTCATACGAAATGTGTCAAACGATCTGTCAAATAAGCTAATAATGAATTATCCAGAAGTGGTGAAACATGCCCTTATTCTAATTATTTTGCCTACCTTAATTACCTTAAGCTTAATAATTTATATTATAATAGTCATTAAGTCGTGTTATGTTGTAGAATTTCTGGCCGTTCCTTCTCTAAAGCGACAACACGTTCCGACGCGGTGGTAGCTTCAAAAAAGAATTGACGTTTAATAAATGTGCTTCAAGCTCCTATATTTAATAAATTATTTTGACTTTGACTTTGACCATCATAATGATCTGTCTACAGATTGAAGCTTTCTAGTAAAAAATCCTGCATCTTTACAGAAACTGATTTATCGAGACCTAATTTAATATTCATATTCATATTCATTTATTTGTTGCTTTCATGGGTACATAGGTTCTTATAACATAAAATAGTTCCAAGCATGAAACCCGGTTGGGCACTACAACATAATACCTAGATATCACCACTAAAAGAAGGTTGTTGGAGTCCTACTACATACTTTAATAACATATGTGAATATTTGGATGTTTATCATCACAATATGCTAAAAAAGCCGGGTGAATTAAAACTAAACTACGATAATGTTAATTAATCTAATTTGTATCATATGCTAATGTTATAGAAGTTGCTGGCAAACTTAGTTAATGATCCCATTATAAGATGTTTTGACCCAACAACACTTTCAGAAACGTCTTTATCTCACATAAATATTCAGAATTTTAGGTGCAGTGGATTTAATCAATGTGAAATTCTTACTTTGCATTTTTCCTTCTGTCAGAGACGTTAATCGACAGATTGCACCGAGTGCACATAAATAAAGTTAATGAGGCGAAAATCATGGCGCAATGCACCAGCAGCATATCAGCCCACATATTTGTTATTTGCAACGTATTTCTGTTAATTAAATATCACTTCGAAGATACGGAGCGCGACGAATACTTAAAGTGTTAAAAACTCACATTTAAATTAATCATTGGATAAAAATAATTACAGATGCATAAATCAGTCAATTGAAGGTCTCTTATTATTAAACAAAAGCTAGCATAATGTTTTTAAAAGCTTTTACCATGTTAACGTGTTTTGTCGGAACATTGGCACAGTAAGCCGTGGTGGTCCAGTGGCGAGTAACCTTGCCTGCTGTGCAGGAGGCGATGGTTCGATCCCCGTCCATGCCTGCTCGAACCAATGAGTTTTTCGGAATTTATATACGATTTGTAACACCACTGGCTTTTCGGTGAAGGAAAACATCGTGAGGAAACCTGCATGCTTCAATTTCGAGGCATGTATTGTAGCCACTGTCCATTATGTGGCGACGGGCTCACCTCCCGTCACACTGGACAGACTTTCGGTACTACTGGTGAAACGTGGATGTTCTGAGGTTTCAGAATATCTCTGACTACCCCCTCGGGGAATATAGTCGTGAGCATATGCATGCATGTATGCATGCATTGGCACAGGTTTATATGTTCCCCCAATGTACCTACGCCGTTGACAAATTTTAATAGCGCGCGAAATTATATTGACAAATCAGTATGTGCCACCTTCAATCCCTTGACACGATTGGTTAGTTGTTTTCGCGCCCTTTTCGCTGTTATCCGACTTTGCACCCTTTGATTACTAAACGACTTCGGGTTTTGTCGAGGGTCTGCGCAAACGAAGATTGACGAGGATAAATATTTTCCTGGTCGTGCTGTACCTATGCATGATTAGTTGAAATAAAGTCACAAAAAGTTTTGCGGATCCAATTAGAATCCATTTTGTAGCGATTAAAGATAGTTCGGTCGGCCATTGTTTAGTGACAATGGAAGCGATGGAGTAGGAAGCTTCGACTCGGCGATCACTCAAAAGCTGTCAGGTGGTAATGGCCGGGCCCTTGGCACGTTTGGCCAAGCCACTCCATCATCGCACCGCTGTTTTATTAAATGTTTGGTGATAACACGCCGCTGACCGCCGGCCCACCGGCGCGCGGCGCACCGTTGCGACACTTTGTTACCTGTCTAAAAACACGCGCTTCTGTCGCTGCTTTTTCACTGTCACGCAAATCGATTACCTTTCAAAGAAACTATATTGTAATAGCTTGAGTTACAAATATACTTTCAAATGCATGAGGACTAATGGAAGGAATCCATTAGGACTAATTTATACATCTGGTAGGTAAGTCAACTGGCTCTAGGCAGTACACAGACATATTTTATAAATTTAAAGCGTACTTGCAGATAGGTAGATATCTTATTAAAACCAGCCTCTAAAATACATGTTGTAAACTGTTATAAGTAAATACCTAGTTTATATGAATGGAAAAGTTTCTAAACACTTCATTATGACCAAAATCATACAATTTGTTACAAAACTAAAACGGCTATTTTATACAATGTAAGCTAAACCACTTTTGGTATTGACAAGATGTCGCAGGCCTTGAATTAATAACTATTTACAAAACGGCAAAATATTCACGCCGCTCTACCGTGATGCACCCAAAGAACTAGTTCTTTATTTCGGATTATATTTCCTATGAGATGCAGCAATCATTTTTCCAGTATTACAAGAATTGATTTATACACAACTTTGAGACTGGATTATAACATAACAGTTTAGTAATAATGTGGAAAATTAAACCACTTTAGTATTTAACAAAAAATTATTAAGCTTGGCCGAGTGCAGTAGAAATATTATAGGTAATAAATTATAACATAGAAAACATGATGTTGACATTTTGAAAAGCTTTCAACAATTTTATAAAGATAGGTACTTAATTTTAAACAATAAATCCAGATTTCATGTTGTAATAGAGCACATTAATTCAGCCGAATCCAGTTCCTCAAAATGGGATCTCGTAAGTACTCGTACTCAGGTTATTTTGTAAATTATGTGGCGGTTTAAGTGAAATATAATTACGGAGAGAAAACAACGACATTTGCATGATTAAGTGGAAATGTTCTGATTAATGGTTTCTCCCGCTGACCTGCTGGAAAATACTGTGAACCGTGATTAAGTTTTTATAAATATTCATTATCAATTTTATATACTGGCCGTAATATCCGTCTGAACTGGTCCGTTTTCTCTTTCGTCGAAATCGTGCAAGTGCAGGACAATAAATCAGAAGTGTAAAGTTGGCTCAATTTACGCTCATTATTGCAGTCTTACGTGCAATTTGCCGTGAGCTAATTGTATTAATTAATGCCCATTAAGTCTGGATGAGATGGAACACTTGTTTTTTTGGGAATGTTCTCAAAATTTGTTTTTTGAAGGCACTGTTTGAAGGTGACAAAATTTATGTGTATTGTGACCTACTGAAAAATTTACTATTACGATTACTATGCAATTATCTATGTAGTTCTTGAGAAGCATTAATTTCAATAGGAAACATTTTTGTATAAAAAGAGCACGTTGATGTCTTTTGTATGCAATAGACGTTGACAGTAGAAATAAACAGGGCGTTAGGTAGACAGTTACATTAATTTAATGGGTGATTGTATACATGATACTGAACAACTTTCCCAAAGGATGAAAATGAAATTAGCAACAACAAAAAATTTAGACTTTTCCGACAAACGTTCGATCAGCTTCCGAATTGTATTTAGTATGAAAAGTCCAATTTTTTTCGCTTATTTCCGAGGGCAACCTTACGTTTCTGAGGGAAAGTCGTTCAGTATCATGGGGACAATCACCCCTTAAAGTAATGCAACAGTTTACTATAATACCCTGTATTTGTAGAACGACATGATCTTGTAAGTGAATCGAACTCATTAGTTAACCACTCTGTACACAAACATGTATATTTCAAGCAAGAATAAGATGAAAAAAAACATACCTACCTACTTGTCCACTTCAGAAAGGGTACCTACTTAAAATGTACTATCAGAAAAGAAGCAATCAATATCAGACATTGAATAAGTGAAAAGTGGAGTTGTGTTGACGGCACGTGTGTGCCTCAATGTGGCGTGAAGCGAGACCGAGATTGGACGCAATTAACGATTTTGCACAGCGCTGTCGGCGCAGGCGCAGCGCAATGTGCAGCGGCGGGGCGATGACGCAGGGTGACCCCGCGCCGCGGGTCACTGGGCCCAACGTGGCCCAACCGGCTGACCGCGTTGCACCATACTCAATCTATAGAACACCTACCTACATCTGTAAAACTGCATTATAATTAAATACGTATTAAACATACTGCAACTTTGTTGCATCGCCAACAAATGCAGTATGCTTAATACGTACACGTTTAAACGTACACTAGATTAAAATTACTATGAAAATATTAAGGGTGTATTCAAACATTGAAACTAAAGAACCTTCGCTGAGGAACATAGTAAACAAACGAAAATAATTTTTGGACACCTATAGAAAATCGATCGGCTGATCCGCACTTTTATATGAGAGGTCCAAAAATAATTTTCGTTATTCGACCCACGTTCCTTTAGTTTTATTGAAGAGTCTAAATACCCTAAACATACCCATTTCCTTTTGTAAGCAATGAAAAACTCGCGGTTTAACTAGATAATTATTGTTACCTTCCATAAAATTTTTACTTACATTACAAAATGCAATAAGCTGATCGATTGTTATGAGTTGATTTTTGTAATGCGAATTTCCTTTTGGTGCCTTTAGGAAAGTTTTTCAGTATCACCCTTTAAATTAACATTTATTAATGTAGACAGACAGTTGCAGTAGTGGCCAAACTACCGCTATTATAAAATATTAATTTTAATTTTGTTCAAACAAAAGACATCAACGGGCGTGTGGATCAAAAACAGAACCAAGTGAGCGTTATTCTTTTCTGTTTTAAATTTAGTTCCTAAAAACTTAACAGATGGCATGTTTAACGCTCCATAGAGATGGTTGCGAGATTATGTCAAGACTGTGCCTGTCCTTTTTTAAAGGCCAAGGGATCGATCCCATACAGCCGTGTCTGACATATACAGTTTCAAATGTTCGATTAGAATGATTCGTAATGCGTTGGCATCTTTATAATCATATTTTTCCACTATATTATTTTTAAGAAACACATTTTGAAATGTTGACTTTTATTTGCACAGACCGTAGCGCCATCTTCGATCCCCTAGAAAATAAAAGGAAAAACGCGAATTGTGATAGAAGTGATGTGCTACAATCAAAGAACACTTATAATGCTACAATTAATGATCTCGAAATAAAAAATGAAGCTAGTATATTAGAGCAGGCACTACATTCTCGCCGAGAAAAGACAAGAAGGGCTGATGACGAGAGTGTAGATGCCCTTCATTGTTCTCGTGGCGTCGTCGTGAGCCGTAGTATTTTCCTTTGGAAGTTCTCGCGAGAGTGTAGTGCCTGCATAAGAAACGTAAACGTATCGAATACGACCTTTTTAGCTCATCTAAAAGTCATCTACTTAGAATTTAAGTATATTTAGTATATTTAGTCTGGAACCAGGAAGCTGGAAATTGGTATTTCTGGAACTCAATAATTTGTTTGACAATATTCGCGATATTTATTTTAATATTCGTAAACACATAAATACATTAATGTATACTAGGTAACTCCTACTACATTACCTAACTCAAAATTTCGGAATAATGTTGCATTGCAAAACGTTTACTGTTTACGTTGATGTCTTTTGTATGAAACAGATGTAGGCAGTAGAAATACGTTAAAACCGATATCAAATTTTTACGCATAATTCTAACAAATAAGTATTATGGAAAACTTTGTTTTATTTGTAAAATAATAGTTTTAAAATATTCCTACAAAAATGTTGTTTGACTGAAGCGCCTTTAGTATGATCTTTCTAAATGCGCGCGACGCGCATTGCGAACAATATTTTCAAGCGTCAAAAAGTTTTTAATTTAATACACACAGATTTTTTCAACACTGGCGCCTTTTCTAATAAAAAAACTACATTGCTGCCATTTGCTTCAATTAAAAATAAAACAAATATTCTTCCTTCTGATTTTATAGGAACTGTAACAATTTTTTCACACCACGCTGCCTGTCTCTAATTGTAATAGAGACCAAAGAGTTTCTAATGTAAAGAGATAATATGGTCACTAAACAGTAGGAAAAAGATATCAACTAGACTGATGGATAAGGGTAATATAGGTGTAATACCTAGGGCCCGCCTGATTATTTGAGAGTTAGTATATCGGTATGTCGCATCATTGATGCTCAAACTATTGATGTAAGTTCCCCGGCTGAATCTAAAAGGCTTTTGCCATGACATGAAATGTCAAGTCAGGAACAGAGTATAATGATTTTTTTTGCCGTATCTAGTATTTTCTCACGGTCAAGGTCAACTCAACTTGTACCTTCTCTAACGTTATTGCCTTCCCTAAGCCTTCCCTATAAGAGTCCGTAGGTCTGATGTTAAAATTCAAATTAGCAAAGCAACAACAGTTAGTGGTTAGGTTTACAATTCACTTCGAATGTACTAGGCTACCTGGTCTTACACTATTTTAAGGGGTGATCAGACCGTCAAACTAAACAACTTTCTCTATGGCACCAACATCGAAATCACGAAAAAGATTTTTTTTTCGCGATTTCGAAAATGTGTCAGCATATTAAGAAGGACCCTGTATAGGTTTATTTTTAGACATACATTTTCTAATAATATTGCTAAATGATGTTCGCTGCGGTATCCTGTTGGTTATCTATTTATTTATGTTAATGTTAATATAAATAATTATGTCATAATAAATAATGATATTTTATCAATGAATAAAATAATGAATTAATCCTTCACTAGTAGGTATCTTGCATTTATTACTATCATGACTTGGTATTATAATAAATATTATTATAGAATATAAATATCTTCAATCTACTCCACAGTAGTTACGTGACCAGTCCCGCATGTTATGGCAGACGAACGTGATGATCTGCAGAAGCTACGGTAACGGTCACAATGTAGTGTAGAAGCATTGTTGAACAGTGACCCAGCACACGCCTATCCTTCGAGGCGGGGCGGTAGGCATGCCATTGGTTACCGGCAAAGCGTGACAACAGTTTCATTGGACAATTCTACAACAAGTGAAAGTGACGAAACGATCCTTCTTGGGAGCACCTTGCGCAAAGTAATTACTATTGCTAAATAGTTCATTTTGTTAGCTATAATAATGCATTCTTTTGATGAAGTAGTTTTGAGAAGGTATACAATTATGTGGGTATATGTGCCTTTATGAATCGTGCACATACCTTATAGAAAAGACTTGAAGTTACTTATTCAGATTTAGTCAGGACTGAAAAGATCCGCCCTCATTCAACACTAGGTACCGATTTTCTGAAAGACATGGACAGGGCAACATGAGGGCTCCCTAGAATATACCAAGCGAAATATAATGTAAGTGGGTGCTTTTATCTGGCGTTTGAACGCGCCGTCAATGTCACCAAAGAACATTGTCAATTAGTCATCTTATTTATAAGAAAAGGCATGGTTTTATATGTCGTTTTTATAAAGCTCCTGGACCTTTATAACTTTATGCCTTTTCTAATAAAGTAGATGAGAATGCTCGGTGACGACAATAACGGCGTTTAAACGCCCATGAGATTCATCCAGGTTCTCATTAGAATACCGCATGGCTGTAGGCTGTCCTCCAGGCATTCTTCGTTTACTTCCGCGTATTCGGGTAAACATTAAGAGATGTCCATTCATTCATTTCACGCCTAAATGTAACCTCTGGAAATTTGAATGATGGATGAGCCAGCCATCTAATTAGACCTATTACAGTCCCCAACACATCTATTACCTAAAGTTTAAGTACCTACTCAAATTACTTCAATGGGAATTTCAAAGAGGAAAAAGGTGCCGTTACCCGTTGTAAACAAATACTATTTCGATAGTACCTACTACGAAAGCATTAATATGCAAATTGATACAAGTATAACGAGAAAAATTAGCATTATAAGCGACAATATTGAAGGGTGACTCAGCTTGTCAGTCCATCAGCTCCGGTATTGTGAGATGTGATGCAAGCGTGCGCGCGCGCAAGACAGCTCGCCTAGCGGCCCGCCCAGGCCCTCGATCAATAGCCGTGAAATTCAATTATAGAAAATGCAGTCCACACAGTTTTGGATATACCTATTTTTGCTCTCATTTACGCGTTATAAAATTGACAAACGGTTGACGATTGACGGTATAACTCATGTGGTACTGAACCTGCCCGCTAATCCTAGGGTCAGGGGTTGGAATTCCACAAGGGGCCAATATTTGTACTATGATGAATAATGAATATTTGTACCCGAGTCATGGATGTTTGTATCTACAGGGTGAAATGGATATCATTGGCATCCTTGCTACGATCGATTTGCTCCCGTAGTAAAAGTTGTTCTATTTCATTGGTAGACTCTTAGTTTAAAAGGATGCCAGTGAGAATTTCACCCTGTATTCAGCGTCAAGTCGAAAACAGGAGATAGGCAAGTTTATAGGGAAAAATACAGAAAAAAATCCAAGCCAAGTGTGATACCATTTTGAAAACTTGTTTGAATGGGCAAACTTTTAAAAATAATGGCAAAATACCTTTCTAGGTTAGCGCCATTCATTTTTTATACAGGGTGTAATCTCACAGATGCCAAAAAGTAAATCCTTATTTCAAAGAATTTGTGCAGGGTGGTGTGTATGATTATTAATGATCTTTATGTTATCATAAAGATCATTAATAATCATAACAAATATGAACTGAAATGATGATGATGGCCTCCGCCTCCGCCTCCGCCTCCGCCTCCGCCTCCGCCTCCGCCTCCGCCTCCGCCTCCGCCTCCGCCTCCGCCTCCGCCTCCGCCTCCGCCTCCGCCTCCGCCTCCGCCTCCGCCTCCGCCTCCGCCTCCGCCTCCGCCTCCGCCTCCGCCTCCGCCTCCGCCTCCGCCTCCGCCTCCGCCTCCGCCTCCGCCTCCGCCTCCGCCTCCGCCTCCGCCTCCGCCTCCGCCTCCGCCTCCGCCTCCGCCTCCGCCTCCGCCTCCGCCTCCGCCTCCGCCTCCGCCTCCGCCTCCGCCTCCGCCTCCGCCTCCGCCTCCGCCTCCGCCTCCGCCTCCGCCTCCGCCTCCGCCTCCGCCTCCGCCTCCGCCTCCGCCTCCGCCTCCGCCTCCGCCTCCGCCTCCGCCTCCGCCTCCGCCTCCGCCTCCGCCTCCGCCTCCGCCTCCGCCTCCGCCTCCGCCTCCGCCTCCGCCTCCGCCTCCGCCTCCGCCTCCGCCTCCGCCTCCGCCTCCGCCTCCGCCTCCGCCTCCGCCTCCGCCTCCGCCTCCGCCTCCGCCTCCGCCTCCGCCTCCGCCTCCGCCTCCGCCTCCGCCTCCGCCTCCGCCTCCGCCTCCGCCTCCGCCTCCGCCTCCGCCTCCGCCTCCGCCTCCGCCTCCGCCTCCGCCTCCGCCTCCGCCTCCGCCTCCGCCTCCGCCTCCGCCTCCGCCTCCGCCTCCGCCTCCGCCTCCGCCTCCGCCTCCGCCTCCGCCTCCGCCTCCGCCTCCGCCTCCGCCTCCGCCTCCGCCTCCGCCTCCGCCTCCGCCTCCGCCTCCGCCTCCGCCTCCGCCTCCGCCTCCGCCTCCGCCTCCGCCTCCGCCTCCGCCTCCGCCTCCGCCTCCGCCTCCGCCTCCGCCTCCGCCTCCGCCTCCGCCTCCGCCTCCGCCTCCGCCTCCGCGTCCGCCTCCGCGTCCGCCTCCGCCTCCGCGTCCGCCTCCGCCTCCGCGTCCGCCTCCGCGTCCGCCTCCGCCTCCGCGTCCGCCTCCGCCTCCGCGTCCGCCTCCGCGTCCGCCTCCGCCTCCGCCTCCGCCTCCGCCTCCGCGTCCGCCTCCGCCTCCGCCTCCGCCTCCGCGTCCGCCTCCGCGTCCGCCTCCGCCTCCGCCTCCGCGTCCGCCTCCGCGTCCGCCTCCGCCTCCGCCTCCGCCTCCGCGTCCGCCTCCGCGACCGCCTCCGCCTCCGCGTCCGCCTCCGCGACCGCCTCCGCCTCCGCGTCCGCCTCCGCGTCCGCCTCCGCCTCCGCGTCCGCCTCCGCCTCCGCGTCCGCCTCCGCGTCCGCCTCCGCCTCCGCGTCCGCCTCCACCTCCGCGTCCGCCTCCGCCTCCGCCTCCGCCTCCGATTACATTATTATCGGTATTATTAATAATAATTGATACATCATCAGCAAACATAATACATTGGTGTTTAGTAACATCGGGTAAGTCATTGATGTACAGAATAAACAGCAATGGCCCCAGTACGCTTCCCTGAGGAACGCCAGCTTTATTAAGTTTATAATCTGACTGATAATTTGTGACTTCATTTTTAAAATTTAATTTTGTTACTTTGACACATTGTCGTCTATCCTGTAAATATGACTTTATCCAAGATAATCCGGGTCCCCTGACTCCATATTTTTCCATTTTATCAAGCAATAATTTATGATCCACAAAGTTTCCATGCTTTCGACATATCAAAAAAGAGTACTGTCACAAAGTTTTTCAGGTCTAAATTATCTATAACATTTTTAACAAGATTGAAGCATGCAAGTGTTGTGGATTTTCCTCTCTGAAAACCATTTTGCTCCAGTTTAATAATACTGTTTTTTATGCAGTAATCCACCAACCTGACATACATAGCCCTTTCAAAAATCTTAGACAATACTGGTATAAGTGTGATTGGCCGGTAATTATTAATCTCAGACCTATCCCCTTTTTTGTGAAGTGGTTTAACAATTGAGAGCTTAAGGCTTTCCGGATAAAATCCTGTCTCAAACGACAAGTTTATAAGGTAAGTTATGACCGGAGCTATTTCATTTCGGCATTCCTTTAAAAGTTTAGTACTAAGCTCATCAAATCCACAAGCATTCGAGTTGTTTAATATTTTTACTATATTTAGAGTTTCATTCACTCCCAAAGGTTTTAAAAATAAAGAGCCGAGACATAACATAGGGAGTGCTTTTGACTATCAAACTTAACGCGGGCTCCAGACTCGCGGGTGAAACGCGGTGAGAATTCACGCCGTGAATTTCCCGCGAAGTCGTTGAGCAGTGTTTCAGTCATGTTCATTGTTTCATCGAATTTTATTCGTTGACTTTATGATTGGAAACTCGTAGGTATAAAACGTCTACCTACATGCAACACTTTAACTGCTGACGATCTACGGTGCGCACGGCTCGCCCGGTGAGTCAGGGTTGTATCGCATTATACGGTTTTAGTACACGCGTCGCGCATCACGTTTTGAGCTTGAATGAATGTGTTAATACAAAACTCTGGAAGCATTGGGTTAGTTGATTAAGGGTCAATTCAGATTATGCGGAAAATGTTCGAGCATGTTCGAGCATGTTCTTGGCCGCCATTTACACTTAGCGCAAAACGATACTGTTGTCCGCTGGATTAGATTTTACTATTGCTTACTACTTTCAGTTTTCAAATCAAATGGACGTCGATTTTAACCGAATTCTAATTGTCTCGTATCGATCTGAAACTGTGCAATCTTATGTAGTTTCATATGATGTTATTTTAGTAATTCAAGTTATTGCCTTCGAATTGCGCGAAAGAATTTTGCGTGAACGACTGGCGCGAAAGGACATTTGCGTGACAAGACAACAAAATTATTATTTTTTTACTAGAAATAACCTAACGGGTATTTCTAGCAGTTTTCTTGTTTTTGGTAGGTTTTTTATTTTTGTCGTTTTTTCGTTGTTTTTTGTTAGTTTTTGGTTGTTTCTTTTTGTATTCGGTAGGTTTTTCGTGTTTTGGTAGATTTTGCTATCTTTTTCTAGTTTTTAGTTCATTTGATTGTTTTATAGTAGTTTTTCTTGTGTGTTGACGTTGTGATCTATTAGTGTCCGTACAATTACGTTAGTGTTGAATAAAGACTAAAATTATTTATTGTTGGATGTTTCAATTAATTTCTAAATCAATCACTTTTGCTACATTTTTAGTGTTTGGCAGATTTTGGCAGGTTTTTAGCTAGTGAGTCTCAGATTCTCGATTTTCCAGATGGTCACACTGTATTGACGTTTCTTCCTCTCGTGGGGAGTTTGCTTGGCGCAGGGATGTTGCTTGGCGCCATTGCTCTTGCTGTGTTTCGTGTTATTTGAAATTCGTAAAAAATTGGTTTTAGTGATATTTGTGACAAAATTTCGTGCGGATTGTGTACCAAAAAGTTGCGTAAAGCGACCAACGTAACAGGAATCTCAAATAAATACGATAACAGAACTTAAGTTTTGGTTCAAGTTAACTCGTACATGGTCATTTTGGCGGCAACGCGCGAGCTTACGAAATCGACCACAGATTCATCGTCATCTATCATCCCATCACTGTGTTCCCAGACGTGCGATAATTATCCTAGATCCACGATATTTACGAGTGGCATGCGGTAGAAAACAAAAGTCAGGTATCGCACGATAATTCGTAAAAATTCCACGATAATCCACGATAATTTTTAAATGTAATGGAATCAGTGTATCCAATCACTATTGTCAACTATATTTTCCTTTAAATTCCAATGAAACATCATACTCACGTATACGTATAGCATTGGCTACAGTGTTCAAATATTACTAAAATTTTAGTTCAAATGAGAAAAGTTGAGGTAAAAAATATTTACTCATCGTGTCGTTTCAATCAAAAGTTGTACTAAGATTCCATAAACACTACCTTTAAATATGTAACTAGCACGTAATGTAGGTAAGAATGATTGAATTTCGTACATAATTTGGTTCTCACTCTCTTTTAGACTGATAAGAGACACCCCAAATTCCCAAAACTATCGTAAGCTTTGGGAATTTGAGATGCGATAAAATCACGATAATTTTGCGGCCAATCTGGGATAATTCTTAATCATGGATCAGGCAACACTGTCCTATCATCAAAATAAAGGATTTTCGGTTTTGCTTGGCGCCATTGCTCTTGCTGTGTTTCGTGTTATTTGAAATTCGTAAAAAATTGGTTTTAGTGATATTTGTGACATAATTTCGTGCGGATTGTATACCAAACAGTTGCGTAAAGCGACCGACGTAACAGGAATCTCAAATAAATACGATAACAGAAAATAAGTTTTGGTTCAAGTTAACTCGTGCATGGTCATTTTGGCGGCAACGCGCGAGCTTACGAAATCGACCACAGATTCATCGTCATCAATCATCCCTTCATCAAAAAATAAAGAATATAAAGAAAAAAATTATGAATGGCTCAAAAGGAATAGTATCCAGAGCCGTTAAAGAAATTATAAAAAAAATCAAAATACTTATATTAAGAAAAAAAATAACGAATGGCTCAAAAGGACTAGTATCCAGAGCCGTTAAAGACATTATAACAACAATCTTTCTCTCGTTTGTTTGTGAAATTCAGGAGGTGAAAGTGTTTGTTTTCTATTTTGTGTCGCTAAACGAAACGAATACTATAATTTCTTACAGCAATGATTACCAATTTTGATAAACTTTGTGGAGAGTTAGAGAAACAAGAATTAGAGGTAACACAAACAATTTCTATTTCAAAGTAATTTATAGGTTATCAATGTTTTCAAAAATGAACTTTATAATAATAAATAAAATACGTTATTATTACAGGCGCCAAATGGAGTGGCTTCGCCATCTACATACGCCCAGTTACTGGCTATTTACTTATACCAAAACGACCTGTAAGTTGCTTCTATGTTATTTAAAAGCAGGCACTACACTCTTGGAAGAACTTCTCGGCGAGAACTTTCAAGGAAAATCACTAGGCCTTACGACGCCACGAGAACAATGAAGGGCATCCACACTCTCGTTCTCGGTCTTTCTCGTCAGTTCTTGGCGAGAATGAAGTGCCTGCTTAACATTCGTTTCTAATAAGAAAAGAGAGAAGTTCAGAATATCTCTGACTCTCGGGGTAGTAAAAGCGTCGATGGTGCGTTGCAGAGAGAACCTAAACTATAGAAACTCAATCTTGAGGTCCAGGTTTGAATCCGCACGGATGACATGTCACGTACCAAGGAGTTTTTCTAACTTATGTACGTAATACCGACTGCTCTCAAACGGCGAAGGAAAACATAGTGAGGAAGCCTGCATACGCTGAAGAAGAAATTCCGATGCATATGTGAAGTCTACCAATCCGCATTGGGCATGCGTGGTGGACTAACACCCATACAACCTCAGGGTAGGCCTGTGCCCTGCTGTGGGATGGGTTTATAGACTTGTGATGATGATGATGACCCTCATGGGGAATATAGTCGTGAGCATATACATATATGTTCTAATACTGATATAAACCACAATTTAAGCAAGATGTTGGAAAGAAGAGTTCTTTCCAACTTAGAAACAATTTATTATTTAACATTGTACGGTAGCATCCTACTAATATTAAGAAAATTTGTGGCTCAATCACATATAATCATCTAAATGTATTTGAATGAAATTCAGCACACAGATTGAATGTATTCTTTTCCTGCTGTTGGCCCCATAGAGAAAGTTGTTCAGTTTGTTGTTCTTATCACCCCCCCTTTACATCTGTAAACATTATTTGCTTAAATAAGGTGAAGGAAAAAGAAATTTGTCATCAAATGATTTGTCTAATTATCATCTTCTATTGAGATGATGTCTTGCCATAGAGTTGGACTTTCCATAGTGCTGAAAATATTAGCCCTATGCATAATGCTGATTGCAGTAGGGGCTTGTTGATCACCCTACGCTAGACAAATCGGACATTATCATTAATATTATCATGGAAAATGATTTCAGATGCAATGCAAAATTTTTGTGGAAGAGAATACCTCAAAACATAACGAGTAGCAACCCAGAAATAGCAGCAATTTGGGCTGTCGGCCAGAAACTGTGGATGAAAGATTTAGCTGGAACATATCAGGCTCTGGCTGCATATAACTGGACTGAACCTGTGACCAACATCATCAGAGCTCTTGAAGGTATTGATTGTGACCTGAGCAACACTGTCTGTCCATCCGTCCTTACTTTAAAGGGCTGTGTCTTTTGAACCATAATAAGTGCCGAGTTGATATGTTCACAGAATATATAATATTATTCAATTCAATTATACTTTATTGCACACCAAAACAGAACATACATTATTATTTTGGATTTGCTAACAAATAATAAATAATCCATAAAGTTAACGATACAATTAAGGGATTCCCCATACAGGATACAAGTTTTCTTAGTTTTTTTCTCTAACATAAAAACGGAAATACAAACTAAGATCAAGCTTAGGGAGATTATAGAGCATACTCTAAAGTAAAACAACAAATAATAAAAACCAGCAAAGTGTGTGTCGGGCTCACGCTAAGGATCCCAGGAGACAGTTATTTTCTTATACAGGGTCCTTCTTAATATTCTGACACTTTTTTAAGGGGATGATCAGACCATCAAACTGAACAGCTTTCTCTATTGGACCAACATAAAAATCGCGAAAAAAAAATCTACTGCTTCATACAAAACTGCAAACCTACTTTAGCCAATTGTATGGGACAGCTGATTTTTTTTTCGCGATTTCGAGGTTGGTCTCATAGAGAAAGTTGTTCAGTTTAATGGTCTGATCATTCCATTAAAAAAGTGTCAACATATTAACAAGGACCCTGTGTGTTGGTACAGTTTAAGCCAGTGTTTTCAACAGATTGAACCGAATTGGCTGCCTAATGCCACAACCACAGCCACTTCCTCTTAGTCTTTATCTACCAGGGACTTTCCCAACCAACTATACTTTATTGGTGTACTGTACACTCAGCGAACTAAACTGTGTACACTACAATTTTAGTCACCTGGTAATAACTAAGTAGTTATGGAGTACAAAAACATTAATTGCTCATCATATCATAACAGTATTATTTCCTCTTTTCCAGAAAAGGTGCGCGAGAGAGCATTGAATTTGATTGGTCGTTCATATAGCTCCATATCTCATGACACAGTAGTCTCAATGACGGGCCTGAGCAGGGATGCAGTACTCCACACTTGTAGAGACCGCAAGTGGCAGCTCAATGAAGATGGTATCACAATAAACCCCGTGCCACCAACCCAGCCCGCACCGCTGCATACATCGAGCGAAGACCAGCTGTTCAAACTCACAGAATTTGTATCTTTCTTAGAAAATTAAGTAAGTTTTCTTTTTATTAATGTAGGGATATAGTTTGTATTTTACGATCTTATTAGTCAGTGTAAAGGTACAATCATATACTTACTTGTATTAGTATGAAGATCTGTACCATAGATCTAGAAATAAAATGTTAACTAATAACCAGAGGTCGGATTCTGCCGGTCATTACAGGGCCGCATTGAAATGTTAATATGGACCAACCTCTTTTAAAAATTATAATGTGACAAAGAATGAAAGACAGAAAACTGATCTCTTTGGCATCAAATCTCTGTGAAAACTAGCAAATGAGCGTACTCTTCAACAAAATAAACCTTTAACCTAATTCACAAGTCTTATGGTTAAGTAATATTATGTCCGATTAACATCACAATTTACGGCAATTCATTTGGAACATGGCTTTAATTATGTGTAGGCAAGCCCCTCTGTTTAGACTGACAACAATAAAAAAATTGCTTTAGGACTATCCAGAGCTTAAATATGACGACAATACTCTAGCATTGTAAATTTTTTGTAATTTGTCACATTCACATTTTTAAATAAAATGGGACATAACAACAATGCGGCCCTGGAATCTCCGGCAGAATCCGACCTCTGCTAATAACACCATAGATTCTAAGGCCGAGATTCAGAGACGATTTGTAAATCATAGTTCGGACTCCCGAATGTCAAAATCCATACATTTTCGCCACGCTTAGCTCGAGCTAAGACCAAAAAAATCGTCTCTGAATCTCGGCCTTAGTATGGTATGATGTATAGGTCATACTAATTTTGGGTAAAGGTATTGTACCTTGATTGCCACAAGGGTTGATATAATATCTCAAAAATTATGATAACAAACTGATGATCAAGCAATCCTGCTTGATGATCAATTTTATCATAATAATGTTTTTGAAGTCATGATTATTTATTATTAAGAAATTAAAATAAAAATTAACCATGTCGTTTTTCATAAAGTCTTATAATTTCAAGATGTCTTAAAAATTATATAAAAATACATTGTAAAGTGGCAGTGTAAAATTATCATTTACTATCTTACAATAAAAGCTGTAAATTATTTAATGTGGGACTTTTTATGACAATAAATTGTTGTCTTGTCATTTGATAAATAAAATGAAAGAGGTGAAAATATCACAAACAATATTGATTGATGATTTATGAGTTTCAATTGAATTATAAAAATAATTACACTAAAATGAGTATCTACATTTGTTTTAACCTAGGCGCGCTTGACACTATTTATGTAGTATTGACAACCTTAAGAATCTGTTAGAAAAGTTTCCATATCTCAGGGATATTTCTAAATTTTATCTCTACAGTGTCAAAGTGCATTAATGAAATTCTGACTTAATACCCTGACTTTCCTACGTCGCACTTTCATAAAGCTGCACAAAATTTGTTCCATAGATTCTTGTTGCTAAAAATCTCGGAAGTCGTCAATAACCCTATGACACAGCGCGTTCTAATATCTTGCTTGGAAGGAGACCTGGTTAGGCCTCGGCTGCAGCCTCATAGAGTTTTCGTCGTCGTCGTCCAGTGAAGCCTCGTACGCTCTGTTCACTTGTCCTCCATTAGGCTCGGCAAACACGTCCTTGACCGAAATATTTGCGGTCGACGTTCGGTGACGCGGCATCACGCCGTGATTGTTATTGAGCTACGAAATTAAGATAGTTACTACCTAACATTATAAAACTTAACAATAATGAGGCGATTCCATTTAAAAAAAAAATTAATGACACTGGTAGGATGGCGTTACAATCGTGCTCATTGAGCTGTCAACTCGAAAGTGTTCAGTGATTTTCTCGATTCCCTATTTTAAGGGAGCAATTTTTTATTGATTAATAAGATAAATATGGTTTTTATATGAAAGACGTTATGATACTTTGAATTCATCGAGTTTTTGTGCAGCTAATGTTCATTTTATGTAAAACAAACAAAAATTTTCGGTGTTATTATTGGTAGTGAACAATTTATCCATTGGCAACACCACCTGTCAGACATTATGCCAACCATAGAAAAACAGCACTTTTTACTATCAATATGACAGGTTTTTCTGAACTTTTATATTATTGCCATCTAGTGATTTTTCGTATTACCAGTCTTGGAAAACGCCTCATTGTAAAGTTACGTTTTATGAAGCCGTCCAAAAACCTTTGCCAACCATATTAAAAATATAAAATCTATTGATTAACCCGAAATGTCACATTAAAGATTAAACAGAACCAGTATAGTTATGGTAGATGTGTGTTATGGAGATATCGATAAATCCTCATTATGTATTAACTAAAGCCTGACCAGAAATATAAAAACCTAGTTTGGGGGCGGCGCTGCAATCGACTATAACCTTTAAGGTCAGTGTTCCAGTACAAAAGTTAGTTCCAACTATTTTCCGCAACATGGGGAGGTTTTTTAGTCCGGCTTGAAATAACTTCAGGTTGTTTATCAAACTTGCTTCTAGTAATCCGCACTGGGCCCTTGTGGTAGAGTATGGCCCTCTCAACCTTATTCGCGAGAGGTGGCGTTCGCCATGCAGTACTGCAGGCTTACTACTTACTACCATATAACTATCAAATATCATGTGTTACCATTCCAGTGACTCCATATTCGTTGTTAGCACCAAGTGTTTGCATCTGCGACTTTCTTCGCTCGGCCATCACTGAGTTCCTCCTCGTCTCTAAAGCTTTAAGCGTTTCTCTGCGCAACGTCATCTTGCGATTTAGAACTGGTGTTCCTGAAAAATTGCAAACAAAAATGTATAACTTCTGCATTGTTGTTAAAATGCATTTTGTTGACTTGTTAATTAATGCTAATATTACCTGGTCCATCATTTGCATTCATATTGAAGAAACGTTTCTTGAACGCAACATCCAGCGTGCCTATGTTCCTCTTCTTTTGTTTGGCTTTCTCTAAGTTGTGAATGGTTTTCCTTCTACCCACGTTGTGGGGCCCAGAGCCCGAGTCATTGTCGTAGTCGTCGTCCAAACCATTCAGTTTTTGTAGATCTTTTACTATCGCTATTGCGTTTTTATCTAGAAGAGCATCTTGAGACAAGTCTTCAGACTGTAAGTGCAAAGAAATAGAATCAATATATGTTTTGTTTTCATTGCAAAGTACAATTTAATAAATAGCAAATTTTTACCTTCTTCGCACAGAACCAATTCAATTCTGTAGATGCTAGTATGTGTGACAAGGTTCCAAATCTATGGAACAACATGGCCGTAAATTGTATAATCAAAATCAATGCGAAGAAGAACACGAACACCAAACCGATAGGCTCCAATTGTAAATATTCTTTCGAGATTATCACCTGAAAATTTCAAGATTCTCTTTTAATTACATGTTTATGCATTTTAATATTAAAATGTTCAACAATAACAATTAACCTATGTTAAGAAAAGTGAAGAAAAGATTGCAGAATGTTATGAGAGAACATTTTAAATTATTATATTGTTACAGACAAGTGCGAAAGTAAACATTAACTGTGGAAAATGTGTATTTGGTGTGCATGTATTTGTTGATAGTGAGTGACAGTTAATTTTGCTTTAGACCTGTGATTCTGATAATGATACACATTGTTACACAGTTCAAAAAACAATGGTTCACATAAATACAATTAATTAGTAAATATGAATGTATTTATTGTGAACAGAACACTGGTAATGGAATCCTAATGTTAAACATACACCTCGTCGTCTTGTGTAGGTACCTATCCTTATTCTGTACAAGGAAAACCAGTGAGTGAGCCTGTACCAAGTTTAATAGAAGAACATCCTCCACCTTAAGACACTTAAGAATTAACTCTTCGATTTGTTTGGATAAGGTGATATTCGGGAACAACTGATAAACATTTTAGGATTATGGATAAATATTATAATGCGCATCATGAGCGCAACCATTTCTTTGATGGGTTGTGGAATTGTTTTTTTTTTTTATAGATTTAACTAGTGGGTAATCTCGAAAGGTAAGGATATCGTAGGGTCATGGATTTTTATTAGATATGTGAAACCATTAAAGTGATAGCCATGTTTTAGTCCTCCGTGTATATCGGACTCCATGCTAAGGTGCCATCCCAAGACAGACCGGTTAGAAGAAGGTCGTTAGACTTGTGCCACACATTATCTGCTAACATTTGGCTATACCTCGCCTGTTTCCGCGATGACTGTAATGTTTGTCTTTATTCCCAAAGGCCAATCTACGTGGAGTTGATCTTTGTTCAGTTGTAACAAAAATACTATTAAGATAAATAAAGCATTGAACATAAAAAATGCAAAAACTGACTTATTGCGTAGTTCTATCAAATCACGTGCAATTCGGGCCTGTAAATTCAATAAACAAAATGATTAAGTAAAATGCATCAACTTTCAATGGTGACTGGGATTGTGATCTGCCGTTTGGGGAAGGTAAATGATTGCAAGTCGTGGTCCCGAGTCATCGTTGAACGCCGAGCGATCGGTAGTGGATTTCAACGTTACCTCTTGCGTAGCCTCATCGAGCGTTATGTTAGTCTTAACCCCCAAAGGCCATTTAAAGTGAAGATTGTCCTTGTTTAGTTGTAGTAAGAACACAATGAGGACAAAGAGTGCATTAATCATAAAGAATGAAAATACAGAAGAGTCTCTCAGTTCTTTGAGATCCTTGGTAATACGAGCCTAAAATTGTGGGAATAATAACATTAATATAAGTCACAAGTGATAGTAAAAATGTGCAATCATTAGCCTGGAAAAAAAATTCAATTAGTACACAATGCAAAATACTTTACAAAATCAATTTACTATCGTAAGTAGTTAAAATTGTTGCAATAAAAGTAACTCTTGCATTTGCTGTTTAGAGATTGCTATAATGTAGATACATTTTCCCATTGTAAATATATAATATAATACAAATTACGATTCCAATATAAGTCATGGTCCAAAACATTAGTTATGTTTATGTAAGTATATACCTAACTGGCAACATCGACAAATCAATAGTTCTGAAATTATTTTCGATAGAATATTATTTTCTCTATCAAGATTCATTTTTAAGATTGTCCTATTATAATGTAATAAGTATAAATTGAACTGAATGGAACAATCCAATCAGAAGATGTTACTAATTTTAAATTCTTGAAACAAGATTTTTGTAAACCCAATACAACACATAGAACATTCATTTCGCCCGCTTTTGTCAAACGAACAAGCCAGAAAGACAATAGTGGCCAATCAGTCATTCTCATGGCACATCAAATAACGTCAGCTTTACCTGTTCCTCTTTATTAGCGTCAATAGGATATAAATATTTGTCGATCAAATCCTTCCAGAATGATAATTCAGCTGGTGTCAAAAAGTCGACTTCTCCTTTTTTAAGCTCTGTGTCCTCAATCCAGTATGGGTTAATAAGTTCGTCTCGGCTTTCCTACAACAAAGATATTTATGTTGAAAACGTTTTTATAGTACCGAAAACATTGTATGTAATTTTCCGATTTATTTGACTTACTCTTGGAATAGTCGACAGGGTTTCTGTGTCGGAATCTGAACTGTGACCTTCCTCGGGACCCTCCGCTAGAGGGTCTAGTTGATGGTCGCCATTTGTACTTCCACGGTGTCCAACTGATAACTTGCGACCTCTGTTCAAACCATGGGGATCTACAGTCCTGGAACGATGTAATTGAAAGTTAGAAACATTACAACAGTATTATTAAGTGTTTTATACCATTTAACTATGGACGAGTAACGCCCGTAATTCTACTAACGGGTAGCATGAAATCCGCAACTTTGGATTTTATTCCATTACTTTAGATTCTAATTTTGAAGATTGAGACTAGTTTGAAGCTATTGTTCCGCAATTAACTATAGGCTGTCTCGTTTAGTGAGATGGTATAAAATTGTATGTAAATGCACTTGATCAGTTAATCCTTGGACGAGGGGAATATAAACACGAGGCTGGTCCACGGTTAAATGGTCTAAGGGAAAAGTAACAAAAGCAAGGTCAGTATGCTTAATTAGCGTGAAAATAAATTATCAGTACCTCTCAACATTTTCTAATTTCTTCTCCAACTTCTCAAGTGTAGAAGCAATATGCAGCAATTGTACTTTCTCTTCTCCTCCTTTTTGGTGAGTACAAAGCATGCATTTGAACAATCCGGCAAATGAAAACTCTATTGACCCCTCCTCTTCATTGCTGTTCACTCCTTGTAAGAATCCCAGTAATGATTTTTGTTTAACCTTCTTCTTAGCTTCCTCTGCTTCCTTCTTTTCCTGTTCGATTTCCTGTAACATTCAATTATAATTAAGTATTTGGACTAGGCATGTTCTTGTTTATTCATTTCAAATATTATTGATTATAAACTTGTTACATCCATGTTGTGCTATTTCAAATCAAATACTCGCAATAGATTGAAAATTTCGTTCTCTGGGTTGTGGGCTCGGTGGCGAAATTGATAAACCCAATTCCCCGGTTTGGAAGAGTGCGGGTTCAAGTCCCACCCGAGACTTAATTTTTAAATCATCTTGAACTAATTACACCAACCTTTTTAGTTTTCTTCACTTGCACTTCTCGGGTACCCCAAGATACGACGTTAAGGTTTATAATCGAATACAAGATCAACAGTAAATACATGGAAGGTATGGACAGCAGATAAATGATACCAGGAACGATACACCAGAACTCTTGTGGATGTAAACAAGCTGCTATAAAGAAGGAGCTCGAGAGAGATATCAAGAATATAGCTGATGGAGACCCGACGCCGTCCTCGCCTAACTGAAGCGCAGTACCGACAATTACAGCCATCATTATCATAGCATATGCTGTCGATAATATTTGTGCCACAAGTAACTGAAACAGAAAATAAATAGTTAAGCACTGATGACGAAGAAGGAAAGACACTTAAAAGATTTGCATTGGAAAAGTATGTATGTACCTGAATTTCGGATTTCATAGTGAAGCAGACGAACATGAATAGCGCAATAGGGTACAAGTTGTATTCGAATGAAGTCCAGTTGTCGATTCTGAAAGCAGCCACGAAGGCACCCACCAACATAAGGAATATAGTGCCGGGGCCCAGAATCGTACCACCCATCAACATCATCTGTAACGAATTCATCACGTAATGAAAATGTTGAAAAAGAGACAGAAAGAAACAAGACGAGTTAGAGAAGTGTTATATCGACCTGGTATGCAATGTATGGCGAAGAGATATTGTCGTTGATTTTGATCGTATGTTTGCAGTCCACGAGAAGGTCCATAATGTTGGCGATAGTGGAGGGTACCCACCGACGACGCTGGTTGTAGAACTCACTGAATCCTTCGGGGCAGTGTGTGTAAGCATCCGACGCAGCCGAGTACTCTACTCGATAGCCACGTTGCAGTAGCAGAGTGCATAACCAACGATCTTCCCCTGTAAAGCACAGTCACAGGTCAAATCACATCTTACATGTATTTTCAAAGAGAAAAAAAAACATGAGAGGATTAAAATATACCTTGATCGTATTGCACGTAATGCCGAGCTTCATCTGATCGCAAAGTGTATTTCTTCATAACGTTGTCGTCCATCAAAGCCTTTCCTCTGAAGAGAGAGAAGCATCCAGGGCTACAGAGTACACAGCCGATCATATGTTCTGTCGCCTTTTGCAGCCAATGACCAATAGCGTATTCGAACATTTGGTACCACACCATAGGGCCTGAAATTTATTAATTGCCAGCTTACATACAGTGAACACGTCAATTCATGTATTGGAAACTTCGCATAGTTATAGAGTTGATAAATAAGAACTAATGTCTCCTAAGACTAACTCAAATCAGTGAAGTCAGTCTTACCAGAGCCAACAGGATGAATACGACCACACGCAGCTCCCAAATTCTTGTTTTTCTTCATCAAATCAATGAGCAATCGAACAGCGTGCGGTTGGAAATCAATGTCTCCGTCGAGGGTTAGCAAGTACGTGTTCTCAGCCATTACTTCCTTGCGGTCCACAGATATTGGCAGTTCCATCAGACGGTGACCCAAGAGGTAGTACATGTACATCACCTAAATAACATTTACACCATTATTAGCAGATAATTGGATTTGAAATTATACACACGTAAAGGTTTTGTTTTTACCACCTTTTTTGTTATTTACCTGAGACCAACGTTTCCTGTGTCGAATCTTGGCTTTATCCTTCAAATGACAAATCATTTTGGTCTTTCCTGGTAATACCCAAGTCAGTCTGCCGCCGTATGGCGCTGGGTACTTTTTCGGTGGTCGAATTCGAATAATAGTCTGGTGCACTTCAGAGGCTGCTTCGTCGATAGTGTCCACGAGAAGTTTTACGAAGCGATTCACTTGAGAATCGTCGTCACTGTGGTCCGAGATTTCGAATGCGTCGTCCAAGAAGATATGAGCTGAAAAATGTGTTTACAAACCATTAGTGTTTGCACAAAATGTTATTGCCATGCATTGTTAGATTTGGAGGTCAAATTACTTTCAAATTCGTAATAATCGGGATCCACAACACGTAAATATTTCTGAGCAACACGGCGAGCGCACTGGTCTTCATCCAACCGCAAAATCGACTTCAAGAACTCCATCATTTCGTCTTTAGTTTCGTGCCACATAGTAGCGCATGCGTAAATTCTTGTGATTTGATCTGAAGACTTGATTGTCTTAGGAGCTGAACTTGTATTATCTGTATGAACCGAGATTGTTTCGTAGTACTCGTCTCCTTTCTCTTTTTCTATTTCAGCAAGGTCCTGGCAAAAATAAAAAAACATGAAACTTGTAACCTTAAAATTTAGTAATACAATACGTCGTTCATAGTAATATTTTAAAATAATCACCTCTGTTTTCACATCTTTCTGATCATCTCGCTTACGATTAAGTGCCATACTTTGGTCGATAAGCAATCCATTGTACATAGGAACAACGAACAACTTTTCCGTGGATGCCAAACGCTCTGCTTTCGGTGTCCAAATGTGTATAGTTATCCATGTTTGAGACAACAGCCATAGTAACCACATCCATGCCATTTGACGAGATATGAAGTCACCGAGTGTAAATACTGTAAATTGAAATTACAGTTTTAAAAATAATTTCTCTAAGGGCATGCTTCACCACTTCCGAATAAGTTCTTGTTAGCTTATCCGACATCTCATTTGACATATTTTTCATATATAATATGTCAAATGAGCTTTCGGATAAGCTAACAAGACCTTATCCAAAAGTGGTGAAACAGGCCCTAAAACGTATTAACTGTAGGTAAATAATTGACTATAGTAACTTATTGAGCTAACTCTTATTGAGCTTCTTACCTGCTGGACTTTCGAAGAAGAGGTAATCAGGAACAGTGCCGTGAAAGAAACAGTTATCGCCGTTTCTCAAGCCGCAGGCAGCAATCAAAAGGTTCACTACGACTGGTATTACGAGATTTATAGGGAATGCATAACTGAATCCTTGAATGAGAATCTTGCAGGCGAACTTTCCGAATATGTAGCAGAAATAGGCGGCGAATATCTGTATGAGCATGACGTAAAATGCCGACTTGTAAGCCGCCGCTACTTCTGATGAGTCTCCGGTTAGGGTAGCATTGGCTAGATCCGGGATTACTGTGCCGCCGAGTTGCATTTGTACCTGAAATTATTGTCATTCATCATTGGTACATAATTCATTTGAAGTTTTAGGAAATAAGTTGATTGTCAAGTTTTATAATTTTCTTTCGATTTGGAACAGGAACATTTATGACATATAGCATAAGCATATGCTCGTGACTATATTCCCCGAGGGGGGTCGGAGATATTCTAGAAATTCAGAACATCCACTTTTTATAGGAGTACCGAAACTCTGACCAGTGTGACGGGGAGAGAGCCCGTCGCCACTTACTGACAGTGCATCGAAATTGAAGCATGTAGGTTTCGCACTATGTTTTCCTTCACCGAAACAGTGGTGTAACAAATCGTACATACATTCTGAAAAACTAATTGTTACGAGTCGGCCTGGACGGGGATCGAACCATCGCCTGCTGCACGGAAGACATGGCTACTCGCTACTAGACCACCACAGCTTTATTATAGGCATTGCATTGATGATAAGTATAGTAGGAATAATTAGAAATAGAACCATCATAGAATCATATTTTTTATGCATATTCATACTGATATAGTAATTAGGTACAAACCTCTTCAACCACGATGTTATGGGGTCCAAATCCAGTGTTAAATAGTTGGAAGAACATGGCGGGCTCGTCGCCGTCGACCCATATGCTGAAGATTATGCACAATATGAACAGCAGTATCTTCCAAACCGACATGAAGCGGTAAATATAGTAACGCGAATAATTCAACTCGTCCTTGAGTCTGCCCAAGCTTTTTATTATACCTGGAAATAAAAGCATATGCATTATATTTTTGGTCAAATTTAGCATCATACATTGGGCCCGAGTAGAGGAGTATCCTTACTTCCATTCCTGCGAGGATACCTATACACTAAGATATAGTATACGGGTGTAACAAAACACTCGTAATATTTAAAGGGGTGGTTTAGACTTTAGACCATCAAACGGAATAACTTTCACTAAAGAGACAAGGTGAAAAATGTAATTGCTGTGTCATACAAAACTTCGAAGTTGTCTCCATAGTGAAAGTTGTTCACTTTGATGGTTTAAACCACCCCTTTAAATATAACTAAGGTTACGGCGTTTTGTTAGTAAACTTTGTATTAGGCTGATGATGATTTTATGCAAAATGAATAAAACTTCGAAAATTTTAAATTATTCAGGAAAAGTTTATCAACCATCAGCTTGTACCTACATGTCTCATTGAATACTAGTAATTAGAGTAAAAAAAGGCCTATACTCCAAAGTTTGACTCCTATGTTTTAATATGATGCATAGAATTGGTTGATGAATAAAATTGACCCAGCTAATCAAATTATCTTACCAATAGGACTCTGGCGAGTTACGTAGTTTTCCCACCATCCCAACGATATGCATAGCGAAGAGATCGGTATAAGCCACAGGGCAGGTTTGTTCTCTAATAGCGGCCACGCGATCAGACCGGTTACTTGCGCTACTATCGCCAGTATGTCCACTATGACCTTCACGAACCGCTTGGCGTCCCTCTTGTTACGCGACAGCAACCCTAATATAGCTGGCACTATACAGAGGCAATTGGTCACCATAGCACCCTTAACCACATCCAGTTCGGGCAAGATTTTGAAGAATAACAGCGCCACTCCTATTGTTTGGAGAGATTCAGCCACAAACACCTGCAAATAGAAACGATACACTGGTCAATCAAAAGCTCATTGAATATGCTAAATTAAAAGAAAGTCACAGTGAAGCAAAAAGTGATTTAGACAATGGGGAAAGAGCAATCACTCTTCACGCTTGGATAGACAGTGTTATTGACTCTTCAAATAAAGGAAAACTTACCACAATAAACTGCGCACTCTTCGGCCTCTTGGATGACTTGAAGAAGCAAATTCTGACGGACCGTATTAGCGTTCCTATTTCAGGGATAGCGAAGGCCGCGAGAAGCGCCCACATCCACGCCACTCTCTCCTCGTCTGGCAAACTGACTACGAATTGTTTGTCTCTACCTGAAATGCGCATAAAATTTCGATTTAGATAACTTTGTGATATTTTCGTATTATTTCGTGTTAATCCTTGGCATTTCTACTCCTGGGTGTCATACGAGGCTACTAACTCTACCCAGGATAGGCATCGGCATTCACTTCCTTACTTGGTACGTTACATGTACACCAATCCGTCTGCCAAGCATGGCGATGACAAATAACTTCATTCAAAGAGGCTCATGTCCACCAGTGAACTTCTTTTGTCAATGTACGTACCTTTGAACTCCCACGGACATGATATTATTGAACCACCCCTTGTTTTTCGATTGCTATCTTAAAGACGGGTTGCGATCCTTACTTACCCCTACAGGCTCAGTCAATACCGAAAGGAACTAATTGAACTATTTATTATGATGTTCCACTCCACATCCACTGCAAGTTTTTGGATCTCTTACTCTATTTTTAAATAATTAAACACTTATATAAATTAGTGTTATTTGGATCTTGATGATTATCGGTTAAATTATGATGTCAAATAAAAATGTAATACAAGAGACATCTTACCTAAATCCTTATTACAATAAGCGAGTCTTCTGTCCTTCCTGAGTTGTGACGTCATAAAGAGCACCGTGCCCTTTGCGACTACTCCAGAGCCCAGAACGACGATGAACGTCACAATATACGCCATAACTTTGAACAGCCGCACCATGAACTCCAGGCACTCCTGGCTCTCCATGGACCCACTGTCCTGCTTCGGTGGAAACTCTCTGAATACGTCCCATCCTTTCGTTTCTTGTACTGTTCTTTGACTGAAATTTAGAAAAGAGATACGTTAAATTCTGGTCAAAGACATGTCTTTACGACCATATGGTAGCGGCTTAGTAATTTAATATGGGTTCTCAATAAAGTTTTCATTCATCTTGTGTACTATCAAGCAGAACGTATTGTTCAACTATACGTCGCCAATGTCGTCAACGTGGAAGCAAGAAAAACAACTTTCACACGCTGTTCGTGGCTCGGTGGAGAAATCTCCAGCTACGCGCTGTCGCAGTCTGCCTTCGTTACTTCCTTCCGATCGATCTGATTAATTATATCCGGAGTCCAGACGACATTAAAACTAGGTGACTAGTGCTCTGCGTATGTTAAACTTATGGTAGGTGTAAATATGAATCGTGGATGAAATTAACCATATAGTGCTATAGAGAATTTTCTATAATATTAATATAGTACACAAGATGCATGAACACTTATTCATAGGAATAACTTTGTAACTCATTTTCTAACTGTCTCGAATCAACGTATTTCACAGTTAAATAGATCCAAAATTCGAATCAGGATTAAAAATTCACTAATTATTCAATGAATTTGTTAATTAAAATTACATTTGAATCAGTGTTATTCCTAGTGGGAGGTGTTTAGAGGAAACGCGGTCTTCTTTGAAAAAAAAAAGGTTTTTAACAGATCTATTGCTGTTGCGCTGTTCCAGAGCAACCGAGCTAAAATTTCATCAAAAAATTTACAGTTTTTTTCAAAAATAATATGAGAAAGAGTTTTGTTATATGGTTCTGTATGTTTTGCTGTAATTCTTATAATAATTAATTTTCATCATTCATAACATCATGATGATGATGATGATGGAAAAAACAAAACATAGGAACATGACAGACAGAAAAAATATTTGCTTTAGTGCCATAGTGGAAACAGGCGAATACGTTTGTATGGACTAAACGCCGCCGGCATTTCCTCTTTATAGTTGTAGCAAACTTTCCGACCACTATAAAAGGAAAAACGATCATTGGTTTATGTGTGCATGGAGGTATTACCTAAGCTTATTTCATATTTTTTGCAAAGGGAGAGCAAGAAAATTAAAAATGTTATCTGCATCTTTTTCCCATAACATAAATCCGGTTGATATAAAGTGTTGTATGAAATAGTACAATGCATAATGATTTCGACACGGCTCTCGTAGTTCAAGCTGCTTAGTTGTGACAGTAGGGTTTACGTAAGTAACTGAGCCGGCACTGTGGTAACCCAATTAGACGTTGCGATCGACGCGGCGCGTGCCTTCTGCGCCCGCGCCGACTGTTTGACCAATGCAATTGCTAGCAGGGCAAATAAAACCGATCCAGCTTTTAAGTCTTAATACTTAGTAAGTTTAGGGCTTGTTTCACCACTTCTTAGTAAATTCTTGTTAGCTTATCTGACCGCATATTTTGTATGAAAGATATGTCAAACAATAAGTCAGATGAGCTAACAAGATTTTACTAAGAGTCACGTTGCATGTTCTAAAACGAGCACTTGTCTTTCGCGTGGTGTTCGTGCGGTACGCGTTTTTGCTTGCCACAAGGCTCAGCAATCCGCAATCTCTTCTTGTTCTTGATCAAAAATAATCCCTGAGATTGGGATAGATACTCCCACAAACTACTTGGCAGTGGCGAAAGTGTAGTGCTAACGCACAATCAAAAGTCAATTTATTATAAATAATATGAATTTACTAAGAAGTGGTGAAGTAGGCCCTTAAAATAGCCTAGTTCGAATTTTACGAAGTTACGGGCCTGTTTTAGAGATAAGCCTGCCTGCATGTGATAAATGTCTAGGTAGTAAAGATTCCTTCATTAATTGGACATTCATGATCAACTTCACGATGTCACTTCTGGATAGTATACGTCACCAATAATCCGTTATAAAGCAATGTGTCGAATAGAGAAGTGATATTATGGCAGCGATTAAACATTAGAAAGCAGTCGCTGTGAATAGTTAATGAATAACCTGCCCATCTACTTGTAGGTATGTTATGTGAAGTATTCTATCTGTGGCGGTATTGTTATACCTCTAGTTAAGTTGTTTGCGTAAATAGAGCAATACAGGTTGTTAGGGTAGACAGTTTAATTACTTTAAGAGGTGATTGTACGCATGATAATGAACCACTTTCTTAAAGGAACAAAGGGAAATTCGCAAAAAGAACATCTAACTTTTCATACAAACTTTTTTTGCTTATTTCCTATATGTTTCTTAGGGAAAATTATTCTGTATAATGGGTACAATCACCCCTTAAAGTAGTACAACTGTTTACCCCGTTTAACAGCTTTAATTGTAATCACGACGTTGCTATTCAAATTATTCAGCTCGATTTATTTTGTAACGGTTTATAGATCATTTTTGCGATTTACTGTCTCGAACTTTTAAATTAACAGTCTCTCAAACTTACCTGTAAATACTACAGTAATGCAAAGTACCATTACTATAAAGCGAATTGTCGTTATTTGGACCATAAATTGGTTCTTCTAAATCCTCTTTCTCATAACAACTTTTACGATCGTGTTCACTCATCTTGACAAATTTCACTCTACCATCGTCGTGGAGAAAGCACTAATATCACTCGAGAAACAAAGTTACAAAATTTCGCTAAACTTTCAAAAGGGAAAAAGAAAATGGACGTGTCCTGTTGGTTCGAATATTGTTCAATAACTCATAGTTGTTATGAGGACAGCGAACGGTGCGATCGCAATACCGACTGTTGTTGGCCGACCACCGGCACGCGACCATCGCACATCAAACGATGATTCGCCATTGTCACTCATTGGACCTAACTTGAATACTAATAACTCTATATTATATGTTTTCTTCAAAGAACTAATTTAAATTACCATTACATAACTACATACTTATAAGTATAGTTTGACTATATCATCGAAACTTTTTATTAAATTTCAATTGGTAACTTTTAGACCCTAAAATATAAAATGCTGTGTAGGTATTCATAGTTATGTAATGTAATAATATATTCAACTAGAGTTAACCCGCGACTTCCTCCGCAAAATTTATATACCAGATTTTAAGTCAGATTATAAGCTATCAAACAAACAAAAAGCCATAAAATTTTGGTAAGTACTTTCAATGAAAATTATAACGGATGCTGTAGCCCAAACAGATTCTGAAAAAATCTGTAACATAAATATTCTTTTCTGAAACAAACTAGATGGCGTTGCACGAAATTAAATCGCGCTATCGTTAAGTGCGAAATTTTCTTTTAGATAAGAAAATCGAAATTACTGCTATTTTCTTATTCTCCTGTGAGTCCGACACGCTCTTGGTCGGTTTTTTTTTGTAAATATCTTTAATGTACAGACACACTTCTGTTACAGTTTTATAATAGCTAAGATTATTTACCTAAAACTAATATTAACTACTGTTTTTTGTCCAGTTATGTGTGTGTTACGACCACTGTGCGGCGAGTTCTTCGTTCTGCAGTTGTGGGCATGTGAAATTATATCGTCGGCCAACTAATTGCCTTATGATCGTACTACCTCTACGCATAGACCGCTATACCAATGAAAGTAACTTTTCTTGCTTCACAACTGTTTACCTATAGAATTAGTGTCGTTGTTAAGACATCGAAGCATCAGTTGATAGTTTGTTTATTTTCCCTGGTCGAAAGTAGTTTGTTTAGAATCGAGAGCAGAATCAAATTATCATGTTTTCAACATAGGTTATTTTGTTCAAAATATTAAATAATTTTTTGTAAAATTAAAAATTTACTAAACTCGATCTCAACCCACCGCTTGGGCACTCTCACCCTACTTACTACCAAAACAATATTTTTAAAAATGTATCCATGAGCACGCTAGCGCTTTCATTCATTGCTGAAATGATAACAAAAATCATTGTTGCCTGAAAACTTATAATGCTAATAACATTAAATTTTAACTACCAACAGAATAACATTATTTTTTCAATGTAATTATTTGGTGATAAATCAGTTGGGATGTATGAGGTTTTGCGCTTATTCATTAACACGTTGGATATCTAATAAAAATCATTAAACCCTCCTGCATAAGAAGTGAACTTTAAGTAATATTGAAGCGACTTTAACAGTCGGGACCCATTATTCTATTAACATATAGGATACTGTTTTAAAGTCAACTCAGACAAAGTACAACTTAGGGCAAAAGCTTGTTAGGTAATAATTGTTTACTAAACTCCATGTAACTTATATCTCACCCGTGATTTTACCTTTTGTAAAAATCAATGAAGTTTCATTTGTAAACTATATTTAGAGTGGTGTAGACGGTCTGTTGACATACAAAATAAGATTAAATCAATATACCTACTTAATTTGAGAGGTATTTAAATTCTTACACGTATAAAATAAAAGAATTATACGTCTATATAACCTTTGGTTTTCCTTGTTTTGTTTTGTTCATTTTAAAATGTCAATAGTATACAGTAAAAAACGTGCGAGGTTGGAATCTGGATAATTTAAAATCGTGCATTAGCAGAACGTCTTGACCTTCCTCCACACACGATTCGTTCCAGACTAGTGTCTAGGTTCGCTTTATAGTTCTTTATAATGAAGTCCCTCAAATCTAGCCATTTTAGACCTATGATGGAGGGCATTAAGAGCTCATTCAAGAGACTTATTTTGTTATGTGCAATGGACTGCAACAATAGATCGCTCAATGTCGTTCGAGCTCACGAAAACTTACGAAAGCCTTCGCCTGACTATGAGCCATACCACGTGTCTGACATGACATAGTGTTGTAACCCTAAACCTCGTAATCTCTTGGCACTCTTATTTGAGCCTCGGTGAACAAAATTCTATTAGTATGTTTTGTTACACTCTGATTAAAGTTATTGCAAAATAATGTGATAATAACTCTTGTACCTTAAAATCACAAATCATACAGTACCTAAACAAGAGGTATGTATTCTTATTCGACTGTAGGCGCAGTTAAACATAATTTGCATTACATTACCAAATTAAAACCCCTTTAAAAGCCCGTCAAAATGTCAATTTGATACTTAACGTTGTAACTATAACGGCAGAAGTGGCATCATTCGTGGCGGCAACTTGAGTTAAATATACGACTCTACAGCTTTATTTTGTTAGCTTTAGTATGCGAACCACCTCCAGATTCGTGTCCAATGCCCAACACTGGCTTGGGTCAACGACTGTTTGACGTTTAGCGAACATTAAGTATATGCACAGAGCACATATTGACTCATGTGCTTTTACTGCTTTTACAAATTTCTACATCGTCAATAATTGTAGAGACGTTTTTAGTTATTTATTTGATATCTATCTTAATTGAAACTATGGGAAATTTTCTAATTGCTTTCATGATTGAAGCTGACACTTAACTAATATTTTATAAGAATTGTATCAACATTATGTTTTATTAAGGCTGTTAGGTACCGTGAAATAGGTTAGAATCAATCGGTAACTAGAAGTAGATGCAAATACAACAGTATATATCGTAATTTGTAGCTAGGTAGATAGAATGGTTGGATCCGTTGTTTGGTCATCCAATATTCCAAGCACGACCGACCCCGCCTGGCATACAAAATGACTGCTACCCACCGACGAAAGTATTTACTGCCGTTTTTATACTTCATTTAATGCATGCATCTGAAAGTAGATGCCGACTTACACGGCTAACAGAGCAACTTGTTTTAAAACGTTAAAAATCTGGTAAAAAATTACAAGTCAGGCTCGTAAAAGCTTTATAGCAAATCACTTAAATGGAAGCTCATATCAAAGTCTCGCTCTTTGTTAATAAGTAACAAACGCAGATTAAATTATAACTTTATAATAATGACTAGGCGTATTGCTATTCGTATCTGGTCTGAGGCCATATCGCGAAGTGGGGCGCAAAAATGTGGCGCAGTCGATCGATCGAAAGTTGTGTCGTCAGAGTTGTCAACCTTGGCATTTAAGCGGGTTCCGGGCTCCGAGCTCCGTGAGGTGAGGTGACCGATCACAAGAACCGACCTCTGTCTCAAACCTATAATATTATTCTTTTAATTTACCAATCCATTCGACCAAGTTGTTTTTTAAAATAACTTCCATATTCATAGAGCTTGTTTGAGAATCGTGAGATTGAGTCTTTATAGCTTGATCGAAGCTTTTTGAATTTAAGTTCTACGGAATTTTTAAAAAGAGTTTTCTACATCGACTCCACGAGAAAATGATTTGATCTCAATGCACACATTTCAAGTGGGAACATTATCGCAGTGACCACGCACGAACGAATTTGATTCATCATTTTATTTAATTTCCAAGACTGGTTGGGAAACGCGCGAGTGAGAGTCGGCGCAGAAGCGGAACCGTGGCGATTCATCCCGCGCTGTTGCATTACCCAACATCTGATGATGATGGGAACATAATGCCTTACTACTTGTAAGCTTGCACACTAACTACAATGCTATGCGTTAACTGCAACGATTACGTCTGCTTGTCAATAACGATATAATTAACTGCATTCTTGTTACGTTACCAGTTTACTATTTTACACTCTCTAACAATTTTATAACCTCACACTGTTTGCGAAGGCTTTTGATAATCCATTGTAAACATTCAAATGTGGCGTTAAGTTATTCGTAACCTTCGTTTGTTTGGCTTGTAAAAGCAATTTATTCATGTTTCTACGTTCACAAATAACACATACAATCATTTTATCGATATTCCCAATTGGTATAGTTGGTAGCCAACTACAATTGAATCTATTAACGTTTTGCAGTTAAATTTAGAAATAATATGTACGAAGAAATCATAAACTACTTTACTTTAAACTTACGCGGCATGGAAAGTCATCGAATGACCCTGCCGGCGGGCGATGACGTGTCAAGTCCAAGCCCAAATCTTAGGGTGATGTCATACATAACAGAATTAACATAACTGAGCCTGCGCATCTTTTGCGTAGCCGTAACTGTACATAGCCCACCCTCTACACTACACGATGCAAGTACCTATACCTAAATGTAAACTTTACTGGATAATCGACGATAAAGATAATTTCGAAAATAGTAATTGAAAAATAAATATGTCAGGTATACCTACTTACAAATATTATTACAATACGTTCGAGATATTTAAAAAAGAAGTGTTACAATTAAGGTAACTGTTTGATAGGCTTGAACAGCTAGCTTTTTGTACACGATAAGGATGTGATAAAAATAAAACTCTTATTTATTGTTAACTATCACAACATTATTTTTCTCCTTTCATATAAGTATGAGCTGTAACCCATGACAAGGAGCGTTTTTCTTTTCTTAAATTTAATTTCTAAAAACTTGACAGACAGCATGTTTATTGCTCCATAGAGACGTTCGCTAGATCACGCTGACAAAATCATGTCAAGACTGTGCCTGCCTTTTTTTAAAGGCCAAGGGATCGAGCCCATATAGCCATGTCAGTTGTAAACGGATTATAATTTTCGATTAAAATGATTCGTAAATAATGAAATAGTACATCAAAAGATGTGTTGGCATTTTTTTTTATCTTCCTTTCCCTCTTTATTATTTAAAAGAAACACTTTTTGAAATGTTAACCTTTATTCGCGCAGACCGCAACGCAGATGGCGACCCCTATAAAACCAAAAGAAAAACTCTCAAGATTATCGAGGCTGACTGCCCAGGATGTGCCTGCGCCAGCGAGCCTTTCGTCACTCGGGAAAGGTCACAACATAAATAATAGGTATACCTATTGGGGATGTCACTGAACTAGACTAATAGGTATCAAAATAGACCGACCTGCCGCCATATATTTCGTTAGCAAGCGGTGTGAGCTCGTCATCTGAGTTGTCGCTTCCCTCCTCGCGGCGCTTCCCTCCCGACGCCGCCATCTTCGATCAGTCTGCAAATAAATTAATATAATTACATGTGAAGCAATATATGAAAGAAATAACAGGGCAAAGTGAAACCTTTTGAAACACTACAAGGACAATAATATTGAATCTGTAATTTCGATAAATGTAAAATTTTTGGTAAAACAGTATAAGTATGTATGTAGTAGTAGTAGGTATGTGTGTGGTAGTATGTCGAATTGAAATTAGTGTGAAAACACTTTCCACTTTGTTGATGTCACGCTTTTACCTACTGCTAGTTGTAGCAAACTCGTGACTTACAAAAACGTGAACTGCGATGGTTAATCAAGCAGGATTTCGAAATATGGAGCCCTAAACAATTTCTCTTGTCATGTCCCGACGTAATAGAAAAATAGACATTTAGGTACTGATTCTTCATCAAATGGGAAATACCCAACATAGTTAGGACTCTTTGGTCAATCGTTTGCGTGAATCACTTTGTGAGCATTGCACAGCAGAGCAAGCCAGGCGCATTCCTCGCTGGCCCTCGAGCTCCGACCTTGCCGGTCATTCATCCCTTGAACACGGTGAACACCGACTTATGGAGAAATTCACTCATACTACCTATACCTACATACATACATGAATAACAAAATAACCGCTATTTTAAAAATAAACAGAACTTGCGACGCCGGTTCATACTTAGGTACTTTATTGTACGTTAGGTTATTTTGTATTTGTTTTTTGTCTATAGGTATTTTGTTTAAAAATATGTGTTGTAGAGTTTCCGGTCGCATTTTCTCAACAACGGAACACCTGCCGACGCAGTGGTAGAATCAAAGAATGACGTCAGAAAGCTATGATGTTATTTTGAATAATTTCTTTTGAGTTTGAGTTGAGTTACAATCCTAATTATTTCTTTCAAACATTACTAGGTACAATTCTAGCAAACCTTACTTTATACAACATCTGAGAATTTATACTTTTTCATAAGATACTTTCTTAAAGAACATTATCTCACCAAAAAAAACTCGGGCGAGCAAAGAAAATCTTAGATATCTGAACCTTATTAGTTACAATTTATTAACTATGTTTTCATTCTCTCAAGTCACTTTTTATCCAAATGGTGCGGGAGCGGGACAATAGAGAAATCTTAAAGAGCGATAAAGATCGTTTACTTAATTGTTTGCATACAACCTAAACATCAAGAAAATCGTATGTAGAGTTAAGCTATGAGGTTTGTAAAGAATAGAAATGTGTTGATTAGTGCATATTTTTGTTATTGTTAAGTTTAATATCGTTGTTTGGCGGAGGCGTGCAGGGCTGCGCCCGCGCTGACGGCCGCAAGGTCAGCGACTTCCGCGCTAGTCAGCCGCTGCTGGACAATGAGCGAGCCATTGTGCTGTGAGATTATCTCCTTATACAAGGATAGTAAAATAAGAGAGGCTATAATTAAATTATACTTATCCTAGAACGTTGTCTAAGTATAGGTGTAGATAGCTATAGCGTAGAGGTCATATTCTATCAATAGGATATAATATTCAGTTTTTAGAAGGTCTCGTGTCTGTTTAAAAGGTTTAATTGCAACAGTTATCTAAACGTACGTCGGTGATGAAAATGTATATGTATACAAGTGAATAGGTACCAAGAGTAAAGTATGGTTCTATGGTATATTTTCGGTCTCGGTATCTACGAGTAACTAAACCTACAATAAATACTATGCCATTTTTTTAATATCCGGAAACAATGAGTCAGAATATCATACCAGTCTTTTTTGTTAACATTGCTAATTTTAGATACATTCAGTCTATACATTCTTTTGCTGTGTACCTTACCTACCCAGTCTCCTCTGCTCTCGTATTTAGATAGTTTAAATAATTTAAAAGTATTCTAGGAAAGTGTATAAGAAATAAAAGTCGGTAACTTAACTAAAGCAACCCAAATTTTTAAATATCAACTGAAACATAAAATAAAATAACAGATAAGTAAGTATTTTAGATGAAAATTGGAACCTACAAGTTGGTACCTGTAAATTGTCAAAAAAAAATTAAATTCCTAAAGATTAAAAAAAATCTATTAACTTTATTGCAGTGGTTTTCATTAGACAGAAGAACAATAAAACAATCTTAAAAGCATTTAGGTACTAGACTAGGGCTTCATTAACTGATATTTGTACTGCAGTGCCTTTATGTAACGTAAGATAAGTACCTTCTAAGCTCTATATTCTTCTTTAAGGAAAGTAAACCAATTTACAAAATAAACAAAACTCTGTTCTCTGAAAATCTACTTGTTGAATTAATTATATCTGAAGAATGAAGCGATGAAATATAGGTAATACTAGGTAGGTGATCGAACAAACATTCTAAGGGAAGCTCAATCACCACTATAAGGTAAGGACCTAAAAGCACGAATAGTGTTGCTAGCAGCATTATAAATGTTGAAGATGTCACAAAAGAACCGCGAGATCAACAAATTTTGTCTTACGCAAAACTTATGCTCTGTTAAAATCAACTGTAGCAAATGTAACCAAGTAGTATGGTTCTTTGAGCGTCAAATATGGCTTGTAGCGAGGGCCGGTTCAGCTCACTTTCACTTGGTGGCCGCCAGCTGGTGCCCCCCTCCCCTCCCCACCACACAGCTCGCCTACCCCCTCCCGTTTAATACTGCCTTCGGACTGGGTACTGCGCAACACTGCCTTACATTCATAGCTCTAAGCTGAGCATTCTTTATTGCTAGTTACGGCGGCAATGCTTTGTTTTATTATGAAAAGACATGAGATTTTTGTAGGTCGTTTGGAGGCAGCATGCCAGTTCTGGTTATATGGTGATTTGCTTTTATTGTTATGATGTCAAATAGTATTACTAAAGACCACATCGATTAGACAGTTTGGCACAAAAGAAAACATTAATCTTACACCATATTAGGAATATTGAAGAAAATAGGTGCATAACAGGGTCCGACTAATATGCTGGCGGTTTTTAAGGAGATGCGTACCATCAAACTTAACGGCTTTCTTTATAGGATAAAGAATATTTGTATTTATTTGACGAACATTTAAATCATCATCATCATCTTATTTAAGAGCATTCGCCAATCAAGTCTCTTTTCCGCTAGTGACTTGAGTTCTTGATACGACTCGACATTAACCTTTTCCTTCACTTGGGCTAGATAACTCTGTCTGGGTCTTCCTCTGAATCTTTTCCACTCTATCTTCCCTTCCAGTATGGTTTTAAAGAAATTATCGTTTCGTATCAACACCCCACAGAGAAGGTTTTTTCGTTTATTCGTATTATGCATATTAAGAAAGGACCCTACATGTCAACAAAAAATTAAGTCGTTATAAATTAGTGGTCTTTTGGTAACGTTTTATTAATTAACAAGTCATGTTTATTTGTTACTTAATGGAAATGCATTAGGAAAACTGATGTAATGGCGACTTGCAATACAAGCTGATTAACGATAATTAATTAAATACCTGTTACAATTGTCTTTTTTACCTATTACACGTAATTACTAACTAGATACACAGTTAGTTAATGTTTTTGTAAACATATACCTATGTATAACACGACAATGTTTTAAGTAAAAGTCTAGCGATTTGTACAAAATCATGATCGATTGTTTCAATCTACATAGAACTATACTTAGTTTAAAAATTAGCAATTTTAATTTCCCTAGTAATAAATCAAAAAGCAGCAAATGAATGGTCGTGCCAGAAATTCGACGAAGCGTGATCTGTTTCTGAGTAACTGAGCAGAGCGGAAAGCGAATTAGGTTAATCTTATGGTGGCGAAAACCTTACGCGTGGAGAAGGTCAATTATAGATGAGACTAAGGAAATATAAAATATATGTAGTGCTCGCTACCGATAAACGAAATGCCCGGGGATACTCTGCAAATAAGATAAAGATTACTGTGGAGCAAGGAGTCTCCAAACGAAAAACGAAAACGTTTATATTTTCTTATGGATGGAGTGTCAGTTGCAGAAACGCTCATCAGAGTTAATCCTCCATTAAATCTCTTGCTGTCACTTTTTGTCATGTTGACGTAGTAAAAGCTACCAAGAGATTTAATGGAGGATTAACTCTAATGAGCGTTTCTGCAACTGAGCGTTAAGTCTAGTCAGTCAATACCACCCGCTAAAAATGTTTAGGTAACCTATGTACAATTCTACACTAAGATTTATACAAACATTACTATTCAATTAATGATTTGTGACAGATTCTTATTTGAAAATGTATTTTGTGTTCAAATCTGGCGCTATACAAGGTGTATCAAAAGACCATCAAACCGAATAACCGTGGTTTAAACCATCAAACCAAACAACTTTAACTGGGAAACAACGAACGTCGAAAAAAATCAAATAAATCAGCTGTCTCATAGATTTGAGTCAAGTATTGCAGTTTTTTATGAAACTATGATGAAACTGCAATTTTTTTTTTCAATATCTGCTATGTGAAAGTTGTTTAGTTTGATGGTCTAAACCACCCCTTTAAATATTAATAGGCATTTTGTAGACCCTGTAGAGCGCCAGATGCTATCGGTCTAATATTAGGGTGTAGGTATAGACCTAGTATAAATCGATTTTATTAAAAATTAATATCCAGAACCGACAAGAATATAATGACGTGATGCATCTAGAGAAAGCAAGAGAAGTATGCAGTTGAGATCCAAATTGAAGACCAAAAGTATCTTTCTTTCTCACTCCCATATCCCATCTCACTCCAAAGGCGTGATTATGTATTCAATAAGTATTCTAATCTAATCAAATATTATAATCAATAGTTTTATTTCAAAACTTATCAATACACACCTAAGTAAGTAATCGCTGCCGCTAATTCTATGAACTACAGTCGAACCCTTACGTTACATGCGTTCAATCATAATTTAATGACGATACTATCGGACTTATTCTTACGTAGTCATTGATCGACCATGTAGTGACTCGATAAAATCCAAGCATCCACACAAAGAGGGAAAGTTTCAAAAGGTTTCACTAATGCATCTACAGACACTGCGGGAATAATTAGCATTTGTTGGGTACTAATGAACGATAGATTTTCACTGGTTCGGTTGACCTATCAAGACGCTTCGACGTCACTGATATGGTCCCTCGATTACCCACAGTATTTGTCATCTTCTATACTTATAAAAGAGTTCCGTGACTGACAGACCGACAGACAACGCATAACCTAAACCGCTGAAGATACAATCCGCGAGTTTCCAACTAGTCAAATTAACAACTCTTTATCAAACGTCAAAACGCGTGCTTTGTATGAAATATTGTACTAAAAATTGAATAGTGACGTCATTGTTTTTCGTCGTCGTTTTGATACTTTTTATAGTTTATCCAGTTATTAAAAATAGTATTCAAGCAACAGCATTACTGAAAATGTGAGTTTAGCATTATTTTCAAACGATTTATTTACTGAGCAGTTAAAATTGAAATATATTTAATGTAGTCAACTCCCCTATTCTGCAGACTACTAAGAAAGGAGATTTTGAAAATCGACCAATCCACGACGAAGTCGCGAGGTAAAACCTCGTTTGGAATAAAGTTATGGATAATTGGAAATGTTTGATTTATTTTCTGTCTAATGCTATTCAATAAAAAGCGAGACTCTAATCAATATTTTATGGAACATTCGCGAGGACGAAATGAGTCATGGATACAATTGTCTTCTCAAATCGCAACCGAATCATCAATATTTTAGATGATCCAAGATTAAACTATTCTTAATAACTTCAAGCTCCGTTAACTATGATAATTCATTAATTAACGTCCGTCCCACATCGAGAGGTACTTACTTCGAGTACAGTAAAGTTGTAACCGTATGTAAACCACGTTCACGCTCAGACGCTCGACTATGCATGTTTCTACTATATGCAATACTTACTGTTAATTACCATGTGACAAAGATGTAACTACTTGAAAAGAAACCTAACGGACATTTAAAATGTCACGACAGATGTTATAATTAGCCCAAAATGACAACCGCAAGCATCTAAAATTGTAGTATTTTATCTAAATTATCTGTACCATTTATTTGAGTTCCTTTAACTTTTATCACAACCTTTGCGTACTTAAGTTAAAGAATGCATATTATTAAACTGGACAAGCAACTAAACTAGTAGGTTCCATCGAATAAATACCTGTATTTAGTATTCCTGAGCATGGAGCGGCGACCTTTTGCGCTACGAGCCAAAAGGTGTGGGCGCGCGTTGAAGTCTTTTGTATGAAAGGATTTTATGTAGAGCGATTTCTACGCGGCGCGGCGTAGCTTTAATGCCCTTTGAGTATTAAACAATCAAAGCTTTTATACCCGATGGAATAAGACTGAAATAAGTTCCATTTAATATGCTGACGGTTTTGAGGAGACGATCAGATTGTCAAACTAAATATCTTTTATGGGATTCTTTTATGATCTTTTTAGCGAAATAAAATCTGCTGTCCCGTTAACATTTCGGTCGGAGTAGATTTGCAGTTTTGTATGAAACTGTATTTTTTTAAATAGCGAATTCGATGTGCCCCTAGAAAACCGATAGCGTATAAAGAAGGATCCTGTATAATAACACACCAGACAGCGCAATTATGTGATAGATATTCATATGAAAATAACATAAACATAAACAAGTTAACGACTGATGTAGCCGAAGCGTGCTGAAGCCAAATACCCCCAATAGCTTACTAGTTGGTTGCAAACCCTGCAACTGCTTGCGAAGCAAAAGGGTTTGAATCCCGAAAACAACGGCTAGAGTGGGCACATTTAAATTGCGTTTAAGTTTCTTTACAGTTACATACTAAATTTATTGCGTTACCCAAATGAAGGTTTACGATGGACACAGAAAAATAAGAATATAATTTCAACCGTAAAAATTCAAATAAACTTGCGTAATTAAAGAGCGCGTAACGACATAATTTCAAAATTTTTTCATTAAATGCATCTACTTGACTTTTGGAGTAAGTATAATAATAAATAATTTTAAACTTGCGTAATTAAAGAGGTGCAGAATTTAAAAAAAAATTACAAGTGCATCTACTTCACTTACTTTTGGAGTAATTGTATTAAAAAAAATTAATAAACTTGCGTAATTAAAATCGTGGTGGCTTCGCTTTCCGGGCAGCAGATTCTTACAAATTAGTTTTTAGAAACTTATACGGGGTCCTTCTTAATATGCTGACACTTTTTTAGGATACGGTCAGATGATCAAACTGAACAACTTTCTCTATGGGACCACCATCGAAATCGCGAAAAAAATCTGCTGTCCCATATATTTGGCTCGAGTAGGTTTGCAGTTTTGTATGGAAAATCTGTATTTTTTTCGTGATTTCGATGTTGGTGCCATAGAGAAAGTTCTTCAGTTTGAGGGTCTGATCATCCCCTAAGAAAGTGTTAGTACTCAGCATATAATAAACCTATATTTAATAATAATAAATGTTGGATACATAAGTTACAATTATTTATTGATTTTCTATGAAATAAATCTAAAAGCTTATATTTCGAGAAATCTGACTACGGAGAACATTGTCGATTATGATTACCAAAGTGTTTTTTTTTTAATTCATAGTTCCTATTACTTACTTAGGTACTTTTTGTGTTGTTTGTTTTTATTTATTTGTGTCGAAAGAAACTATTTTATGTATATAAAGGAATATACCTACTTACTACCGCGTATAGTCTACGCACTAAGCTAAGACGCAAGCAACATGTTAATCGGGTTCCACTTTCTTCCGGTCAAGGTGTCGATTATTCAAGGTCTAGCAGGCATATCTACTCATGCAGGTTTCTAGGAATTTTAGTGCAGATGCCAAAATCTATTTATGCGTAACGTGTTCGAGACAAAAACTAAAATAAGTATACCAACTTACCATCAAAATGGACGCAAAATTTATCTGCATAGCATAAGCATTTGCTCACGACTATATTCCCCGAGGGGGTAGTCAGAGATATTCTGAAACCTCAGAACATCCACGAGTGGCGACGGGCTCACCCCCCATCACACTGGACAGAGTTTCGGTACTAGTGGTGAAATTTATCTGGATCTACATTTAATTGTTTATGTAGCTACCTATCTATTAGTTTCGTTTTAAGTTAAACTCTATCTAACCTAAATGACTGACAGCTGAAACTAATTGACAAAAAAAACTATGAAACAAGGTCATTTTAACTCCGTAAGTAGGGGAAAGTCTAATCACGATTTGAAGTTTTGAATGTTATTGAGCCAAATTTGTGTGAAACCTTGCATTCGCGTTATAAGTTGCAGTCAGAGATTGTTAAAGCTTGTTCTTTCCTAACGATTTGAAAGGTGTCATTATAAACTAATATTGCTTGAATCTAATTACGTCTTGTATTGCAACTCGGTTTGCGGCTACGCAATGTGGGGATTATTAATTATTTATAATTAGTCGCGGAAATCACAAAATGGTTCTTGTTCCAAGTGAGAACGACCCTCGACCGGATCCGGATGTGTGCGAGGCCTTAGGGCCGCCACGCTGCGATGATTTTGTTGTTAAAAGAACGTACTGAATTCCTAAGAAAATTAAGTAACATAGTAATGACTATTATAGGGTCCTTCTTAATATGCTGACACTTTTTAAGGGCATGATCAGACCGTCAAACTGAACAACTTTCTCTATTGCACCAACATCGAAATCGCGAAAAAAATCAGCTGTTCCATACAAAACTGCAAACCTTCTCGAGCCAAATGTATGGGACACCTGTTTTTTTGTCGCGATTTCGATGTTGGTCTCATAGAGAAAGTTGTTCAGTATGATGGTCTGGTCATCCCCTTAAAAAAGTGTCAGCATATTAATAAGGACCCTGTATTTGGGATACCTAAAACCGCTTCAACTTTGTTATCTGTCTGCTCCAAAACTTAATAGTAATTTGATTATGTTCAAGATACCGTGTGGTTAGTTTTATCAAACCATCTATCTTTTGTTAATTTAATGCTGTTACCAAGTAGGTAGGTACGTTTAGGGGCCAATAGATACACGTAGTTGCGCCTGTCCTTGTTTCATATTCTTACTTCTCCCATACAGCGCCTACATTCACTTTTGTTTATGATTGCAAATATCTAGAGGCAATGAGAATTCAATAACACACGTATATATGTTACCAGCTGCTTGTTAACTTTTCGACAGAAGTTGTAATTACTTGAATGGTGCTAAAACAGATGTTCAAAGTAACAACTTTCGAAACATTAGAAAGCGAAAGTTGAGATTTTGCCGAAGCTCTATCTTCATTCAGATGAATTCTCATGAATAAAAGTTATACATGCATATTATGCAACTGAGGACATTTTACTGAATTAATAAGTACCTACTTTCGCAGCTGATCATGCACGTAGGTATAGCCTTCCAAAACTTTGAAAAGGTCAATCATAAATTAAAAGTTCGAAATTTAACTTACCGATTAGTTAAAGTATCCAAGTTGTTTGTTATCATGTATGAAATCCTTAGTTTCGGTAGTCACTTAACTTTTGAATAAGGCTTCGAGTGCACTCGCGAGGCGGTGTCGTTCATTGTGCGACGCATGCACACGTTTCGTCGGTCGGGTCGCCGCGCGCTCACTGGCTCCTCGTGTCCGCTGACATTTTGCTCTGCGTCTGCGACCCCTCACTCGCTCTCCAACTCTGAGTCAGTGCTGAGGAGCTTACGCTTAGCGTGATGCAGTCAAATTGTGGGCTTACCATTTTTTATGATTAGTCAATATAAACAAATTAACGTAAATCCTGAAAATGTTTCTTTATTCAGTAACGATAACTGAACATTTGTCGTGCAAATTTTTTAAACCACGGAAAGGATTTCGCTTTTTGCACAGACCAAAGTAAAATGGATTTTCAAGTCTTAGGCTAATACAGTAAGATTGTAAATAATAATAAAAAAAGATATCATAATTCCAAAAGAAAATCCATGATCGGACCGATCCTTGATGGAGGTGTTATTATTTCTAGCGATTAATGTAAATTCTATCTTAAAAACATATGTTACTATCTACGAATGTGCCTAAACTACAATATTACGGAAATACTATTATATTTGATGCAGTAGTCCGATCCTTGTCCAACCTGTGGCCATAGTATGATACGCGCGATAAGATTATGTCACGCCTTTTATCTCGTTCGTTCGCGCGCAAATAGAAAGAGAGCTAGGGCGCGATAGCGATATATCCAATCAAATCTTTTTTTTTGTAAACATGGGTACATAATAGATTACAGGTTATAGTGCAGACATAAAGTCATAGATCTAAACATTTTGTCTTTCGACGTAAATTTTTTTTAAATTACAATGTAGCAATTATATTTGAATTCCAAGTAAAGAGGCTAATGAACAAAAATTAAAATCATGGCAAATAAAAACAAATTATGTAAAATGTCAAATTAAGAAAGAAACAAAATCAACAATAGCATTTATAATAAACGAGCAAAATAATATGTCAACCAAAGCAAGCAAAAAGTAGCAGATAAATTAATAATGTCACAATGATTCAAATAAAAACATAATTATCACGCTGCCATACACAAGAGTCTATATTATCTATCACCATCCACTGCTCTTCAAAAGCGTGTCGCCATAAAACTATCTTTTGCCATTATGCCGTTACCAGCTAACTTATCTTAGATCGTCGGCCGTCAGCGTGGTTCATGAGGAATTTCAATAAAACTATTTAGATTGGAATACAAGTTTAATACAATCCATTTTCTCATAAAAAAATGCACAAGTAATTTTCATGTTACTTATAAGTGGTCACAAATGGGTGTGTCAGAACACGAACACTGTATTTAGCGTCACATCATTACACAGAGTAATATGTAGATAGTTTCTAGAACGCGTGAGTGTCTCTGAACCTCACGGTGCTGCGCCGGGGCAGCGGCGTGGCCTCCTCGTCGCTGTCCAGCGCCGGCTCGTACGCGGTGTTCACGTACGCGCCCGCAACCGAAGGCCTCGCCGTGTCTGGCAGCTGGAAATATCAAAACAATCAGCGATAGGCCTAAGCCACAGAGATGCCGCTACAAATTACTGCTGCAAGTAAAAGAAAGCGTCAAAAGGTGGTGCAGGGGAGAATTTTCGAGAACTAGCGAGAACGAATTCAATAAGATCAGTGGTTCCTAAATTAATGGTACGCGTAGTACGTGCTTGAAAGGTATGCGGCAATCTCTTGTCTAAGGTAGTTCAATCAACTTGATTTGTCAGAGTTGTTCAAAGATGGACAGTATGGGCACTAAACGTGCATCTGTATATGTGGCCCTTTGAAGTTTAACGTTTATATTTGTGATTTTTATCTTTCACTAGATGTTTGATCTTTAATGCCAAGGTATTGAGATTTTAATTAAAGTTATTCAAATGTCGATTTTTCATTTAGGTACAATTTCTTCTCTAACTCATACTCGAGTTTGGAGGAAACCGAAAACGTAGAAAAAACTAATTAGGGAACCACTTAATTAGATCATTTTCATTTGACATTTATAGTATAGGGTCCAACTTTATACGCTGGCGGTTTTTTAAGCAGATGACCAGACCATCATACTGAACAACATTCTCTACGGGACCAACATCAAAATTAAAAAAAAAAACAGATGTCCCATACATTTGGGTTGAGTAGGATTGCAGTTTTGTATGAAACAGCATATTTTTTTTCCGGTTTCGTAGCTGGTCCCATAGAGAAAGATGTTTAGTTTGAGTCTGATCATCCCCTTAGTAGTGCAACATGACATAGAAGAACGCGGGTGCCCGCCCTGCTATGTCTTTGTGGCTTAAGTGTTCCGTGTGTATTTGTCATGATCGAAAGAAGCAATCTGGATGCATTTAAACCCACATAATCTTACTGACGTTTTATACAACGTGTTAATGAATTAACGCAAAACTAGAAAGTACTTTGTTTAGAATCGAGAGCAGAATCGAATTATCATCTTTTCGACATAGGTAATTTTTTTCAAAATATTAAATAATTTGTTTGTAAAATTTAAAATTTACTGAACTCGATCTCAACCCACCGCATGTGGGCACACTCATCCTACTTACTACCAAAACATGGTTCTTAAAATGTATACATGAGCACGTTAGCGCTTTCATTCGTTGCTGAAATGATAACACAATGATTTTTGCCTCAAAACTTAAAATGTGAATAACTTTAAGTTTTAACCATCAAATTACTTAGTTATAAATCAGTTGGGGTGTAGGAGGTATTGCGCTTATTCATTAACACGTTGTATATCATCAAAGTTTGTAACAAAAATACTTACATAGTTTTTTTCGGGTATAGACCCACTCACTCCCACCGCTGTAACTCCTGTAATCTAGGATCAACAGCGGTGACCATTTTCAACACTAGACATTGAAGTCCAACGAGCTCGGATAATAAATCTAACATGTTTTGAAAGCAACGAATTTAATCTAATGTAGAACTAGATACTGTTGGCTCGAGAAATACGTTTTAGTTGAACTTTTTAGCAAACAAAATAGCCCTCTATTGTATGTGTTACAATATTATACTTGGTGTAACAAAACATGATAGTAATATTTAAAGGGGTGGTTTAGACCATCAAACTGAAAAATGTTCACCATGGAGGCAAAATCTTTAAAAAAAAGTCTGCTGTTTCATACAAAACTGCAGACCAGTAGGTCTGCAGAGACGCACAGACGCGCACGCCTGCTGTATGGGGACCACTGAAACTAGAAGAGTAATATGTTCTATGGAACCATGTCCTCGAGATGTCCTTAGAGATAAGAAAAACTGCATTCAGCATTCAAAGATTTTCAAATAAACTTATACATTACACAACAAACACTCATACAAAACCAATATCGTAATAAAAATAACGCAGTGTTTCCCAGAACGAGGGTTAAGTTTTTTTTCCAAAATGACAGTTTTCGATTCCCAAGTGGTACCTAAGGTATTTTTTTATAAATCTATGAATGCTAATCTTATCTCTAAAATCGACGACATAGTTCCTCAGAATACACTTTTCTATCTCATACAATAGATTTGAAGGTCCCCATACTGATGCCCATCTCGATATTGCCACCCTACTCAGTGGCAGTAGTTAGAAAATCTTACCTTATTTTTCGGGGAATCGTATAGGAATCCACTAGTGGAGTCGCGCCCTGCCTGTAGCTGTGACCGGCGTTTTGCCGTCAAGGAATCCTTCCTGGTGTTGAGCGCTCGTAATGTTGCTCGACGTGCCGAAGCGTTGGCCCCCAATGAAGACATGCGGCTAATCACCGCTACGGGCATAACATTCACTCTTTAATAGCCGGCGGGTTACGAAATTAGAGTTGAGACACATTTTTTTATGAACCCGTCGTCGTTCGCCGTCGGAAAATGACATTTAGGACGGGCCTGCCGTCGGTCGCCGACGGTAAATGTGTCTCAACCCTAAAACGGGGAAAAGTGACGTATTCGGATTTTCATTGTAATCACTGTTCCACACAATTGTCGGGAAAAAAGGTTCATTGCCACCCATGCCGGACACAGCAAACTGACAAATAAAAAAATAAACAAGGTCAAATTTAATATGCTGACAATTTTTGAAGGGGACGGTCAGACCGTCAAACTGAACAACTTTCTCGAAATCGCGAAAATAAATTCAGCTGTCCCATAAATTTGGCTCGAGTAGGTTTGCACTTTTTCTACGGGATAGCTGATTTTTTTTCGCGATTTCTATGTTGGTGCCATAGAGAAAGTTGTACAGTTCGACGGTCTGATCGTCCCCTTCAAAAGTGTCAGCATATTAAGAAGGACCCTCTATACTAACTGGGATCGGCGTTCTGTAGTATAGTGAGTCGTCTCTTAAAGTTGACGTCGAGGTTGACGACGTTCTGCTTGGTCTCGCGCGCCCGCTCCAGGTTGTGCACGGTCTTGCGCCGCGTCACGTGCTCGTTGTCGACCCCTCGCCTTTGTAAGTCGTCATCGTTAAGCTTCTGCAGATCTTTAGCTATCTCTATTGCGTATTTTTCTATCCTGGCGTCGTCTGTCATTTCGTCCGCCTGCGGTAGGATTCGAAGTTATTATATTGCACACCATATCCACAGTTCCAGTGTTAGTAATGGAACAACTATACCAGTACCACAGTAAAAGAGTATCTATACTTCATTCCAAATGAGGACGACGAGATTTTCCGATTCCTATTTAGGTTTCTGGCTAATTCTGATTACCAAATATAATAAATTTATTGGATACATATACTATCGACATATCTTAAATGCTACTAAAGCTGTTCTAAGAATATTTGAGAGGAAGAGTTTCAAATTTCTGTTTCTGTAATGCAAAATAGCCTTAAAATTGCGTTGCTATTTTGAATAGAATATAGTACTACATACTGTACGTACACTCCCTGCCACCCACCAATTTTTACCTCACCCTCTCTGGCAGGAAGTGAGTATTCCTGTCTCGCTCGCACTCACTCAGTATCGCACATGCGTACCTCTTCTTTTAAATTGTTCCCTTTTGTATAGAATTCCAGCTAAGTATCCAAGGTGTGGTGAAAAGACAACTTACCCGCTTAGTGCAATACCAGTTGAGTTGCACAGTGGAGAGCAGATGAGTAAGAGTGCCGAGGCGATGGAACAGCATGGCGGTGAACTGTATTAACATGACAGACCCGAAGAACACGATAAAGAGAGAACCGATGGGTTCCAGCTGCAAGTACTCGCGGTCTATGTACACCTGGACAAAAAACAACATAAAATTTTTAACTCTGACAGCGGGTACAGAAGGGGAAGGTGGGGCGGTTGCCAGAATATACCTGACTACCCCCTCGGGGAATATAGTGGTCAGCATATGCTATGCATTACATAAAATATCTCACAAGAAATCTTAAGGCAGGTAGTATACTGGGTTTTAGGGTAAACAGTTGTATTACTTTAAAGGTTGATTGTACCCATGATACTGAACAACTTTCTCAAAGGAAAAAAGGGAAATTCGCAACAAAACATTTCTACTTTTCAAACACCAGATCAGCTGATTGCATTTAGTATGGAAAGTCCAAATTTGTTTAGTTCCTATAGGTTTCTTGGGGAAAATTGTTCAGTATCATGGGTACAATCACCCCTTGAAGTAATGCAACTGTTTACTACAACCTGTATACGTAAACAAGTACTTACGATGTTCATTTCGTTATCATATTGAACGCCGACTTTCTGCCCCCACGGCCAGCGGAAATGCAACTGATCCTGGTTCAGCTGCAGCAAGAATATCACGAGCACGAACAGTGAGTTTATCATCACGAACGCGAACACCATTGTGTCACGCAAGTTCTTCAGATCCGTCTTGATGCGTTCCTGTCATAGAATGTGCATATAGGGTCCTTTTTAATATGCTGACACTTTCTCAAGGGGATGATCAGACCATCAAACTGAACAACTTTCTCTATGGGACCAACATCGAAATCACAAAAAAATTAAGCTGTCCCATACATTTGGCTTGAGTAGGTTTGCAGTTTTGTATGGAAGAGCCGATTTATTTTTGGGATTTCGACGTTGGCTCCATATTGAAAGTTGTTCAGTTTGATGGTCTGCAGCACCCCCTTAAGTATTATTAGGGTGTTTTGTTACCTGTATAGGCTGATGATGTTGATGATCATGACGAAAAGATTTTGTAAATATATTCGATGTATCTACTAATAATAAACCAAACCATTTCAAAGACGTTATTACCAGTTCCTCCTTATTCTCGTCAATGGGCCTCAGATAAACATCTATGACGTCCTTCCAGAACTCGGTCTCAGCGGTCGTCAGAAAGTCTACTTCGCCCTTCTGAAGGTTCGGGTCTTCTATCCAGTAAGGGTTGACCAGGTCATCTCTGTCCTCCTATATACATAACAAAAATTCGAAATTGGTATGCATGCATGCATATGCTCACGACTATATTCCCCGAGGGGGTAGTCAGAGATATTCTGAAACCTAAGAATATCCACGTTTCACCAGTAGCACCGAAACTCTGTCCAGTGTGACTGGGAGCAAGCCCGTCGCCACTTATAATGGACAGTGGGTACAATACATGTCTCGAAATTGAAGTTTGCAGGTTTCCTCACGATGTTTTCCTTCACCGAAAAGCCAGTGGTGTTCCAAATAGTACATAAATTCCGAAAAACTCATTGATACGAGTCGGCTTGGACGGAGATCGAGGTAAGGTTACTCGCCACTGGACCACCACGGCTTTTTCGATCGAAATTAGTAATTTAGATTACGGATAGTACACATCATATAAAAAAAGAAAATTTCATTTTTCTGTAAATTTATAGAGTTTATCCTTATCCTTAAAAATATACGTAAACCTTTTGATTTAAAAATGTCTAACAGAAAATATTGTTATTGAGACAATTATCTCGAAATGGTTTTAGATTCAGCCCTCCAAAAAAAACGTGCCGTGGTCAAGAAGGGTGATGCCTAGCTTGGCGCGCTCCATGGCTCTCTGTGCTACTTCGATTTTGTGTATAGTTTCCTTAGTGATAAAGTAGATTTACCCTGGGTATGTCAGTCGACACGTCGCTGCCTTCATACTCCGGTAGCATGGAGAGCGTATCTCCGCGCAGACCCATTGACGATCGACGACGCATTTGAGCTGTATCTGGAACCTCAGCTGGAGCACCTCTACGGGTTTAATTTCATTCATTTTACATCATACACATTTTAGTAACATTAAGATATCATCCGCTTGGGCGTAATTCTAACACACGGCGACGCCGCTTTTATATAATTTAGTATGAAGCATGGCTGAGCGAAATTTTAGCTTCTTACAACCGCGCTACAGAATTACGCCCAAGGAAGGAAGGTTTAAGTATGAATAAAGAAAAAATTCGTTTGTTTTAACTGGACTTGGAAGTGATTTCCTGATTTTTAGGAGGATCATTTTTCAAATTTAGGTACGGAATAGTAAAATACTCAACATAACTATACAGGGTTTAAACTATAATGCGTTCAATACTGAATGACATCAATAATGCCTGAAAGAGTTTAGTAATAGACACAACGCTGAATATTTTTATCTGGGTTACCAACATTTGGTTCACCAACCAGAAGATATATTATACAGGATGTAAACTTGAAATGTTTTACATACTTTGGGCCTGAGGGTGCTTCAGACCATCAAACTGAACAACTTTCACTAAGGGGCCAACATTGAAATCGCAAAATAAAAAGAAAGTTATTTAATAAAAGAGGCGATGGGTAGTGGACTCAAAAATGTATGGCATAGCTGATTATTTTTCTGCGATTTTCATTTTCGTCCCATAGTGAAATCCTTCAGTTTGATGGTCGGAAGCACCCACAGGACCAAAGTATCTAAAACATTTCAAGATTCATCATCATCTTATTTAAGAGCAGAGAGGCGCTCTTGTCGGTGGAGTATTCTCCAAATTCTGTCTCTTTTCCACTAGTGTCTTGAGTTCTTGATACGACACGACATCAATCTTTTCCTTCACTTGGGCTAAATAACTCTGGGTCTTCCTCAATATATCTTCTGATGGTTGAACCAAATGTTGGTAACCCACAAAAAATATTCTGCATTATGTCTCTTGCTAAACGCTTTCAGGCATTATTGATGCCATTCAGCTCATAAGCAAAGAGCTAAATAATACTTACATAGCCTCTAATTTCTTCTCAATCTTCTCAATAGAGTTGGCTATCTGCAGTAAGTGGAGGTCTTCCTTATGATCCTTGGGGTTGGTGCACCACATGCATCGGAACAGGCCAGCTATACTGAACTCCATTGTACCACTAGTCTCCTCGGATTTGCCGAACCATTTCCTTACACTTTGACTGTCCATCTTCTTTTTTGCCTCTTCCGCTTCCTTCTTTTCCATTTCCATCTCCTAAAATACGACGGTAATTAGTAATAACACACGATAACTTTTAAAAAACCAGATATATTAACTTATTACTACAGGGTGAAATTGATATCATTAGCATCCTTTAAACTAAGACTGTATAAATCTAGCGTTCGCGGCATGGTGCCTCGATAAACGTTTTATCGCGCCTGCTAACTCGTTCGTTCGCGCGAAAAAAGAAAGGGAGCTAGGGCACGATAGCGGTTTATCACACCATCATGCCGCGGACGCTGGTTAGGTTTGGAAATAAAAATTTATAGTGAGTGTAAAATTCAACTATCGTACAAGTTACATTAAACTTATTGAATCTGAAAACTGATAAATTTGCTAATGTGCGATAATGACCCTCATCCAATCATCATCATCAGCATATCATCCAATAGGCCTCTCCCTCTCTCTCTATCCTCAATCTTCCTCGTTCAAACGCATCCAATAATAATAATTATCTTCCAATTAAAATATACGACTGACGAGTTTAAAAAGGAAGAAAAAGAACATGAAAACGAAATAGAAATATAATTAGTTACCTTTGCAGTTTTCTTCTGAGCAACTTCACGAGTACCCCACGAGACGTTATTCAAATTGCACAGTGAATAAATGATCAGTAACATGTACATACTTGGGATAGTTATGTAGTATACGACAAGATAAAGAAGGCAGGCAATCTCTTGTGGATGCAGCGCAGCAGTCAAGAAGAAAGTACTGAAGGTTACTACTGTGAAAATGCTGGTTGGAGCCAGCCATCCGTCCTCTATGATTTGAAGAACTATGCCCACTATTACGATCATCATCAACATTGCGTAGATACATGTTATTAGATTTGCTAACATAAGCTGTAAAAAATATTATATAATTATTATATGGATGCTGAAATGTTCATTATCCGTCGTTTCTGTCTGAGATGCAAAGTAAAATAAATAAGTAAATCAAGAAAAACATTCAAGCCTATTATAGACACAGTTAATTAATTCGTTCTGTTGATATGCAAATTTCGGTAAGTGGCCAACAATTAAAAAAAAGTACAGCGGACATTAGGAATGAATGCTATTTGTGCCGTAAAAAAAACGATAAGGCCCGGAATCCACCAAAGCGGAGATTTTGTAAAATCTGTATACTTTACTTATAAAACAGTTCCATGACTGACAGACAACGCCTAAACCGCTAAAAATAGAAACATGAAATTTGAAATAATGATTTTACGGAGGATGTAGGGGTGAACTTAGAAAAGATTTACGACATTCTAATTTCACGCGTACGAAGTCACGTGTAAAAGCGAGTTAACCAATAAAATAGCCTGATTCTAACAAGCGGGGATAATTTAGAAATTCGATTGGTTGATTTTAATTCATCTCCGTTCCGCTCGGCTATGGTGGATACCGAACTTAAAGTTATATTTTAAACGGTATATTGGTTTTCACTAACCTGTATTTCAGACTTGCAAGTCATGCAAACTAAGATGAACAAGAGCACAGGCACCAGGTTCAGTATCAGAGCGTTGCCCATGCTCATTCCTGTTATGGCATTCATGGCTCCCACCAACATGAGGAAGATCGTGCCAGGACCCAGAACTGTACCCACCATTAATAACATCTGGAATGTATGTTAGATCTTAGTTAACATTGCAGAGGCAGAGTACCCTCATTCTGAGGGTGTGTTCGTTTGTCAACCACACGTGACTAATTGGCGACTAGACATCATAATCATCATCATCAGCCTCTTTTGTACCCATTACTGCGGCACAGGCACAGAATAGATAACAGTATACAGGGTGTTAACTTGAATGCGTGACATACTTAAGGGGGTGCTACAGACCATCAAACTTACTTTCACTGTTGAGCCAACATTGAAAACAAATCTGCTTTTTCATACATTACATACAGAAACAACACTTTTTTTACGATTACAATATTGGTTCTAGTTGTTCAGTTTGATGGTCAAAAGTTTGTAACGCATTTTACATTACACCCTGTATAGTTCTACATACAGAACGGCAACTCCCTGCCCCTCACTAACTTCAGATACCGCACCTCAACGATAAATTTAGGCCGAGCAAGAAGCATATACAGCAGTCACGCTGCTCGCAACACACCACCGCTGGTTCACTTTTAGCATACTTAAGACCTGTGTCACCACTTTGGGATAAGTTCTTAACAGCTTATCTGACAGATCGTTTGACATTCTATTCTTAATTTATGGCCGGTGTCTAGAGCGGCAATTCTGCCAATGTCAAGTAGTTTAGTGTTTTAATATTATTCTATGGTCAAGAACAAATTAGAGCCTTACCATATGAATAGATTATAATAGTACACTATAGAAACGAAACTCCCGCGTTAAATGTCAATATACGCCTAAAATTGCAAGATACACGAACCAATCTCGTGTTGGTTTAACCATAGTTTCGCTTCTATAGTGTACTATTATTATCTATTCATATGGCGTTACTAAGAACATTGTATATAAGTATTACAAAATGGCGGAGCCACGTGCAAGACCGAGAGAAGATACGTGACCGCCCACCGTCAGACTTGCAGCGTGATTCATAGTTTGAAATATTATCTTTCATACGAAATATTTCAATCTGTCAGGTAAGCTATTAAGAACTTATCCAGAAGTGTTGAAACAGGTCCTTAGTGATTATCTACACACCTGATAAACAATATACATCGTAGAGATATTGTCGTTTACTTTGACGGTGCGTTTCGAGTCTGCAAGCAGATCTAATATGTTAGCCATTGTGGACGGCACCCAGCGGCGGCGCTGGTTGAAGAACTCGTCGAAGCGCTCCGGGCAGTGGGTGTAAGCATCCGATGCTGCGGAATACTCTACTCGGTAACCACGTTGCAGTAGCAGAGTGCAGAGCCAACGGTCCTCACCTATAAACAAATTAAGCACTGTGATTCAGATCTTACCCAAATTACCTGGTAGATAGTAATGAAATGGAAACTTTAAATTAAAATTTGCTTTATTAAATCTCAATACGAATAGTAAATTGAAAAGCGTAGCTCCTAATCTAGATGCCTGAACCCTAGGAACTAAGGCGTTCCCAAACAATGATTAAATCGACATAGTACATAACTTTTTTTAACAAAAGCAATATAGTGCAACCAACACTACAATATACTAAAATTATGCCACTTATTTGTTGGTTAGTTTCCTGTTCATACATAACTTTAGAGTGCATAGGTAAAAACCTGAGTTCGTCTGGCGCACCCTGGGCAGTCACATTCATTAAAGCATTTAGCATTTCATTTCAGTCAATCTCGATACCACTATTGCTGACTAGCTAATCTTTCCACTACGGAGTGTTTATCATGCATAGCTCATTCTGACACGAAGGAATAAGATACATAAATTTTAATAACCCTAATCGTAAGACCCTTGAAGGAATTAGTCGCCTCTTACGACACCCGGCTTTGAGTGTTGTAAGAGGTACGCTTATTTTGAACACTTGTGCATCACTACGCCACGATCATCGCCCACATAAATACCTTGATCATATTGCACGTAATGCTTAGCCTCGTGTGAAGTTAGTGTGTATTTTCTCATAACGTTGTCATCCATCAAAGCCTTTCCTCTGAAGAGAGAGAAGCATCCAGGGCTACAGAGTACACAGCCGATCATGTGTTCTGTCGCCTTTTGCAGCCAATGACCAATAGCGTATTCGAACATTTGATACCAGGCCATAAAACCTGAAATATAAGGTATTAAAAGTGAGTAGGTACAATCATTTGAAGTCGGAAAATTCTGGTCTTTTACGAGTATCGTACATATTTAAAACATACGATTGACAATCAATATACATCTACTATTAATTATCCAGCGAATATTTTTTTTTAAATAGTAATTAAGAGTCCATCATCCATCCATTCCATCCACTCACGTTCAGTCGACCATGATAATTTTTATGTAATTATTTTAAAATGTTTATTACAAACGCGCTAAGAAACCCATTGGAAGAAAGGTGGCAGAGGGCGTGTTATTTCTAACCCTTTCTCTTAAGAGTGTAAAAAATTGGGGTAAAACTTTTCCATCCATCTTATAAGTTTATTTCAAACTAGCCTTGAACCGCGACAGTTCAGTAGTTTTTGCGTGATAATCGAACAAACTAATAAACAAAGAAACAGACAGACGGACAAAAATCCAAAAATGGGTGATTTGGAGTCAGGGACACCTAAAAACCATATCGTAATCTTTTTCTTGTAAATATCTTCAAGATCTTCGAGATTAGATAGTAGCTCTCTCAAAAACAAACATCTCACCAGATCCAACCGGGTGAATTCTTCCACACGCTGCGCCGAGATTCTTATCCTTCTTCATAAGGTCGATGAGCAGAGTGACGGCGGAAGGCCTGAAGTCGATGTCTCCATCCAGAGCCAGCAGGTACGTGTTCTCCGCAATCAGCTCCTTGCGATCCACTGTCAGCGGCAAGTCCATCAGTCTGTGCCCTAGTAGGTAGTACATATACATCACCTGCAATAATTATCACAATTTACTACATTGAACTATTATCACAAAATAGGTAATAGTATATAGTTCCACATACAGAACGGCCACTCCCCGCCCCCCCTCTGACTTCTGATACCCCACCTCACCTTACACTTTCTGGGGAAACTTGAGGGGAGCCGAGCAAGGGAATGCAGTCAGGCGAGCGCACCCGTTGGATTTAACTAACATAAAATATATTTTATTTTTATACTCTCAGTAAAAATAAACGTTGGAAAATAACGCAAAATTCACATTTTTCAGTGACTCTTTAGCTTAAATAATATTTTTAATAATAGAATGAACTATTAAAAATAACGAAATTTATATTGATGTTCATACGATGCGTGGTAAGTCAACCCATGTCATCATATGTCATTCACAATTTGCGCAAAGAGCGCATGTGCGAACGTCATCATGTCAAATCTAAAACGTTGTTTGACGTGCCGGACCTGTGCTATTCTGTACTACTAGAAGTTACACGACTAACAAACATCATGCTCCACATAGGGGTAGGAGGAGTGCGAGCGGGTACAAGAGATAGTTTTAGCGAATTATTGAGCAAGTGTGGTGATATCACCACATTAAATGGAACAGCGTTGTGTTATTTCTAGTAAGTAGTACATGAGAGCTCAATACTTAACAACGTCTACAACATTGTTAAAGGTTAAACTGAAAAAAGAAGTTAATTATGGATTTTGATTTCATTGTTGCGACGTCCCGGCACCTGAAGGGCAGCCCTTTTCACTTTTTCCGCTTTACTTTGTGAATGCGATGCGTCAATTTCGATCAACAACAAAAAAAAAACACCGACACCTCGACAATGCTCATTCAGACCAAATCTATTCAATCAGGGTTTAGCAAATTGGTACTTGCCTGTGACCAACGTTTTCTGTGCCTGATTTTGGACTTGTCTTTCAAGTGACAAATCATCTTGGTTTTTCCTGGTAGCGCCCAAATAAGCTTGCCGCCGTAAGGTGTGGGGTATTTCTTCGGAGGCCTAAGCCTCACATTCGTGAGATGAACCTCGGAAGCAGCTTCGTCTATGGCGTCCACTAAACATCTGACGAATCGGTTCACTTGGGAGTCTTCTGAGCTGTGATCCGATACTTCGAATGCGTCATCCATGAAAATGTGCGCTGAAAATTCGTCAACGTTTATAACAATTCCGTTTTAAGACTATTTTGTATTATTTGCAGATTTCGGCATTCATGTACGATTTGCAACACCACAGGCATTTCGGTGAAGAAAAACATTGTGAGAAAACCGGCAGTGTGCTTCAATTTCGAGTCGCGTATTGTACCCACTGTCCAATGTCCATTATAAGTGGCGACGAGCTCACTACCCATAACACTGGACAGAGTTTCGGCACTACTAGTGAAACGTGGATGTTCTGAGTTTTCAGAATTTTTCTGACCCCTCGGGGAATATAGTCGTGAGGATATGTTATACTTGTTTAGTGGCAGATACAGTTTTAAGAAACTTACTCTCCAATTCATAATAATCAGGGTCAACGATGCCTAAGTATTTCTGTGCCACTCGTCGCGCGCTTTGGTCTTCATCTAAGCGGAAGATGGACTTCAAGAAATCTATCATTTCATCCTTTGTCTCGTGCCACATGGTGGCACAAATGTAGATCCTAGTGAAAAATCATATTTATTTACATACACACTGTACATCTCAATTTTGAGGTATTAAGAAATTATATACTTAACTACCTACGTTTTTAAGCATATAAGCAATAACAAGGATCACTTTCGTCATAATTTATAGTTACAGATTGAAATTATGCTTCAAGTGGTGAACGGTAGTAAGACTTTAGCCCAAAGAAACAACGCAAAAGGAACCATATCCCTTTGTCGCCTCTTACGACGCCCACGAACTGAGTTCGAGATTCAATGACGTTCTTTAAATCTTAGTTCGAACTCTCTTATGTCAAAATCTATACATTTTCGACACTACTTAGACTAAGGGTCGTATCACACAAGTAATTCTTTATATTTGATATTTGATTGATCTCCAAGCTCACGCTCAAAAGACGTGTCTGAATCTGGCAGGGAGGCGAGGCAGTGAGCTAAGAAACAATCCTTATAAAGCTATCGAGCGAGCGAGCTATTGGTGGATTTTTTTCCACGCTCACAGGCTCGCGACCTCGCACAGCTCTGGTGGAAAGCTAGCCTTAGCCGAAAGCCAAACGGCGGATGTTTATTTCCACAGAACATTATAAGAGGGGTTAGAAGTGCAAAGTAAGCGTGTAACGTGTCGCCACAGGTTATGCAATGATATGCATAATACAATAAGGCGCGCGGTGTGGTGCGAGCGAGAGGGCATGAGTAATTGTAGCAGCGTGAGCGGGAAGACAAGTGGCGACAGTCGTCTCCGAAGCAAAAGCGCTACTTTGCATTTCTAAACCCTCTTATAATGTTCTGTGTTTATTTCCTATTCAGACATGAAGACGTTTTAAAACCTGAAAACCCCTAGAATAAGTGCCTGGATTATTAGATTTAAACATTTTAATTTCATAACGCGATAAAACGATTGTTATGAATTCCAAAACAAAATATGCCGTCGGGTCACTGGTATTAATACTCGTTAGTCATACAATTATAATTTCCTAGTACATAACAATCTATTATTTATCAAATTATCAGTCATCGATTTCATTCAAAACTGTAAGGTCAGTCAAATAAAAGTTAATCCCTTGATGACCGTAAACATGTGATAACACACTTATTTTCAGGAATAATTATCAACCAGCTAAATGTTTATTGTTATAAATATTGTAATGTACTCATTAAATTCAACCTGCAATCACATTTACATGAAATAAGGTAGCGAAAATGTGAATAGCAATGTGATCCATTACAGTTTACACTAGAGATTAATTTTGCTTGCTTTAGATTTCAAAAGTGGTGCATCATTTAGATGCTATTTTATCTTACTCTTTACCTGGTAATACTATCAGAAGGCCTCACATCCTTCTCTAAAACTTCTGAACTGGATATAGACGCGTCATCGTCACGAAGATCCTGAAACAAAGAGGTTAAAAGTTACACCCTTTGGAATATTACTGCAAGCAAAAGCCTCTCACCAAGGAGAGTTACTGTTAAGCATAATCATAATGCTATGTCTAGGTTAGGTTTCAACATGAAACAATCAAGAAGGTGATGATTGATGCTTATGAGCTCGTGTATACTATACTTTTTTTTGGCCATGGACCCACTACTGCAACTTCTCACTCCCTTTCACCCTTATTCGTGAGAAGAGGCCTTTGCCCTAGAGAAAGATCCTACAGGCTATAACCAAATAATATAGCCTACTGTATACATGAGATAATTTACCTCGATATGAATCTCATGATCTTCATCTTTTGACCGATTGAGGAGCAGTGACTGGTCGACAAGTGGACCGCTGTACCAGGGTTTAACAAATAGCTTATCAGTAGCTGCTAGACGCTCGCACTGCGGCTGCCATGTGTGGATGGTCACCCAGGCTTGAGAGGCCAGCCAGAAAAGCCACACCCACGCCATCTCGCGACCTATGTACTCTCCTAGGAAATATACTGTAGAGAAAGGGGTTATAATTAACAGTTGTACTTCCAAAGCGCCCAAAGGAAAAGCAGTGAAGTTACTTACAAAAAAATTTTGCTTACAGTATGTTCCGAATGTTGTTTTAACAGTCAACCTATTATAAGATGTTAGTATGACTAGATCATCATATTAATAGCAATAACAAAGATTCTGGTTACCCCGAATTTTATGGTTGCCAGTTTAGGTGCCTATCTGATTAAGATTTCAAATGCAAGTTTTTTAAATCGCACGCAATGTCACTAAAGTAACAGTCTCATAAAGGTTAGCTCGTTGCTTATTTCCCTTATGCATAATCAGTGTCATCAATATCATCATACGACACTGTCGATGTTATTATTGAAAATGTATTTTATTATCAAACAATACAATAGATAACAAACCTGGAGGTATTTCGAAGAATAAATAATCCGGAATCGTTCTATGAAATGCGCATGCATTTGAATTTCTGAGTCCACAAAAAACGATAAGCAGGTTAACAGTGAGCGGTCCCACAAGATTCAACGCCAGTGTGAAGCTGAAGTTCTGTATAAGAATCTTACAGGCGACTTTAGCGCTTGCAAAGCAGAAGTAAGAGGACCCGACTTGGATTAGTGCCACCCACAAAGGAGAAGTCCAAGTTATGGGTAGTACAAAGGTATTTCCCGTTACTGCATAGTCGAGCAAACCGTCATAAGCGTCTTTTACTATTACTTGAACCTGAAATTATACAGTATCATATAAAAACCCTTTCTTACTAATACAGTAATACTTGGAAGAGTCTAAAGTTTAACTTACTTCATAAACAGTATAATTCCGTTCGTTAAAAGCTTGTGTCACTGATTTGAAGAATGAAAAAGCATCGTCGCCCTGAATGTCTAAAGACACGAGTATGCACGCAGCAAAAACAATAATCTTCCAGATTGTAAGCGTTCGTTGCGTGTAATAGCGAGACCTCTTTAATCCATCCCGCAGTTCATGAAGATATTGTATAGAAGCTACAAAATTAAATTTATAAATAACAAAACTATCAAGTTTATTATGACAATTGAAGGAATAATAATCAATTAAATTATTTTACCATGTGAATGTTTATCGACATAGCTGATAAAATTTTCCCACCAGCCGAGCGAAATAAATAAGCAGGCTACAGGTATGGACCATAGAATAGGTTTTCCATCTAGAAGTGGCCAAACAACAAACGCAGTCGCCTGCGCTGACATAGCGAGTACATCCAGTATTATCTTGATTGAGTAGTGAGGGTCTGATTTGTTTCTGGTACATGCCGTCAATAGGCCAGGAATAAAGCAAACGGTGTTCATCAACATCGCACCCTTTACGGCATCTAGCTCCGGCAGGATTACAAGAAGAAGTATCGCAACCCCTATCGTGTATAAAGTTTCTACCACGAATGCCTGAAATCGATAAACATTAATTAATACTTCACAAGTCTTGTACGAAATCGGGGTGCAGCCCGCCCATGTTCCTGTCTGTGTTTCCGGAAAGACTGGTACAACCTGGATGTAGTGCCTCGATGTCTTTAAGGCAAGACTGAATAGGTGTTTTTGGGTAAGCACACAGTTCACTCTCGGCTTTGTCGTCGCTTTCCAGGAGGTACAACCAATGTAAAACGCAAGTCCATTAAAAAGCCGTGTACGTACTTATTCCAAAAAATATAAAAAGACTTACCAGAAAAAGATGCATGTTTTTTGGCTTCCTCGCAGTTTTAAAAAAACAAATTCTAACAGATCTGAGGAAAATTCCGAGTTCTGGTATTCCAAACACGATAAGGGCAGCCCAGAGCCAAGACACGCGCTCTTCCAATGGAAGTTTAGCTATGAACTGCTGATCTAACGCTGCAGACAAAATACAAAATGTGGGTGAAATACTAAAATAAGAACGAGTGACGCAAAAAAAAAAGGATTCTTCTAATTAGGTAAATATTTCATAAAAATCTGTGCTATCTACTCAAATCCTAAGCAGGGTAATTTTTGGGTTACTGGACATTATCAGGGCCTTCGATCAAAGATCACTCATTTTACTTTGATTAGGGGTCAGGGGTGGTTCAAATGATCTAACTGGACATTAAGACTGACAATTTTAAGCCGTGATCAACAAACTAGTTTGTGCGCATTCTTTTTTTTAACACACGTAGTCCGTTATCAAAGAACCGTTCCAAATTCAACATTATCATACCTTTATAAAATGTTCTTATGACGCATAGGTTTACATAGATTCTTGCAGACTTTACTCAGAAAGATCATAACGATTACAAAATGGGTAGAGTAAATCCAATGGTAATTTGGTAAGTCACCATCAGCTATCAGGCCACTAACATAAACAAAACTAGCTTTTATAGATCATTTACCTAAAGCTTTATTGCAATGCGCAACCTGCCGATCCTTCTTCAGCTGTGATGTGATGAATAGCAGTGTTCCTTTCGCTATGACAGCCGATCCTAGAACGCAACCGAAGATGACGGCGTAGGCTAGAACCTTTAGCATCTTGACGCTGACGTCGACCCACGCGGTGGTGACCATCGACCCGCTTTCTTTCTTCACTGGTATCTCTCGGAACAGGTTCCATCCTTTTGTTTCTTGGGCTGTTCTTTGGCTATAGAACATGCAGAAAAAAGTTAATACCAATAAAAGCATTTGATAACGTCTTTTACGAGTCATCACGAGTGTTGATAGGTGAGCTAACTAAGCATAATGTCGCAATTATGTTTTATTTGGTTTTATTAGCTATAACGCTTACGACACGAACGACATAATGAATATTGTAAACTTAGGTACAATGTTTTATGACATAGGCAACAGTACAATCTGAATTTTGTATTGGACATAAATGCATACATACTTATACTCCATCTCAAATAGCAACGAAAGTTTAAGGCAATTTTGAATTACAGAAACAGAGATCTGAAACACTTCCTCTCACTTATTTTTAGAACAGCTTTAGTAACGTCCAAGATATGTCGAATAGTACATCTTTCTGATAAATAAATTTTATTTGCAGAATTGGCCAGAAAGTTATATAGGAATCGGAAAATCGAATCGAAAATCTTATTTGAAATGAAGTATAGGTAATAAATGTATCCCGGTCCATAATTCCTTTTGGGGTGCTTAAAAACTTTGCTACTTTGCTACAAACAACCTTGTAAATTTTTGTAACGTAATGTTGTGTAATTAAATTGGTAGCAAAAAGTATCTGATAAATAGATGTTTATCATAAAAATACGTCGTAAAGGTTTCATATGAAAGTGCTTAGTCATTTTTATAGCCTCAGAACCCAACGTTAGTGCGGGCGCAGTTATAAAGCGTCATAAACAGTTAATTTTTTTTCAATATCAAAATTCGATATAATTTTATTAGTCACTTACACACCTTATCAGTAGACTTAACCATCTTAGGGCCTTTTTCACCACTTTTGGATAAATTCTTGTCAGCTTATCCGACAGCTCATTTGAAATATTCTTCATACAAAATATGTCAAATGAGCTGTCGGATACGCTAACAGGAACTTATCCAAAAGCGGTGAACCAGGCCCTTAGCAAAACATATTTTCTATCTATGTCACAGGTACATTTTCTTTTAGAACGGAACATTCTCAAATTACACAATTTCTAATTCAGTCGACAATTTAAATTAATGATGTAGGCACTTCAATAATAGATAATTGGGTACATAAAGCTAGATAAAGTCTATCGCATGTTAAATGCATAACATATTCATCCACCTACAATGCGACACACGCCCAATATACGCCACTGCGTTCAGTGCTACTGTGCATTAATGTTGAATTAAAAAAAAACGATGACGCACTCAATTTCCTCCGTGTCTTCATAAAGAGGAGTACATTCCGAATCTGATACATCTTTGTTATCAGTTCTTTGGAATCGGAAGTTGTCGCAGATGTCAATCGCACGTTAAATGCCTACAATAATAATCAAACTACACTGCTACACAAAGGCATGTAGCCTACATATTATGCCCAATATAGATACGTCACACTCTGCTGCGCATTATATTGCTGTTAAATTAAAAAAGTCTATAACGCATTCTATTTCCTCCGTGTCGCTATAAAGAGGAGTATATTCCGAATTTGATTAATCCTTGTTATAAGTTCTTTGAATCCGGGAGTCGTTGCAGATGCCAATCGCACATTAAGGGAATATAATTCGGAGCCTGCTCCAAACAAACGAAGTCTGGTGATATTTTCAATACTAACCAATTAAAGTCAATGAAATTTCTCAGAAACAATCGGGATACTATTCTCTATGCATGTATGAAGTCAGATTTTCGTTAAAATGTATAGTTTTAAAGTTTCAAATATTTCCATATAAATCTTAAATTAATCCTAGCACTGTAACTGTATATTTTAAAGAAAATCTGAATTCATACAAGCATAGAGATGAATTTCTAGATTGTTTCTGAAAATGTTTTATTGATTTTAATTGGTTACTGACTGACTTCTTTTGTATGCAGCGCGCATTAACGCATTCGGAATAAACTTCTCTTAAATGCCTATAATAATAATCAAACTACACCGCTACACAAAACAAAGGCGTGTAGCCTACAAACTATAACCAATATAAATACGTCACTCCAATAGGCACTGCTTTAAGCATATGCTCACGACGACTATATTCCCCGAGGGGGTAGTCAGAGATATTCTGGAACCTCAGAACATCCAAGTTTCACTAGTACCGAAACTCGGACCGTGTAACGGGGACTTCTGTGCATTATAATCAACTAAAAATAAAATAATTTTATTATTAATAAGATGATTCAATTCGGTGTAGCCCTGATTCCTAAACTAGTAAATTGTGTGTCCGGAATCAGAATTTATTAATGTTAAATTTTAAAAAAGGCAATAACGCACTCTATTTCCTCCGTGTCGTCATAAAGAGGAGTATATTCCGAATCTGATTGATCCTTGTCATCGTCCAGCCCTATGAAACCGGGAGTCGTTGCAGCCATCCTTTACCTAAAATTATATACCAACAATTTAAGTAAACCTTCATATTTAAAATCAGACGTGCGAATTTTTAAATTTTTAAATTGCTTAGACAATATAACTATGGACGAGTTACGCGTGTAATTCTACTAACAAACTTTTCTGTTACTTATTGGGGGGTATTTTATTCCATTACTTTATATTCTAATATTGATTGTTAAAAGTAGGCTCGTGTGAACCCCAAACGCGACTAGTTTAAAGTTATTGATCCGTAATTATAGGCTTTCTCGTTTAGTGATAAGGTATAAAATTGTATGCAAATGTACATGATCAATTGAACTTGTAACGTAGCAGAGGGGAAATACAACGCGCAAGGCTGGTCCCTAGTTACATTCGTCTAAGTTAAATTGAAAGATGACCTAATTATTTCTTAATTTCTTTTTCTTCCCATGTCATTAACTGCTCTGTTGTATACACATAGTACCCACTCTTATACAAGGTCCTTCTTAATATGCTGACACTTTTTCAAGGGGATGATCAGACCGTCAAACTGAACAACTTTCTCAATGGCACCAACATCGAAATCGCGAAAAAAAATCAGCTGTCCCATACATTTGACTTAAGTAGGTTTGCAGTTTTGTATGGATGAGCTGATTTTTTTTTCGCGATTTTGATATCGGTGCCATAGAGAATGTTGTTCAGTTTGGCGGTCTGTATATCCCCAAAAGTTTCAGCATATTAAGAAGGACCCTGTATTTATTAGTAAAATGGACAATGTCGAGTTCTAGACACGTCTTAATAGGATAAAAATTCCAAACTAACTTACATCAAGAGAGAGCAATTTCCAGCACAAACAAATACACAACAAACATTCAACAATTTAAATTCACCACAAAAACAATTGTTGACGAAAATAAACTAAAATAGTATTTTGCCAATAAATACGGACACACTCAAACGAGCAAATCAAGTAATAAAGACGTATTTACGTGATTAAAAAGAATCCCCCTATCAAACGCTTGATATCCTGTTATCAGTTCATGATTATACCCTTATCGGTGATCACAGAGTATTAGCGACCGTGATTTGTGCCGATCCGAGGAAGTAAATAATTAAGATCCTTATCTATTGATTGGATCCTGCTTGCATTCTTCACATTACTGCAAGTTTATTGTAGAGTTGCTAATTGTCCTGAATACGTTTTTTTTCGCCATATATAGATTCCTTCTTAATAAGCTGACAGTTTTGTGGGGGGATGACCAGACCATCAAATTGAACAAGTTTCTCTATGGGACCAACAACGAAATCGCAAAAAAAATTATCAGCTGTCCCATATACAGGGTCCTTCTTAATATGTTGACACTTTTTCAATGGAATGATCAGACCGTCAAACTAAACATCTTTTTCTATGGGATCAACATCGATTCTGCAGGTTTGCAGTTTTGCATGGAACAGCAGATTTTTTTTTCGCGATTTCGATGTTGGTGCCATAGAGAAAGTTGTTCAGTTTGTCGGTTTGATCATCCCCTTAAAAAGTGTCAGCATATAAAGAAGGACCCTATATTTGGCTCGAATAGGTTTGCAGTTCTGTATGGAACAGCTGATTTTTATTTCGCGATTTCGATTTTGGTGCCATAGAAAAAGTTGTTCAGTTAGACGGTCTGATCATGCCATAAACAAACCAGTCTTTATAATTTTTATAACCCAAATAACGAAAAGGGAGTAGAAAAAATGAATTGATTGTACTCATGATACTGAACAAGAAAATAATTTATTTTTTTTTCGATTAGTTGGTTGCATTTAGTAAATATGAAAAGTCAAAATTAGTTTTTTGCTAATAAGCAAAAAAAAGCAAAGAAATTGCTAGGTTTCTTGGGGAAAGTTGTTCAGTATCATAAGTACAATCACCCTTCAAATTAATTAAACAGTGTACACTATATATATTTACCCCCTGTTGTATAACATACATGGGAAAAGACGAGCAAATGTAGTTAAATCATTATACAATAGCCACGGCACCCTATCATGGGCGTGCCCTACACGCTCATGGACGGTTGTAAGACGTAAATTGCTTTTTGGGAAACAGAATATTAGAAGAAAACACAACATATTTGTTTATTAAATTTATTGAAAAAGTAAGTATGAAATAAATATTATGCTTAGATTACATCATAATTATTGCTAAAATACTGTCACAGAATACACTTACGCCACAGAATATTATATTAGTACTACGTACAGAATGGCCACTCCCTCACTAACTTCAGATACAACACCTCACCCCGCGCTTTGAGAGAGATTCGAGTGTCGCCGTACAATGGGCATACAACAGGCGCGCACGTCCGAATTTAATTATGAAATTATGTGGTAGTAATAGGCAATTATCGTGAGATCGTTCTATGGCGAGCCTGGAGTGTGCTTACCAACAAGTCAGACACACAAATCAATCTAGCTAACAACTGTCCATATCCATTACACTAAGATAATTCGAGTAAAAATTTCACATCATTTTGTGTACATACTAAACATTATGATTCAATATAATATCAAATACGTAATATTAATGCTTAGTTTTAGTTTTCACTTGTAACACTTTTATTAGTGCTATAGTCTTGTTCTTTTCCATAGTCTATGGGCTCGTCATGCTTAGAATAGTTTCCCATAGCTACTTGAGCAATCGTATCAACCATAGCAGCAGTGTTCGAATACGAATGACTAGAAGGCGGCACCGGGCTCGCCAATTCTTCAGATTTAGATAATTTCAAAGGTTGACTATAATCTGCCATGTAGTCTGGCATAGTCGTCTTCTTAGTCAACTCTAGCATTTGATTCAAAAAGGAATCACCGCCCACTCGAGATGGGAGACTGTAGTCGGAAGCCTGAACATCCATAGAATCTGATTTAGAAGGCTCTATTTTTGAGGAGACACTTTCACTATGTTTCACAGAATCCAAAGAAACGTCCGGTTTTCCAGTACCAATACTGCCAAAGTCTGGTGGAAGGTAATCCTTGTTACCCTTTAACAAGTCGTGCGGGGATTTCATCAGTACACTCTGATCTAGACCAACTTTTGAAGATATCGGACTACTACTCGAGAGCGGTTTTAACAAAGATTCTTGCATTTTCATCAAAGAAGGAGACAAAAACATATTGTTTGCTGCCAGAGTCGATTTAGACATGGGATCGGGAATTCCAAGAATGCCTGCACTCGAATATTTACTTGCTGAAAATAGGGCATTGGCAATATCTGCTGAACTCATCATAAGATTGGAAGCGATACTGGCTGGAATAGGAGTTGCTGAAGTGGTGCTTGTTGAAGTACTAGTTGACGTTTTCTCGTAACTTCCAATACTGCTGGTCAAGTTTTGAAGTGACGCGGCATAAGATGGAGGATCGGGCAATTTGCTGCCAGTCAAGCTTGCTGCTAAACTAGTAGACATTCCTGGAGTAAGACCAGTGAGCATGCTATTAGCGGCAGCGAGACTCTCAAGGCTACTCGCCCCTAAAGGCAATGGCATGTTGGTCGACCCCAAACCGAGCGCCATACTCGTCAACATGTCCAATCCTGTCGGATAGTTCGATGGAAGTGACGGAGTCGTCGACTTTGAAGACTTGGATGATGTTGGCAGAACAGGTATATTTAACGGAGGTGTTTCAAACTTATGAGGGGATCCAGAGGCAATACCTGACGACACGTTTATGGGTGGAACACCAGCTGGTCGGCTGACCATCTGCTGTAAAGTACTGACCGAAGGAAAATTTGGTATAGATGTAGTTTGATTGGGCTTTGAGGCTGGAATAGGCTGTGGAACGGCCAGTAAAGCATCCAGATCTAGCTTATCATCGTGTTCCGATGCACATCCCAACTCATCGCGTATGAAATGCCACAGCAAACCATCGCTTTGTTCGCGAGGAAATTTCGGCGTCAACGTACACTTTAACTTATCTAAGAACGTAATATCTGGCTTAAAACTGTCCTTAAAGTTGATGAATGTCTCATCAGTAAAATTAAAATAATATTTAATGCTTTTCCTTATCTGTTCCATGGCATGAGTAGATAAATGACTGTCGTGTATCATGTTATACTGGAGTAATAATGGCCGAGGATATTCCGTAGGTCTCTGCTCCGGAGGCGGCATCACCCAGAAGAATGTTAACGATGACTCCAAAACTGGACTCTCTGGATTGTATGGAGCTGAAAACAAAAAGATTTTCAAACTTACATCCAATCAACACAATCAAAATATTCGTAAAATTCAAAAATGAGGTATACTTACAACAAAGAACACCAATGCATGGAATATACGATATTTCGGATGGCCCTCTCAATTTAATTTGGTATTCTAGTTGATTATCACAATCTCTGAGGCTCGGCATAGCAGGATTGGTGGGGTGAGAATGATACCAGCCAAGAAGTGTCAATCCAAGCTTCTCTATTTCCATTTGTATTTCTAACTCCACTAAAACCCTTGGTCTTGTATCGCTTTTACTTATCAAGCAGGGGAATGTATGTGTTATCATTAAATCTGTAAATTAATACATGAAGTATCATTAAAAGAATGTTGGGTTGGGATTGGATACTAAATAACCGTTTTTTTTAACACTAAATTCTATATTAGATTCAAGGCAGAAAGAAGGCAGTAAAAGCCTCCGTCCTCATTTGTAAAAACGCAAAAGGAACAACAACACTATAAAATGTGGAGCTCTAGTTATACACATTTTTCCAAGGATCTTTTCCGATTACCTATGATGGATCGTGCATTATAGTGAAATACATTTGTCTAATATGCCACACTTTTATACAATAGCACAGAATAGGTGATAGTATACTGGGTTCTTCTTAATATGCTGACACTTTTTTAAGGGGATGATCAGACCATCAAACTGAACAACTTTCTCTATGGGACCAACATCGAAATCGCGAAAAAAAAAGAACTGTTCCATACAAAACTGCAAACCTACTTTAGCCAATTGTATGGGACAGTTGATTTTTTTTTCGCTACGTCGATGTTGTTCCCATAGTGAAAGTTGTTCAGTGTGATGGTCTGATCATCCCCTTAAAAAGTGTCAGCATATTAAGTTGGACCCTGTATAGTTTGACAATAGCTCGTTATTTCGGCGACTGAAATAAATATGCAGCTAACAACATTATGATTTTATTTTAAGTTTAGGTGTGCAAATGAAGAGTATTGTAATGTATTGTATTGTAACAATCTTTTCAGGGTCAATTCCCACCAAAAGAGGCGTGAAGCGCAGCAGCCGCCGGTGCATTTCAGGGGAAATGTTAACTAGCATTTTGAATCTTATTGCTACTACGTTAAGGTTCAAATTGACTTGAAGAAAAGACGGGCCGCGCGGCGCCGCTCGGCCGCTCGTCCCGCCGCCCGCACACTACGCATCGCACTACGCACTTGTCATTATTACAACAAAAAAACGAAGTGGAGTAGGAAACCCCGAGGGAAGTCGCGAGGCGCCTCTTTTGGTGGGAATTTACCCTAATATGTAGGAAAAGTACTCACTATGACTATTGAGATCCCAAGTGCCTGCCAGATAACCATAAACCTCTTCTTTCTTCAAGTGACAATGTATGTCGAGAACGAGACAAGCATTAGAACTTACTGACACTAAAAATGGCTGTACTTTTCCCACTGACGAAAACGATACAGCTTCTATCAGCATATTGGCATCACTGGAAATTAAATTTGAACTTAACATACTGGGCGGAAATATAACGAGCTATGTGTAACCATTTTATGAGGAGTTCAGACTATGATCAAAGTCAATAACTTTTATCATGGGAGCAACAATTTTCGAAAAATATTCTGCTCCATGTAAAAGTCGGAAAAACTTTTTTTTTCCACGGTATTTATATTCTCTCTGATATTCAAAATTAATCTTACTATTATAAAACTGTAAGAGAAGTGTCTGTACATTGAAGATATTTACAAAAAAAAGGATGGTTTTAGGTGTCCCTGACTCCAAATCAACCTTTTTTCGAATTTTTGTCCGTTTGTTTGTGTGTTTGTTTGTGCGGGCATCACGCAAAAACTACTGAACCGATTTTGATGAAACTTTTTGTTTGATAGCTTAAGATCTGTCTTAAAATCTGGTATATAATTTGTACGGACGAAGTCGCGGGTTAACTCTAGTCTATAATTTAAAAAAAAGAATCAAATATAAGCAAGTGTACATACTGTTGCATCATTCTATTTGGCACAGTATTATGCTTCATAACTATTCTTTGTGGTGGTGGTTCTGGTGCACTCTCTACTTCCATCTCTGTCTCCTCTGAAAATTTAAAAAGGTTTGTTTTTTTTATTTACGCATGATAATTTTTATTGTCACTTCAAATAATAAAAGCAGTATATGCATCACATTTATTTTCAACATGCTTCATTCTATATTTCGACGGCGAAGTGTCAGGACCTTCAAAAACCATGATTTTGCAGAGGATGAAAAAAACTTCACGTACAGGGTGTAAGGAAAAGAAACATTAACCTTTAAACCACATACTCTACCCATCAAACTGAACAACTTTTACTACGGGAGCAGACCTGTCAGAACAACTTCTGCTGTTTAATACTAAACTGCAATACCTACTCGACTCAAACATATGGAACAACTGATTTTCTTTTTGTTATAACTTTTAGTATGGGAGCGAATCCTATAGTAAAAGTTGTTCAGTTTGATGGGTAAAGTATGTGGTTTAAAGGTTAATGATACTTTTCCTTACACCCTGTGTTTTCTAAAATTACAGACTTGAATATCTTTTAAGCGCATTTGGTGTCTTATTTTTATGTGGAAATGGTGTGCTATGAGCGGTTTCAATAAAAACATTGTTGTGATTAGTTTTTAGAGTCGTACTGCATTGAAATACTGAAAACGCCAAAATGTAAGCTAGGAGGTCCTGACACATCGTCGTCGATTTGCTTCATGATGGAAATAGCTATTCATCCAATTTTCACCCTAATTCTTACATGCTAATGGTGTTTCAAGGGGATGCAGACCATCCAACTGAACAACTTTCTCTATCGGACCAAAGAAGAAATCGCGATAAAAATCTGCTGTTCCATACAAAACTGCAATCCTTCTCGACCCAAATGTAAGAGACTGAGACGAACTATTTTTTTTCACGATTTAGATTTTCGTCTGGTCATCCTCTTAAAAAATCGTCAGCATATGAAGTTGGATCCTGTATAGAAAGCAGGACTCTCACAACTAACAGTTTTAGAGCGTCCACCGCGCAAAGCGCGCTCAGCGCGCGGCTTCTGGAAAATTAAACAGCACTGCTACGTGACGCGAGCACGCTTAACGCAGCAGACACCTTTCGTCGCCCTAGATATGACACCACATAACTACAAAATTAGGCAAACAGATTTTTTCACGCAGTAAGTTTCGTAAAGCGTTTCTGGTGATATCTCGTAAATTACTCGTTGTCAACAAAAAAATTACTTGCAGTTGCCACATCTAGGGCCACGCCTTTTAACCAACTAATTTCGTCGCCTACGCCGCAATGGGACAAACCTCAAAAACGAAGATTTCACAGAAGAGCTAATATAAGTTTTAATTTTCCGAATACGCTCTTATTTAACACATGTTTTGAGATACGCCGTCAATCTTTCTTCTTCATCGTCTTATTGGGCCGACACAGAGCCCGACAAATGGAGATTTTTGTATACTTAACAAACTTTTTTTTTACTGTTTTAGGTTCGCCCCTTTGCGGCGTTTGTTTTGCATTAAAACTTATCTACACTAATATTATAAAGAGGAAAGATTTGTACCTATTTTTGTATGTTTGTAATGAATAGGCTCAAAAAGTACTGAGCCAATTTAAAAAATTCTTTCACCAATAGAATGCTACATTCTTCCAATTTGACATAGGCTACATTTCATTTTGAAAAAAATTTGGGATCCTTGGTAAAATAGACAATTGTCTACCCCGTGCGAAGCCGGGACGGGCTGCTAGTCAAATATAACTTACCATCCGAGTGCATGTTTTCTCTCTGTATTTGTTTTTTACGAAGATATGAAGCCTTGATAGTGTCAAGTTTCTTGCCTCTGTACTTGACAGATGCCCATCCACATCCAGACCTCTTGTCAGGGTTAATGATGCGCTTACAATGTATAGCCCAAGCCGATGGGGAACAAAAGATTGTTTCTGTTTCATGAGACTTTATTTTACCATCTGGCTGGAGGTCGCCGACAAACTTTTGACCCTAGAGTTTACAACAAATAATAATTAGCTGGTTGCTGTTTTTACATACTCTATAATGTATAATATACTACAATACTCTATAAACTAATTTGTATTTCGTTCTGTGCAGGAATACATTATGGTATGGATCCATTTTTATATTTCAAATTATTGATTCACACATCTTTTCACGACGGAAGTGTATAAAAAGATGTATGAATGTGAATGAGGCTAAAGAGGTGTGTCAGAGTTGTAGCGTGTGGAGGTCCGAGGTCTCTGCCTGCCCCCATGGGACAATGGCGTGAGCTTATGTATGTATGTAAATTATTCATTTGCTGCTAAATTAGACTAGATTATAATGGGCTATGGATGGAGAAAAGAGAAAGTAAGCTTCTCCATTTCTAAAGGGAAAGATCTTCTACCACAATATGGGGACTTGCCATGGTAGTAGTGGAGCCGAATAAGTGAGAAAATTTCGGCCATTTGTGTGTGAGTATGAAAGTAATACTGCTAATGGTTATTCAGCGAATGGAGGGCCGGATGCAGTGTCAAAATTTATCAATAATAAAAAACATAAAAAAGCTCATATGCCAAACTACTCTGTCTCAAATGTATTTCCTAAATATGGAACCGATTGATAGCAAGCAAAGCAATATCAATATTTTCTCATACCAAATATTCAATAGTCATGGCAGCAATTCCTGGCTCCAGCAGTTTGTCTTCCAATAGCATCTGCAAAGTAACTCCTCTTCCTGGCATAGACTTGCTTCCAGTCTGAGTTTCTGACTCCTGAAAAATAAAACATGAAATCTATACATCAAGCTTTTAGATCAGAGCACAGATAAAATTTTAGAAAATCCACATATGGCAGGCCCATACAAAAATGACATTTAGTATGGTAATCTGTCTGTCATCGACAAGGCGATGAGGGCCGGCGGCTTCTCATATTAAATGTCATATTTGTATGGGCCCACCGTCAGTCACTGTCGGTAAATGTGTCTCAACCCTTATTCAATCATAAACTGTAAGAAACATTATTGAACAACTGTCTTTCTACAAATATTTTACCGAAATATGTTATGTTTTGTGATAAATGCCTGAATGGATTTAAATGAAATCTGGCACACAGACAGGTAGAATATGTTCAGGAGTGTGATTTTTGTAAGTCACATAGTTAAAATCATGATCGAATGATTCATAATCTCCGTAGTAATTTTGTCATTTTCTACTGCTGATTTAAACATGACTTTCAAAAGATTTACCTACTCCTGGATTGACACATGGGATACTAGTTGCAGGCAACAGCTGGTCTTATCTTAACTTTTATAAAACTGTAACAGAAGTACATTAAAGATATTTAAATAAAAAGATGATGATATGGTTTTTAGGTGTCCCTGACTCCAAATCAACCCATTTTTATAATTTTGATCAACGTTGGCTTAGTAATAGGATCCCGTTGGGGTACGGAACCTAAAAATGCAATGTTTTGTTACATCAAAAGTTAGGGGTTGGATTTAGAATATGCTACCTTCATCGAGCCCCTCCATTAAGGTTAACCTCCGATCCGATGGGGGTTCACCTCGACCTCCCTCGACTAACTTTAACCAAAATGTGTAACTGAACTAAGGGTTCCCTCTTCCTTGGTCAACAAGGTCAACAACTATGGAACTCTAAAAAACAAGCGGACAGTAAACAAAAACAAACCTCATCAGTAAAATCATCTCCGCTCCCGATTTCTTCCTTCTCCTCATAATGTTCTTTCTGTGTTTCGGCAGGTTTATCTAGTTTGTGTTCAACACCGATGTTGCTTGTAACGGTTTCCGTGTTGCTGACTGGTGTATTGTAAATATTTGTACCGGACATTAGCGCGGCGGCTAAATGCGATGTTTGCAAATCCATGATGATGTCTTTACGTTAAATAATTCGAGTTTTTAATTCATTTCAACCCAACAACATTTACAAAAAATCACAAAACAAAATTACTTTTTTTTTTTGCAATGGTGGTGTTTGTTGTTCGGATACATTCACGCCTAAAGCCGTGTCTCTTGCGCTTGTTTTTTAGCAAACATTATACAAAAACACGATACTAATGGGCGTGGCCATACACAACGAGAAAAAAATTGCGTCCCCCCTTTTCATGTAGGGCAGCATAAAAAATATTTTCAAGATTACATTTTACCACTTTGTCGGCGTGATAAATATGTATACCTATGTCAAATTACAGCTTCCTAGTACTAAGCGTCTCTGAGCTAAGCCGCGGACAGACGGACGGACGTGGCGAAATTATAAGGGATCCTTGTTGACTACGGAACCCTAAAACGAAACATTTTTCACTCTACCATTTTGTTTTGACCTACTGACGAAGAAAACATGTTTCGATTTGTTTCTACATTACGTAAATTTTAATCTCCACAGTCATTTAATTACACTCATTGAAGAACCTTTTAAAACATGTACGCACGGCGACAGATCAACCTACCCATAGTTGGACCTTATGTCCATGAACATAGAGTTCAACTATGGGTAGGTTGATCTGTCGCCGTGTGTACCTACCTACGCTGCGTCCCGAATTACGCCGACAGCGCTGTGAGCGCGATAAATATCGTTCCGATTTGACGTGAGCGCGTCCACAATCGAAAACGTGACGTCATTCATGACGTCACTACCGACGCCATCTTGCAATAACAGTGCTCACGGTTCGTGGCGTTAGCACTGTGAGCGAGTTGTCAAAAGTGACGTTTGATAGTTTTGTTCTAGTAAATTTTTGAGCGAATTTTCAAAAGTGACGCTTGACAGTTTTGCTGTCCTATATTTTTGGTTTGTTTAGGTCTCGATTTAGGTTTCTTTAGTAGTACTGGGTTTGATTATGTTCTAAAAAAGACGAATAAAAGTTTAATAACGATTAGTGATGAAGAAAATAATGTGAATATTTGAATGTTGTGGTGTGAACGGTGTGAGCGCGATATCTAGCGTTCCGAATTGGTAGAACGCTATCAGCGCTGTCGGCGCGCTAACGCAAATGAAACGGGTTTTAGCGCTGTAATCGATCACAGCACTGTTTTTATGAATCGGAACACACCGCTATACCACCTACTCACGGTGTGTTCCGATTCATAAAAACAGTGCTGTGATCGATGACAGCGCTAAAACCCGTTTCATTTGCGTTAGCGCGCCGACAGCGCTGATAGCGTTCTACCAATTCGGAACGCTAGATATCGCGCTCACACCGTTCACACCACAACATAATATTCACATTATTTTCTTCATCACTAATCGTTATTAAACTTTTATTCGTCTTCTTTAGAACATAATCAAACCCAGTACTACTAAAGAAACCTAAATCGAGACCTAAACAAACCAAAAATATAGGACAGCAAAACTGTCAAGCGTCACTTTTGAAAATTCGCTCAAAAATTTACTAGAACAAAACTATCAAACGTCACTTTTGACAACTCGCTCACAGTGCTAACGCCACGAACCGTGAGCACTGTTATTGCAAGATGGCGTCGGTAGTGACGTCATGAATGACGTCACGTTTTCGATTGTGGACGCGCTCACGTCAAATCGGAACGACATTTATCGCGCTCACAGCGCTGTCGGCGTAATTCGGGACGCAGCGTCATTATTAAAACATTTTAAAATGGTGCATGATCATTATTTTTAAATAACCTCCAAGAGATGTGACTCAAGTGGCAGTTGTCAAAAAGTGTAACAAAACCCCCTTTCAGCCTCGCGCGGGAATGTTTTCCATTGTCGACGGGAAACATCAAATATGTATAGTTGTGTGTGGCCACGCCCATTTCTATCGTGTTTTTGTCTAATGTATGCTAAAAAACAAGCGCAAGAGACACTACTTGAATAGACTATTGAGATAGATTTTTCTCTTCTTCTTCCTGCCCTTATCCCATTATTTGGGGTCGGCGCAATATGTCGTCTTCCTCCATTCATCTCTTTTAGCCGTCATTTCAGCGCACACACCCTTTTTACACATGTCATCTTTCACACAATCCATCCATCTTTTCTTTGGTCGTCCTCTCTTCATGCAGCCATCCACATTCAGATCTAACATTCGTCTTGTAATATGCCACTCATCTCTTCTCATCACATGTCCATACCACGATAACCGATTACCGCGCAGCTTTTCATTCACAGGAGCCACTTTCAAACTTCCTCTAATATACTCATTCCTAATCTTGTCCATTCTAGTAACCCCACACATCCATCTCAACATTCGCATCTCTGCTGCATGCAGTCGTTTTTCATCCGTCACTTTAACGGCCCAACACTCCGAGCCATACATGACGACAGGTCTTATGATGGTTTTATATATTTTCCCCTTCAACTTAAGGGGGATTCGGGAGTCACAGGTCATTCCCGTAACCTGTCGCCATTTCATCCACCCTAAGTTTATTCGGCGTTTCACGTCTCGATCTATATCGCCATCACTTTGTAGAAGTGAACCGAGGTACCGAAAATCGGAGCAGAGTGGCAAAGGTACGCCATCAAGCGTAATAGGCACAAAACTGGAGGTACCGCCGAAATCGCAGAACATGCATTCGGTTTTCGTTCTGCTGATTTTCAAGCCAACATTCTCCAGCCTTTGCTGCCATTTTGCCAGTCTGATCTGGACCTCGAGTCCATCTTCACCGACAAGCACAATGTCGTCGGCAAATAGCATGCACCAGGGTGCCTCTTCCTGAATGTCCGATGTCAAAGCATCCATTATCACCAGGAAGAGGTAAGGACTTAAAGCCGACCCTTGGTGCAAACCAACAGCCACACTAAATTTGTCGGTGGTACCAGCGGCCGATCGTACGCATGTACTGGATTTGCTGTACATTGCCCTAACCAACTCTATGTACTTACCAGGCATACCTTTCTCTCTTAGGGCCCACCACAAAACCTCACGAGGTACTCGATCGTATGCCTTCTCGAGGTCAACGAATACCATGTGCAAGTTCTTTTGTGCACGTTTATACTTCTCGCACAGTTGGCGTAGCGCAAAAACGGCATCCGTTGTACCCCGACCAGACATAAAACCGAACTGGTTTTGCGTAATTTCAGTTTCTTCTCGCATTCGTCTCTCTATTACCCTTTCCCATACTTTCATACTGTGTGACATAAGCTTTATTCCTCGATAGTTAATGCAATCCTGTATGTCACCCTTATTTTTATAGATGGGTACCAGTAAACTATTGCACCATTCATCAGGGATCACTTCTTCTTGCAATAACCTATTAAAGAATAAGGCCAGCCACTTAAATCCATCCACACTCAACAATTTCCATACTTCAACTGGTATTTCGTCTGGTCCTACGGCTTTCCCATTCTTCATACCTCGTACAGCCTTTTTTACCTCTTCCTCACTCACTTCCCTTACGAAACCAAGGTTTGTGGGTACATTTTCTAATATCCCACTCCAAACATTCTCTTCATTCATCAACCTTTCAAAATATACCTTCCAACGTTCTTTAATATCCTCATCTTTCGAAATAACTTTTCCTGCATCATCTTTTATACACCTTATATGGCAAATATCTTTCGAACTCTTATCTCTAGCCTTTGCCAGCCTGTACAGGTCTTTCTGCCCTTTGGAACTGTCGAGCGACTGGTATAATTGGTCCTGGGCTTTAGCTCTAGCAATGGCTACACATTTTTTCGCTTTCGTCTTACATTCTTTATAAACAATCTTCTTTGCCTCTTTGACACTCGCATCACTATCTTCGTTCTGCCACTCCTTAAAAGCAATCTTCTTTTCTTTCAGTATTTTTTGCACTTCTTCATTCCACCACCATGTATCCTTATCTATCATACCTTTTCCTCTCGATTCTCCTAAAACATCCTTCGCCACCATTCTGATACAACATGCCATCTCACTCCAGCATTCATTTACCGACAATTCTTCCATTTTCATTTCAATCATTCTATCTATTACTATTGAGATAGATTTTTCTATTCAAAACAAATGACATGATTTTTTGTCGGTGTTTCATTGTACGGGAAATCTGCTGTATTTATGAGTTCGATCCATTTGCTTTTTCTCATGAACAAAATTGAACAACAACAACGTCAAAAGCAAGAAAAAAAATTGCACAGTGCTGCCGCCTTAGCGCTTTCGGCGCTAGATCTTGCGCTTTTTTGGTATGTTTAGCGCCGTATCGCAGAATTTAGCGCGTAGCGGAGAATCTAGCGCTTTTTTAACGTTTAATAAAGCAACATTTTTTGGGTTGAAATATGCTATATTTTGTGTTTCTTGATTGAAATATATAATTGATAGCGCATATGGTCAAAACATGTCCATAGAGTGTACAGTGTTCGGGAGATTCAAATACGAACCCGAATACGAATACGAATCTGAAGTGCTAATATACATTTCACAAGAGATCTACGACTTGACTGACTTAGGAGTGGGTTTCGGAAACACTGATAAGTCTATTTAGAGCACTTTGAAGGACTATTTATGTGATAAGAATTTAGCGCTGAATCTAGCGCTTTTTTCACAGATTTAGCGCTCAATACATTTTTTGGGGTGGCAGCCCTGAAATTGCAACACCTGCTTATGGGACTGTCAGTGAGTTTGCTTGGCGCCATTGCTCTTGTTGTGTTTCGTGTTATTTAAAATTCGTAAAAAGTTGGTTTTAGTGATATTTGTGACATAATTTCGTGCGGATTGTGTACCAAACAGTTGCGTAAAGCGACCGACGTAACAGGAATCTCAAATAAATACGATAACAGAACATAAGTTTTGGTTCAAGTTAACTCGTACATGGTCATTTTGGCGGCAACGCGCGAGCTTACAAATCGACCATAGATTCATCGTCATCTATCATCCCATCATCAAAATAAAGAATCTAAAGAAAAAATAACGAATGGCTCAAAAGGACTAGTATCCAGAGCCGTTAAAGACATTTAAAAAAAAAAAAAAAAAACCTGCTTATGGATTTGGAATTGGACACAAACTATTTTATCTTTTAGAATTGGATTGTTAGATTTTTTAGCTTGTTTTAACCAAAAAACAATTTGTCTGTTCATTTAAGGGACGTTAGAATATTATATTGATGTTCACCCCCTATTCTGAAAAGTATTAGAATGGCAGTCGTAAAAACTCCGGTACTCAAAGTGATTTTGTGTGGTGAATATGGTGTGGGAAAAAGTTCTATATTTCGACGATTTATTAACAATACTTTTGTTCCAAACGCCGACAGAAGGTCTACATTAGGACTAGACCACTTTGAGAAGGTGTACCAAGTGGCAGACAAAGATGTTAAGGTAGGCCTTGAACATACTAATTATCATGTTAAAGACATTTAAAGAGGAAAGGCGGTCTGCAAAAAATTTGAGGAATAGGTTTTTAACACTTTCGCTGCTGAAGACCTACGTCGTAGGTCGGCGACAAATGGACTGCAGTGTTGAAGAACCCACATAACAAGTCGGTTCAATTGCATTTCGCCTGTGCTCATGACCTACCGCGCGAGTCACCGAAAACCATACGCGTGCGCGGGAGACCCGCGAAGCGAGCCACATTTATCGTTTCAACGGTACGACTGTGTGCACGACCTACGAGGGGGGTCAACTTTAGCACTGGCTGAGGATCATGATTTTGAGATTAGCAATGAAAGTGTTAACAGATCTATTACCGTCCCGCTGTTTCCGAGCAACCAAGCTACCAGTGCGAAACTGACAACTGCAGCTCTGAAAGATTTTACCTACATAAAATTGAATGATTTTACCTACATATACAAACTTAAATGTTTTGCGGCTCAAAAATTTTCAGAAAGTAAAACAATCTCTAAAACGATCTGTCAAAATCATGGAGCCACACCCCGGACACTGCCTACAAAAAATATAAATTGACAAGATGACGTCAGCAAAATGGAGTCTAGGGCTGCAATAATTTTTGCTGCATGCGGTATATGACTTTTTCGTAAATAAAATGCATTGACTCCCGTCTATTCAAAAAGAGTTTTTATCCTTCTTCCTGAGATTATATTTTCTTTGTTTCGAAAACATAAATTCTAGCGTGTCATTTGTGGTGTCAGTATAGGGTACAAGTAACCGCCGAGGTAACCAGAGGGCAATAGAGGGGGTGAGGTAAAAGTTGGTGGGCGGCATGGAGTGTCCATACTGTATGTAGTAATAGATACTCTTTCCTGGAGACTGTACGGACTAAATGGAACCTGTCTTTCCCTGACTTAATTTAAAACTTTATTTATATTCTAATATAATGTTTCAGTTACAACTATGGGATACTGGGGGAATGGAAAGAATCGCCTCAGTTACCTCAAGCTACTATAAATTTGCCGAGGCAGCAATTTTAGTGTTTTCACTCGACAATGCATCTTCGTTCCATGTTTTGAGTCAACATTTGCTGGATATCGTTACATATGCTGAAAATGCTAAAATATTTTTGTGTGGAAATAAATCTGACCTCGAGGGATCATCGCCGCAAGTAACAGATGCTGACATTGAAACATTCTGGTATGTGTTAATTTTATTTAAATGTTAGTCAATGTGATGAAATCAGTCTTACGCCTGCCACACAGATATGGAGATCAGTAGGATTTCGTATGGATTTCCCCCTCCAGAATTCCACTCGGAATTTCAAATCCATACGAAATCATAATTCTGTCTGGAATAATTCCACATGTATATGGCGGGTCCTATATTAGATAGGATACAATATTAGAAATACCAAAAAACATTTTAAAGTTCATAATATGTCCAGCAGTGGACATTATCAGCTGAGATGATGATGATGAAGACCAGACTGAAATATTTCTGTCCAACATGGCTATGCATCATTTTGGAAATTAAAACACCAGACAAGTAGGACTAGAGCCCTGAGGGTTCTGTACAAACTTAATATGTATGTAGATACCAACTGCACATGTAAGTTTGTAAAAAAAAAAAAATGTTTTTAATGAGTTACACAGACAACAAAGTGATCATAGAATGGTTCCGTTTTTTCCTTTTGAGGTATGGTACCCTAAAACTACCACTTTGAAAAGGTCCTTTCTAGAACTATATTGCCAGACAGAGAAAGACATCAAACCCCTTTCTCTTGCTTTTGGTGGTACATTAAGGGTTAATTCCCACTGAAAGAGCAGCATCTGGCATCATGCTGCATTTTACCTAGCATATTGAACTTTATCTGCAGTGAGATAAGATAAAATTTGAATTGACGGGATAGAATGCCAGTTCTGCCGCCGCGGTATGGCTTGGCTACCCGTTTTATAGCTTCAACTCAGCTGACATTTTACACAAAATAGATAAAGTTCAATATGGTATACCGCAAGCAGCCGGCGGCTCGTAGCTCTTACACCTCATAGAGTTCCTATTGTTTTTTGCATTGATCTTCATTCTTTGTTTACTTAGATTAATAGAGCACTACTTTTTTATTTATTTTCAGTGAGCAGTGTCACAATCTAATCAGCACTACATACAAAACATCATGCAAGTCTGGTAAAGGTCTAGAGGAAATGTTTTCAGACATTGCTCTTCAACTTGTGGAGTCAAATCGGTCACGGATCGAGCTGCAGACACTAGATCACAATAGCTTTAAGATATCTAACCCTGATCCACCCGAGGAGCCTCCCTGCAGCTGCTAATACCTTCCTTGAGATATCCTTTCTATCTTACTCTATTTCTAAATAATAATAGCACTAAGTACTAAGAAATAAATAATTAAAATCATTATACCTTCAAGTAGAAATGCAATTATCATTTTTAGAACTTGCAGTATGTGACGCAAGCAGAGCTTATTCAATTAAGTTAATTTTGTTTGTCAGACAACAAATAACTTTATCATGGAATTAAATAAAATGCATAGTTCAGAATATTTAGGCCGAGATTCAGAGATTTCTATTTCAGCATGAGCAAAGTCAAAAGTATGGTCGAAAATATATAGATTTTGACATATCGGGAGTTCACACTTTAAAAAAATCGGCCAAGTGAGAGTCGGACTTGCGCACGGAGGGTTCTGCACGACAATATTTACGATAGAAAATAAACTTTTCTTGTATGGGGTTTCCCTTAATTTTGTACTTTTTTTTAATGATTTGTTAGTATATAGCTTAGGCTTATGAATAGGGTACCGTTGGCACCCTTTGGGTACTTCTGGGTCATTGAATCTCTGCCTTAGTATTTCTAATAATAATGCTTCCTGAATGTTTGTTTATTAGTTCACAAAGAAATAGCACAAAATGTAAGTGAACGAACAATTACACCAGTGCAGCCAGCTTGTATCAGGGGCTTGTATACACTTACCAATATTCCTATTAATATTCCATGACTGTACATGTCCTGTCCAGTTGAAAATCTGTCCAGCTAAGAATCTATACAGTTGAGAATATGTCCAGTTGCTACAGAGGGGCTCAGCTTAGGCCCAATTAAAATTAGTCTTTGCCAAAAGTGTGAGCCATTCCCATCGATATAAACCAACAATACCTTTGCCAGCTTCCTGCCTGGGCATTCCATACGTGACAACTGAATAATATTATTTCAACTGCATTATAATAACCAGTATTATTTTGAGTGTTTTATTTAATTATTTGCTAACTTGCAAAATGTATTCTTCATCATTCTTTACTTAGATGTAATTAAGTGTAGTGTTATAATTATAATCATATAATTATTGAGAGGGTGAAAGTGAACACTAGCTTTAATATGACGGCCAGATTTTTATTTAATTATAATTTGATTTTAACATGAACAATTGGAATCTCTTACCTATAATTTGACTATTGTTGTTTTGTACTATATACATACAATATACATTTTGTGTTGTTTGTTAAGATGTTGTTTTATTTTGTATACCATGAGACTTATTTAAAAGTTTCAGTTGATAAAATAAAAGCCTAATTTCAGTTTAAAACTGTTTATAATTAACAAAGTAAATATATTTACATTTGTGTAGCAGCCAAGAATATTGTGGAGACATGCTAATGTTTACCTTGAAGGTTTAGCTTGAGTTATTAAATGATCTTGTTAGCAAATATCTACAATATGTTTAGCGTTTAAAGTGTTAATTGCAACAAGAGAATATGAAATAGTAGTGTCAGTTTTACTTTACACAACACCTGATATCACAAAATTAATTTAACATGTTGCAAAACACAAGAGCTGGAACGAATAATGAAATATATAGTTACATAAATTACACTTACATTTATAATCGATTTTTTTTAGAATTTTTGATCAAGGATTTCTTGATTGCTTTAGCTTATTTGTCATTATTTAAATTTAGCAGATCTGCAACATAACTATGCTCTAAACCTACGATTGGAATTGTTCCTCTATACCAAGGCTGATCAAACCAATTTTGGAGGAGGGCCACAATTTTGATTCCATCACTTAATCAAAACCAAAAACGTCAGTGAGCTGCTGTTGGTGGGCAAATTCAATTGTGTTGGCGGGCCATTTTGTAGCCCGCGGGCCTGGGGTTGAGCAGCCTTGCTCTATACATTATGTACTATGTTGACTTGTAATTAGATGTCCTGTATGCATTTAATGTTGCGACCACTGTATAGTTTTAATGTCTACGCCTTCTTGAACCATTTCCCAAAGGGGGCTCATTTCTCTGAGGCGCTCCACATGTCGGATTGTTTTTTCGGCTGTGTAATCAACTTCATCCATTGTTGTGAATCTGCCCAGGCCAAATCTAAAATGATCAAGATTTAATTTATTATACTCAATAATAAAACTCAATAAGCCAAGTTGACAATGTCATCATCATCAGTTTGTTTACATGCCACTGCAGAGCACTGGCCTACCCTCAGGGAGGGTGTATGGGCGTTAGTCCGCCACGCGTGCCCACTGCGGATTGGTACACTTAACCTACACATCAGAATTTATTCTTCAGCTTATGCAGGTTTCCTCACGATGGTTTTCTTCACCGTTTGAGAGCAGTCGGTATTATGTACATAAGTTAGGAAAACTCATTGGTACGTGGCATGTCATCCGTGCTGATTCGAACCCGGACCTCAAGATTGAGTTTCCATACCTCTCCGCAACGCGCCACCGACGCTAATATTAATTGTTTGTTTTCATCATTATCATCAACCTACATCCCTTGTATCGTAGCTTGCATCAGGTATGGTATCTCAAATTAAGTTTCAACGACTACATATAGGGCCCTTAATATGCTGACACTTTTAAGGGGATGATCAGACCATCAAAATGACCAACTATCTCGAATGGCACCAACATGGATATTGCGAAAAAAACGCTGTTTCATACAAAACTGCTAACCTACTCGAGCCAAATGTATGGGACAGCAGATTTTATTTTCGCTATTTCGATGTTGGTCCCGTAGAGAAAGTTGTTCAGTTTGATGGTCTAATCATCCCTTTAAAAAAGTCTAAGCATATTAAGTTGGACCCTGTATAAGTAACTAACATAACATAATACTTAAAACTATATCAATAAGGTTCATTATTGAATGTAAATGTGGAGGCCACAGCCTGATAAAGGGTTAGACATCCCACTGTAGGGCACCTACCCTCGGATGTACGGGTATTACCAACAAGCGTGCGCATTATACAGGGTCCTTCTTAGTATGCTGACACTTTTTAAGGGGATGATCAGACCATCAAACTGAACAACTTTCTCTAATGGGACCAACATCGAAATCGCGAAAATAAAATCAGCTGTCCCATACATTTGGCTTGAGTAGGTTTGCAGTTTTGTATGGAATAGCTGTTTTTTTCGCGATTTCGATGATAGTCCCATAGAGTAATTTGTTCAGTTTGACGGTCTGATCATCTCCTTAAAAAAGTGTCAGCGTATTAAGAATGACTCTATATCATTTTACTTCGATTCCATTACCGTGGGTATCCGTGGGTATTAAATTAATGGAAATGATGTACCTTATTGAACTGTGTGCCAAGTCTTCGTCAGTGCCAATAGCTCTTAAAACATACGATGGTTCAAGCGAGGCTGAAGTACAAGCTGATCCACTTGACAGAGCTACGTCTTTAAGAGCCATCAATAAAGATTCACCTGTAATAATTTAACTCATTATAAATTATTTTCAGCTAGACAGAACAGCTGATAAAAGAAAATAAGTATGTGAAATACATGAATATACAATAAGCAGATAGTAGAAATAGAGTTGAAAATAGCGTGCAAAGAGATCCATGTTCCTGTGACGTGTTCGCATTATGCCTTGCACACTATTTTCAAATCTATTTTAATAGTCATTGAGTTCATTATCGACTGAATAATGAAAACTGCTCGAACAGTTCTCCGCTAGGTGAACGCTGACCCTAAAAACTCAAAATCTCGTTTCATAGATGGCGCTGATTCCTTGCCCGCGAGTTTCGACGACAACAATTTCGAATATACTACTCTTTTCAGTTACCTAAGCTACCTCTCTTACGTAGTTGGTTTGGTTCATAATATTGGAAGACCGATTTATTTTAGAATATCTACTCGCGGGCAAGGAGACAGCGCCATCTAGGAGATGGGCTTTTGAGCCTTTTCCGACGTACGGCCACTAAAGAGTATAGCACTCTTCTTGTCTTTTACTCTATGCCATAAGTAAGCCAACCAAGATGATGGTTAGGTATAACAAAGTGTGAGATAAAAATTGAAGATTCTTCCTAAATTATTTCTTTGTGGGAATGGTACCAGGGGGTTAAATCGCTCGACAATCAAATACAACAAATATGAAGGGACAGCCCTCTGCAAACTGAAACGGTGTGTATGGGACAGTTGATTTTTTTCGCGTTTCCGGAGGTAGGCTCCATAGTGAAAGTTGTTCAGTTTGATGGTCTGAGTTCACCGTTTCAGTTTGCGGAGGGCTATCCCTTACACCCTGTACAAATCAAAAATAAAACCTTGTTATGTGACTACATACCTTCAACATATGCAAAAGACAAATTAATACATCCTTGATATGTCTGTTCCAAATCACCATTCCTTATTACATGGGTTAGTTTTGAGTAAATCTTGTCTAAGAATCTCTTCGCTAATTTTTCTGTCCATGCATGGTCATATGCCATTTCGCGTTGTGCGATTTCGCAAGCGGCACCTGGAATATGTTTAACAAGTTGTTATTATATAGCCACATAGTACTTACTCTCTTTTTTATACTGTGCTTACAATATACTTTGACGCCCCGATAGCACAGTCTGTAGTGAACCTGCCTGCTGTGTCGAGGGTAGCGGGTTCGAATCCCGTAAGGGACAAATATTTGTATGATGAATATAAATATTTGTACCCGAGTCATGGATATTTGTATCTATATATGTATTCTATATCGTTGTCTAGTCATCATAACACAAGTCCAGGCTAGATTCTGGTACTTTAAATGTGACTAGAATTTGTGTGACAATGTCCAAGATATTTAGTTTATTATTTTTTAATATCACAAAGAAAAAAGGCAAAAATCGTTTTTTTTTTTCAACTATTATTGATTATAACCTGTTACAGCCATGTTGTGCTATTTCGAATCAAATTAAGGACGTCCCCTTAAGACGCAATAGATTGAAAATTTCATTCTCTGGCTAGTGGGCTCGGTAGCGAAATTGGATAACGCACTTCCCCGGTTTGGAAGAGTACGGGTTCAAGTCCCGCCCGAGACGAATTTTTCAATCTGTAATTTGATTTTATTATTTTGTTAAAACCCCTTTCCCTTTTGCAATTTTACACACTATTACGGCCAGTATTACGACTAAGGGTAAGATCAAATTACTCAATCTCTGAGTGGGCATCATACAAATCTCTGAATATTCGTTTTCTTAACTTTAATTCAAAAAGAGACGGTATACTTTTATACAGGGTGTTAGGGTTGCATTACTTTAAGGGGTGGTTACTTTAAGGGGGACCCATGATACTGAACAAAATTAGCTGCTGTCCAAAATAAATTTTTGGACTTTTACATACTAAATGCAATCAGTGCCCCTAGACAAAGTATCTTTCGATTAGCGTTAAACACAGTAGAAAACATAAAAATGTATGGACTTGATGTATGGTGACGAAAGCAAACGTCAAAATGTTTCGATCGTTAATGTCAAATCCATACATTCTGTAATTTTCTACTAGCGTCAACGCCAATAGAATGTAGAACTTTGTCTAGGGGGGCAGCTAATTCAACGTTTAGATGAAAATACGATTTTTTTTTGGGAATTTCCTACAGGTTTCTTAGGGAAAGTTGTTCAGTATCATGAGTACAATCACTCCCTAAAGTAATGCAACTGTTTACACTAACATCCTGGATATTAATAGTTTACCCGCGTCTTCTTCCGCACAAATTATATACCAAATCATAAGCTATCAAACAAAAAATGTTTTATCAAAATCGATTCAGTAGTTAAAAAACAAACAGACACCTAAAAAGTCTTAGTGTCAGTGACACCTAAAAATCGAATAGTAACTTTTTTTTTAAATATTGTGAATTTACAGACAATTCTGTTACAGTTTTATAATTAGTTATAAGATTTCATTCATTTAAATACAATAGGAATGAGTCTTTGTGATCAGTTCTCTTACCCAATCCCACGACTAAAGGTGTTGGTACAGTTCCACTTCTCATTCCCCTCTCTTGCCCTCCGCCACTTTGAATGGGCTCCACGCGAACTCTGGGTCTCCGCCTGATATACAGAGCCCCAACACCTTTCGGTCCATATACTTTGTGACCAGAAAGAGACATCAAATCAATATTCATTTCGTTCACATCCATTGGCATTTTCCCGATAGCTTGAGCTGCATCAGTATGGAAAAATACTTTTTTGCTTTTGCAAATGGCTCCAATTTCTGCAACTGGTTGTTTCACACCTGAAATTAAGGCAGTGACAGCATTATTGTAAACATTTTGTTTTCTAATATTGATGCAAGTATGGAAACAAACAAAAATTATTATTTCCTTTTTAGAGAAAAAGAATAATAGTCTTTATCTTGATATATTTTATGACACAGTTTGGCTATTATGTATCGTTAAATAGGTTTATAAAGGTGCAGTTCCGATGCCAGCGGCCGATGCAACTGACGCGCGCGTCTGACGCGTGGTTCTGTCATATGCCATTTGTCTATCGCATCGGCCGCGCGTGTCTGACGCACGCGTCAGTCGCTGGCATCGGAAGCGGTGCCATACGTTTTCATAGTAACTAGGGAAATCAGTCAGCCGTCGTCGCCGCGTCGACGGCGTATTTTGTAATGTGTCTCAACCCTTATGAATCTGAATTAAGGCTAAAATGAGAACAAAGTGAAGAAGATGAAGCAGAAGAAATAAATGTATTTACCTATTTCATTGTTAACAGTCATGATAGAAACAAGACTAGTCTCAGGTGTCAGCGATTTCTCCAATTCTTTTAGACTGATTATTCCGTTCGGTCCAACAGGAAGGTATGTTACTTTGAAACCTTCTCCTTCCAAAGCTCTGCATGAATCCAGTACACATTTATGCTCCTGTATGTAACATTTACAGGGTGTTAGGGTAAACAGTAGCATTACTTAAAGGGGTGGTTGTACCCATGATACTGATCAACTTTCCCTAAGATCAAACATTTTTGGGAGTATCCGTACAGTATGTAGTACCATACTCTTCCTTGTACTATGACAATGCTATACACAAACTAAAGAAATTACTGACCAATTATTTAGCAATATGTATTCTACATCTCCCGTCACACTGGACAGAGTTTTGATACTACTACTAAAACATTGATGTTCTGAGTTTCCAGAATATCTCTGACTACCCCTTCGGGGAATATAATCGTGAGCATTTGAAGAGAACCAAAAAATAACTTACAATTTGTGTAGTAACAACGTGCTTCTTTCTCGGTGCGTAAAACCGTGCAACTCCTTTCACAGATATATTATTTGACTCGGTTGCACCGGATGTGAAGATAATTTCCTTTGGGTCAGCATTTATTAGACTTGCTACCTGCTCCCTAGCTTTTTCTACAGCCGCTTCGCTTTCCCATCCGTAAGCATGTGTCCGAGAGTGAGGGTTGCCATGGTAACTAACAAAGTATGGCAACATCGCATCAAGGACTCTGGGATCCTGAAATATTTTGTAGATAGAAACATTGGGCAAGGGTGATAAACTAATGTCTATGCACCTTGAGGGTAGGCCTTAGTCCTGCAGTGAGACATATGTATAGTATGATGTTGATAATATTTTAGATAGATAACCTATTTGGGCCTGTTTCACCCTAAGAGGAAGGATCTCTCTTTAAGACTAGAGTGAGCCATACCAATTGTAAAGTGTCCCCTTTTTTGACGTTTAGGTTTGAGTGTGTGGTGTCAAGTAGTATGGACAAAAGGCACAGAGTGACATATGGCCTTATGTTTACGGTCACTTTTCACACACATTAGCTCAAAAAAAAGGGGACAGCCGCATAAACAAATATCTATAGTTCCGTCTCCGTCTACTATTAAAGGTATGTCATAAGACAAAAGAGACCAACTACAATCGTAAATTTATGCGGACTCTATGGAGATCCTTCCTCTTAGGTTTCACCACTTACAAATAAGTTCTTAGCTTATCTGACAGATAATTTTTTTTTTTTTTTAATGACATATACAGCGTTGCTCAGGGAGCATTTACTGCTTTTTACTGCGAACTATTGGAGGGACCAGAAGGGTCACCGAGCCAATTGAATGAACTTAAGCAACCGACCTAGGAGCACCCCAGGGGGGTACGGACCTCGGCATAGGACGTTGCTGGGGCTACGCGGCGGATTGGGTAGCTGGGATCGGTGAGAAACAGATCATTTGACATATATCTTTCATACAATCATTTAGGGCCTCTAACTAAATGTTTTATGTGTGATTTATAATTTTCTTAAATCAACCGAAATTTGTTTACGTATGAACTTAGATGATTTAGTAATTATAGTTTTACACATTAGTGACCCATTAGTTCATCTTTTTGTGTACAATAAACTGTTATAATTAGTGCCCGCTGACACATGCCCGCTTTCTGTTGCCTTTATATAGGCCATCAGCATTGTATGCATCACATCATACATGGGCATGTATAAAACAGTTCTGATGACTGACTAACAGACAACCTAAAACACTGAAGATAGAAAAATGATCTTTGGAATGCATATGCTACAGAGGATGAGGGTGTACTCAGACAGGATTTTTCGAAAATCAACCCCACGATCAGGGGAGGATTGCATCAAGTTTTCCAAAATCCATGTGGATGGTGGATGTCATAGGCAAAAGCTAGTAGCAAATAAGAGGGTAGGTATTGTTAATAGGGTTTATACATGGATATAAAACAATAGATTCCAACTTTCCTTACAAGCATGGAAACACGAAAATTGGCCATGGCGTTAATGTTCATCCTTCCTTCGTATGTTTCCGTCAATGTTTCCAACGTGTTCACTTTGACCCTTTCTATCCAATGACACAATTATCTTCCTCTTAGGTTTTATGTATGATAGAAAGGGACAAAGTTAACACATGTTGTACTACAATGTGTTGTAGAGTTTCTGGCCGCATCTCCTCTACAACGAATCACCTACCGATGCGGTGGTAGATTCAAAAACTTGACGTTAAAAAGTAATCTATGTGATATTATTTTGAATTAACAATTTTGACTTTGACTTTGACATTGAAAACATGGATGGAAATTTATGAAAGAAGGTTGAACATAACCGACCGCGATGGCCTTTTTTCATGTCTCACCGCTTGTAAGGCAGTCTGTTCTCCAGGTATAGACAATACCTAAGCCAGCTTCCTTGGGTTTTTACTTCACAGTTCATCATTCTTTCAATTCTCACAGATCTTTGATATTTTTTGACCTTATTGGTATAAAACTAGAGATCAACAAACTATACCATACAAACATAGAGTACACAATAGGTTTATTGAGGTGATTATTAAAATTTTTTCATTTTTTTCAGTAATTAGTGAAATAAAATTATGCAATTCTCACCACTGGTGTTGTCGCTTGAGCATCAAAGTACAGTGGTCTACCAACTTCTTCATGTTTCAATGAAAATTTATCATTATCAGCTGAAAAAACAAAGTTACGACGTTTTTATTTTTGTGATTTACGACGTAATAAAAATTTGTATGCAGGAGCAATCTAACCAAGAATATCTCTTGAACAGTAGGAGATTGTTATCGAGCAATAATATCTTAAGATTAATTTCACACGCCTTTATCTCACTCATTTGGTATTTTGCATTTTCAGCATGTTGAAACCAACATTGGTCAGTACCGGTAGAAGTAAAAATCATGAAAAATCTGTTTTGTTTACCTGAACTTGAGAACAATCTTTGGCATTGAACGAATATCGCGAAGTGGTTTTCCCGAGGCGCAGTGACTTTCGACAAGGTTTTAGAAACAGCAGGTGCGATACCTTTAGCTAAACGATACATTTTTCAATCTTTTTCTTTAATTTTACAAAATAATGTGGTTTGACGGACGTTCAATTTTTTGCAATTTTTTGTGACAAGAAATCCACAGAACATATTAGTGATGTGTAGCAAGCTACAGATGCGACAGTGAAATTTGCACCTAGTTCCAATATTTCCGTTTTGGCGCTGCTGTCGTCAAGCTAGTTAGTGTAGAACTTTTAGTTATAGGTATGTATACAGTTATTTCGGAATGCAAAAATAGGGATATTTGACCAAGGAACAAAGTAACAAACGATATTATTATGTCATACAACGGAGAAGAATTAGAGCTTCTCAAGAATTCTCAACTCAAACGAACATACCAGGAAAAACACAAGACATAAGGTTCTGACGCAACAACACGGCATAACGCTGCTGTTGCTGTAAGTTCAATATGGCGTCCTATTATCGTCCAATCCAATCAATAATGACGTTCACAGATTATTAAGAATAATGTCGTTTCACGAGGGAAAATGAGAGTTCAGCGCCAAAACTGCTAGATCGGAACTACAGCTGTCATAGACCTGAAGAAATCGAATGACATGAAAACGTTTTTTTTTATTGCTTTGTTTTGGTTTTGATTTTGTTGTATTCTACGATTTGCACAAGAAATTGAATATTTCACTTGTTACATAATGGTTTACTTACATTTTCCGTCTAATTTGACCGAAGAGGAATATATGCTACAAGCAAAATATCAGAAGTTGAAGAAAAAGAAAAAAGCACTTCAAGCATTAAAAGCGCCAAAACAGGAGCCAGAGAAGCCTATTCTGCCTAAAAGGCCAACTGAAGCCCGTGATGCTCGTGAAATAGCTCGAAAGTTGATAAAAAGTGGGGCTATTCAGGCAATAAAAAGTCCTCCACCCCAGCCACAGAATGCTACTTTCAAACGACCAAGAGCAGGTAATGAATTGTGACTTCTGGGAAAATGGACCTTGTTGTCGGTTATAGATTCCAAGATATCTATTTTTGGATCCATTAATAACTCCATACCGACAAAAAGGTTCCTTTAGGAGCAATCATAACCAAAAGTTGAACCTTTTTAATGCCAACGACGGATATATCAGTATAACATGTTGACTGCCAGTAACGTTATCTGTTAAAACAAGTCATAGGAATGATCAGACAGCAAAAAGCATGATCATAAAATATAAAAGTAATCTTTGACTAATTATTATAAGGACTAGCCTTGCAGTAGCATTTCCCCTCTGCCACGGTATAAGCACAATTGATCTTGTGCATTTAAATTCAATTTTACACCTTATCACTAAACGAGACAGCCTATAATTGCAAAATAATAACTTCGAACTTAGAACGTTTGGGGTTCACACGAGACTACTTTTCATGATTTTTAACATTCAAAATTAGAATCTAAAGTTATGGGGAATAAAATCCAAAGTTGCGGATTTCATGTTACCTCGCCCCCTGCAAAAAGTGGTAGAAATGTTTGTTAGTAGAATTACACGCGTAACCAGTCCACATATAAATAGTCAAAGAAAGTAATAGAGTTTACCCACAACTTCATCCGCTCAAATTATTTACTAGATTTTAATTCAAATCTTAAGCTATCAAACAAGAAAAGTTTCATCGAAATCGGTTCAGTAGTTTTTGTGTGATGCTGTTTCAAACACACAAACAAACTGACAAAGATTCTAAAAAAGATTGATTCAGAGGGACACCTATAAACAGTAGGCAAAATCTATTGTTTATCTAATTATTTCACAGGTCGAGAACGAAAGCTAAGCGGTTCAGCAGGTGCAGCAGGCGGTGTGGCCTCCTATCAACCATTCAGTGCCTCCCAGGAACCTCCTCCTCCCGAAGAGAAGCCCGCTCCTAGGGTTAAATACCTTTATGACTCCTTTGTCACTGCCAGAGAGAAGTTAGTATTTTAATGCATACTAGAGTTTACAAATGGGTCATTCTTAATATGCTGACACTTTTTGAAGGGGATGATCAGACCGTCAAACTGAACAACTTTCTCTATGGGACCAACATCGAAATCGCAAAAAAAAAAACAGCTGTCCCATATGTTTGGCTCGAGAAGGTTTCCAGGATCATATGGGACAGCAGATTTTTTTTCGCGATTTCGACATTGATCCCATAGAGGAAGTTGTTCAGTTTGATGGTCTGATCATTCCCTCAAACTGTCAGCATTAAGAAGGACCCTATATACCAGATTTTAAGTCAAAATAAGCTTTCAAACAAAAAATGTTTCGTCAAAATTGGTTCAGCGGTGGAGTCCCAGTTAGGTGCAATAACTTGAACGTTGAGTTCTGTAACTCTTTTAGTACAAATTTACAAATCAAAATGTAGAAATTTATCTTAAGAGGATATGTGAAAAAAATAGGATTCTTCAAAGCATCATATATCATGAAGTACTAAGAGTAGGAGTATGATTTGCGGATACGTGTAAATTGAACATATCATTGAAATTTTGATTAGAGCCAAAAAACTATTAAGAGACATTTTCTCGATAGAAAAATAAGCCAAAGTAGCCTCAGTCTTTATCGATAAACGCTTAGAACTGCTAAACGGTGAATAATAGAAACACGAGACTTGATTAAAAAAAAAGAGATTGATATTTTATAAAGTTTGATTAGAGCAGAAATGAACTTACATAAATAGTACAATCACAATTAAATAAAGATTGTTTTACGCTTGCGTCGTTTCATGCGCGCGCGCCGCCCCATCTCTTTCTCTCGCATCAGGCAGCATTTCGCTTCAATTATTTTTTGACATAGGCCCTTAATGCAGTAGTGGCACTAAGCAAGACGGATAAACAGCTACCAGAGGTCCTAGCATGTTGTATATGACATAATTATCCTGCACCAACATAACTTGCGACTATCCTATGTCACGCTAGCCCCAATGGACGATTTCCGCCTCAACATCACCTATGCTAAAAACATCCTTGATTTCAGGGAAGAAAAAGGTCCCAGAACCGTTCCTGGAGGTGAGACACCGAATGCAGCTGCTGCAAGGAGTAGCACCCTTATGGTGGCAGGAGCTCGAATCACAGAGGAGGTGATCAGACGACGGCTGGCCACGTTTGAACCATTCACATTCACACATGAAGCTGATGACGAAAAGTGAGTAACTTGTTATTGTATTGTCAAGTGTTTTGTATCACAGTAATAAATACCGTTGAATTGAAAAGTTTGTGTTAGAAATCATGAAGTTGGTGTTATTTCTCCATCTAAATACAAGGACAATAGATATGTACAAAAGTCCGTAAACAACAATAAAAAAAGGAGTACAGATCTTATGCAATGTGTCTTGACCCTAAGTCACGTCTTTAGCTATACATTGCCTTAGGGTCGGTGTCCATCGAACCAATCAAAAGTAAAAATCTCATAATTTTTGGAAATGCTGTTACTTTCTCGGCCCTATAGCCCTCAAAGGTGAAGTCCTATGACAAAAGTGTGTAGAACTTGTTTTGTAGGCAATTTTGTCAGCTTTAATTTGTTGATACACAACTTTTCGATATGGCTTTTAGATTCCGAAAAATAAGCGAAAAACTGAAAAATGTCACCTTTAGGTTTTTTAAGGGTTCCTAGGGTTTTCAAGTCTCGCATTCACTACTCACAAAACGGCGGCAAATTTACACAGTATACCTAACCTATTGCCATTCACCCCTCGGTGGGGATCGGCCGTCAAGCGTACCTGAGCTGTGGAGTGAGACATGCCTGGTTTAGTATGGGAAGCCGTCCGTCGTCGTCGACGAAACATGCATTTTGTTTGGGCCCGCCGTCGGTTAATGTGTCTCAACCCTTAAGCTTAAGAAGTTAGGTATAAGGCAAGAAGAATACCATTCCAAAGAAAAAAATGTTTCTTTCAAAATAATAAACTGTCTATTCTTTCTCCACAGGGCGTTTTTGACATTTGAGTCGGCGGAGACAGCTGCTCTTGCGCAAACAGGCTTAGACGGCAACGAGGAGGGCTGGAGAGTGACCCCGGCGCGCCGGCCGCCGCCGACCACCGCCGCCTGGACCCCGCCCGTCACGCCTCGCAACCCTCCACCACCTAAAGATTCTAAGCGCACTTTATTGACATATGACGATATCTTTGACTAGGAATTAAATGTTATTTGTGTATATAATTATGTTGTTATACTTATACCTACTACACTGACATGAAATAGTAGCTTCTAGTAGTGACTAACATATAATCAAGACGTCAACAGTTTGCTAGTAAAAACAAGGTAAGTCTGTCTTTTAACCTATTTACCATTTTCGGAATGGACTACGCCCCACTGCAGGGCACGCGCCAATCTTTTTGAAATCAAGTAAAGAGGTGTTTTTCAAAAAATGTGTCATTTGGAAAAGAACCTTGTCCTATGAAGTAAGCATGCCTTATAAAATATCATAATGTTACTAAATAGTCTAGGAAAAATAAGGTTTGAGATTGCATTAAAGACACTTTAGTAAATTGTGTTTGAAATAATATTACTGTTAGTTTATAACACTTTTGTCGAGATTTCGTGGTTATATATAAAATCGGAAATACCTTAAAATCGATATTAATGTACAAATGGCAAGCTTATTTCTAAAAATATTTCGACCAGCATACCAGCAATAGAGACAGTTAATTATCAAAAGGCAAATTTAATGTGTAAAAACAAACAGTAAATAATTTAGTTTTGAGGTTATAATTTTTGAAGACTTACAAAATATTAAATATCTACCCAAATTAACGATATTAACCGTGGATTATAATTGTTATAAGTAAAACGTATTGAACGAAGCCATCCTGTACAAAATCACCAGTTTTCCATTTTTTGTTCATACCTAAATTTAATGTTTTGTAAATGTCTTAATTATTCAATAATAAAACTTAAAAAATCGGGGATTATTGAGAATTTATGTTTTTCAGGCATGTATCTACTATATTCTAAATTTTCACCAAAAGTGCAATTAATGCAACCTACTCCATACAAAAATCCGTAGATTTCCCCGACTAAAAGTCCGGCCGCTGAAACGCTGAATTTTATGGAAACTGTCAAACGCAATCTTTCAACGGCCGGACATTATACCGAGTGACGGCTGAGAGAGTAAGATGTACCTAGCGGCACCACTGTGTAATAGAAAGAGATAGGTAACGCGAAGCAATAGAACCATTTTTGAAACTGTTTGACAGCTTGTCGGCATGGTGAAAATTCGAGCGAATGTGAATAATTGGGGATGATGGAAACCTTTTTTTAATTTTTTAATACCTGTTTGATATCTTAAAGGTGCACTTCCGATGCCAGCGGCCGATGCGACTGACGCGCGCGGCGCCTACCCTCAGGGATGGTGTGCGGGCGTTACTCCACCACGAATGCCCAATGCGGATTGGTAGACTACACATACGCATTAGAATTTCTCCTTCAGTATGCAGGTTTCCTCACAATGTTTTTAGTCACTGTTTGAGTGCTCTGATTTCTCATTGGCAAATACATGGGATGTCTTCCGTGCGACTTTGAACCCGGACCCCTATGATTGAGTGTCCATACCAATACTTTAGATGATTACAATATAACTGCAATAACAGAAATTCACTTATGTGATGCAGTCTCTTGATTAACGCATATTACATCAAATCGATCCCCTAGCCGTTTTAGACGAAGATTAATGGGTCATCTTCTAAATTATATATTACCAGCTGATGCCCGCGACTCCGTCTGCGTGGACATTAAACAAAGAATCATGTGTTAATCCAAAACATATTCTATGTGTGTGCCGAATTTCATCCAAACCCGTTCAGCCGATTATGCGTGATTGAGCTACAAACATCCGAACATCGTCACAAACCATCGCATTTATAATATTAGTAAATCTGAACTATTATAAAACTGTAACAGAAGTGTGTCTGTACTTACATTGAAGATATTTACATGAAAAAGATGACGATATGGTTTTTAGGTATCCTGGACTTCAAATCAACCTTTTTTAGAATTTTTGTCTGTCTGTTTGTTTGTTTGTTTGTATGTTTGTAATTGTAACAGCATCAAGCGAAAACTACTGAACCGATTTTGATGAAACTTTTTGTTTGATAGCTTATGATCTGACTTAAAATCTGGTATATAATTTGAGCGGACGAAGTCGCGGGTAAACTCGTGGGTAGTTATATTTGGACCAATCTTATCATAGATTTATTAAAATGGATTACTCGACCTTACATCGAATAGCCCAAGATGTCACACCCACTTTAAACATCCTGCATCATAAATAACTTTGACGCAATGATTTTATATCTCAAACTACCTACAACTCTGGTTGCTGTGTTAGTTTAAGAAACTACAGAAAAATCAATTTGTTTATTTTCAAGCATGCTTACTAACGAAACTGGGCTTTCTAAAGGGATTCTATACAGGGTGTAAGCTTTGACTAATTATTATAAGGACTATCGGTAGTATTTCCCCTCTGCCACGGTATAAGCACAATTGATCTTGTGCATTTACATTCAATTTTACACCTTATCACTAAACGAGACAGCCTATAATTGCGAAATAATAACTTCGAACTTAGAACGTTTGGGGTTCACACGAGACTACTTTTCATGATTTTTAACATTCAAAGTTAGAATCTAAAGTTATGGGGAATAAAATCCAAAGTTGTGGATTTCATGTTACCTCGCCCCCCGCAAAAAGTGGCAGAAATGTTTGTTAGTAGAATTACACGCGTAACCAGTCCACATATAAATAGTCAAAGGGTGTAAGTAAATATTTTCGCGTTTCCTGAGGTAGGCTCCATAGTGAAAGTTGTTCAGTTTGATAGTCTGAGTTCACCGTTTCAGTATTTGCTAGGCTGTCACTTACACCCTGTATATTCTATGATGTTTTAAATTATTTACCTACTGTTAGTAAAAAAAACTCATGACGGGATTGTTCTCACAACCTATATTTGTTCTGTATTCCGAGCTAGTAGGTAATTAATTATACGTAAATTTTATGTTTCTTCCACACGCTTGCGCGTGCTTACGCAAGCCCGCTGTACATTGACGCTTCTATAAAGTAAGATAGTAACAATAACTTTACAGACAAGTCGATGTATAGTGGACTCGCCTAGGCTTGCACAAGCGTGTGCATTGAGATGCAATTTTTTACCTTTGTTCTGACTTCCATTCTAAAAATACCCCACCTATAGACATTTGTTGCAAAATAATCAATAAATAAAACCGGTCAAGTGCGAGTCGGGCTACTCGCGCTCCGAGGGTTCCGTACCACATCACCACACAACATATTAACTGACAAAAAAAAAACGTTTTCTACGGGACCTTTAGCGCAAGACCGACTCACACTTGGCCGGTTTGAATTATTTGTTGTTATACTGTTGAGTTTGCTCTATAATCACACCAAGTTTGACGCTTGTATGTAAGACCGTTTTTACGATAGAGCGAGAAGAAAAAACGTTGATAAAAACTAGTTTCTTGTATGAGGACCCCCCTTAATTTTTTACTTTTTGATATATCTATTATATACAATATAATATAATAACACACATTCTGTGAAAATGGCAACCGTCGAGCTATTACGGTTCAAAAGTTACAGTCCTAAATAGGTAGGGAAGATGGACGATGGACGGACGGACAACAACGTAGGCTTAGTAATAGGATCCAGTTTTCACCCTTTGGGTACGGAACCCTAAAAATTATGAGTAAGTTAACGGTGAACTTAAGTGACGCATTTATTTACTAACAAGTCGGTTACGTACGTGGTTATCCTTAGTACCCAGCCGGTAGTTAGTGAGTAGTCATACATAATACATATAAAGAAGACCTCGCGCCGTCGGTCGATCGCATTTCGTATCTGTCATTACATTAGCAAGTCATTCTTGTTAAACTTTGATTTGTTCAAATTATCGTTGAATTTTGATACAATAAAAGAATATGGAGTTTAAAGGAGTGTGTGGATTTGCTGTAATCGCGTTAATTGTTTGCTTTGCTCAAACCACTGTTGGATTTCCAAATCCTAGAGTCGCCATCGTGGACAAAACACAAGAACAAATTAATGAAGAATCCGTGATAAACTTACAAGATCAAAAGTCAAAGGAAAAAACTCATTACAATGGTAAGATTCTTTGTTTTACCGTAGCGTAGTATATTTGATGCTAAATAGTGGGTATCTATAATTACCTGACTATCTATGATATTAATTGAGCTAGTAATATCGATTTCTTATTGACCTACGATTGTTATTTTATTAGATTTTATTTGGTTATATTTCCTAGATTGTAAAATGTACAGGTTTGTCGATAAAAAACGATTCCTTTGTTGTTTTATGGTCCGTAGTTAATGGCGATTTTTTCAAGGGCATTCGGACCGTCACTTTATAATTTACATGACATTCTATTATGTATGAAAAAGTTTAGGTTTAAAACGAACTTTTGCTAGTGGCTTTACTCTTGCATGATATTTGATGCAGTCGAATTTAGTGGAAAACTTCGGTTATAACGAACTTTGGACCCTGACACTACAGGATATAAGTGTTCTATGACTCACTGACTCATGCTATGAAGGAATATTTACCTACTTGACTGTCATGTACATATTAAATAGTTTCATTTACAGATCATTGCTTTCAATCATTCTTTCAATTTAATAATAGTTTAACATTTTTGACACAAGCCAATTACTTAGGTAATTGGCCAAGCCCAGTTTGTAAGTTAGCCACGGTTTATACAGTAGTAATTTATACACGGTTTATAAAAAAATAGTGGCGGATAATCTTAGTAACACAATATAAACCTTTTAGTACGTAGCATAGCGTCGTTTTTGTCGTAAAGGACTATAAGGTTTATAATTGTGTTACTTTGACTAACCGCCACCGCCACACGTCTCTTCTGTATAAACCTCTGTTACTATTTAAACTAAAATTAAACATTTATACAGATTCTTTAAGACTAATATCATATCATACATATTACCATAGTAATAGACTTTACCTGTTTTTATGTGGCCTTAATCATCTTATTTATATTTTTTCAGAAATAACAATACCTGGCGGAGTTTGGTGTCAATTTGAAGAAACGACGGAAGATATCGTGTGTGCCCAACATTGCCTGCCCAAGGGTTACTCGTACGGACTATGTATCAACAATAAATGCAGTTGCATATAATAATTATTTAAGTTTTAAGTATGTATTACAAATTAAATATCGACCACATACAAAACAGAGAGTAGGTAGATTTAATTTCTATGAATAAAATGCCATAAGACGAAGTGACAGCTCATCTCTAATGTGTAATGTTAATGTATTAGGTTCCTATCTGTGTTAGTGTTCAAATAAATTTACATATCTCGGTGAAAATTTTAGACTGATGGAATTTAATAAAAGGCTGACAAATTTACTATTTTTTTATTCTTTGTAATGCACCTTAATTTAAACTTAGGTAACTATTTTTACACAAACAACCGTGAATAGGGTTTCAGTGGGTCTGGCCTGTGAGCGCGACATTATTTAGCCAGCCGCTGGTCCGCGACAGTTCGCGTTAGAATAATTGTGCATTGACCCTTTGACATACTTAAATATTATAATTTCACTATTATCATCATTTACGTAATGGGCGTACTATTGTTAAGTCGCAATTTAATTGTTTATATATCAGCTAAAGGTTTCATTTTAAGGGCGCAGCGTTAGGTACCTGGTACCATAACATTTTTAAATTCATATTAAATCACGTGACGCCCGTCTCAAATTATTATCTATTATGTAAATTTGACTAAAATACAAAATTAAAGAGCTTTAGACTGATGAACATTAAATTACCATTTTTTGATTTAACTATTTAAGAATTGTCCTATTGGAATACTTAATTATGTAAGTTACAGGAATAAATTGTCTCCCATTATGTTATTCGCTATTAATGTTGTAAGCCCATATAATCTTTACTTATAACTAATTTTCATCACGAAAGGGTAAAATAATTATAGCAAGCTTTAGACTGTTTGACTGATAAGTATTGCATTCGTCGGAATAAGCGTCGGATATCTAGGACAGTAATTTCAGATAGGATAGTAAGGGCAGATCGTTTTAGCTACAGGAAAATGTACTGTGAGACCGTTTATTACGACTATTTAGGTAGATCAAATTATATCCCTGCATAGTTCATAAATACTGCCTCTATTTAGACTTTTCGTATAATTTAGTAGCTTCTATATGATTGATCGCTGGGATTTGAGCTTTAGTGTGTACTTCCTGTGACAGCAACGTGTTGGCTTCTTCTTGTATTACACTCCAGCTAAATTCGACGTCTTCTCTCTTCGTTACTCGAGAGCAAATCGCAAAACGGATCATATACCTTCCACGGTATGAGCCTGCTACCATGTACACTTGTTTCTTCTCTGTCAATGTCTCTAGTAATTTTTTTGTAATGTTGTCTCCACCCTTTAGTCTGAAACACACTAAGCCCATTGAAGGCTCCGGTTCGACTAAAAATCGTTCGTCAGCCCGTACTAACTTAGCAAAATGTTGCGCAAAGCTTATTTGATTTCTGATATGACTTCTTAGACCCTCGGCACCATATATTCTCATAACTGTCCATAATTTGAGAGCTCTGAACCTGCGACCCAGAGGCATCTGCCAGTGTCTGTAGTCAGGGATTTTATTACTTGTTTTAATATCATCTAAATAAATTCTTTGTACATCGAATGTATTAATGAGGTCGTATCCATTCTTTACCCACATAGCAGAACAATCAAAATTGACCAGAAGCCACTTATGGGGATTGAAATCGAAGGAGTCTACGAGTTCGATTCCCTTCATCATATCCCTGTATTCAGGGCAGATGAATGCAGCGCCTGCGTAGGCGGCGTCAACATGCAGCCATACGTCGGCCTCGTTGCACACAGGTCCAAGTTCGTACAAAGGATCGAAGGCACAGGTTCCAGTAGTGCCCAAGTTAGCGATCACGTAGCATGGTATAAGACCTTGTGCCCTATCTTCTTCGAAAGCATTCTTAAGTGTTTCGCCTCGGAGTCTTCCATCGGCATCTGCTTTTAACAATCTCATCTTCATAGAGCCCAAAAGGCCGGCTTTTTCAACGGATGAGTTGCACTGGTCTGAAGTGTAAGCAATCAGCTTTGCTTTAATTTCACCTTCATCGAGAGTGGGGTCGCATTTCATGAGTTTACGAACAGTTTTCTCTTTAGCGACAAGTAGTCCCACAAGAGTTGCTTCACTTGCTGAGCCCTAGAAAGCAGAATAATATATTTTAAAGGAAAGTTTTTAATTCAACACTGATTAAAAGTTCTGTTTAAGCAATCGCTTTTTAGATGACGCGTTTTTTTATTTAAGTACGAGTCGGTATTTGGGCTTGCGTATTTATTACACTTTAAAAAAATTCTTACGCATTAAAAGTTATTGTACCCGTTTCTGATAATCTACTCATACCTATGTTTACAATATTAGTGATATTAACCGGTCGCTTTGAGATAACAATAGGTGGTTCAATAATAATCGTGTCCAATAGTTCAAAGGTAAAAGAAATGTAAAATATATACCTGAATGACGCCACCTCCTGGACCACTGGAACAGTTAAGGAATTCCTCAGGCAGACCAAGTAGCTTGCCTAGCCAGTTCAACGTGATCACCTCCAATTCGGTACATGCAGGACTTGACATCTAAAATCCAAGAAATCCTATTAGTTTCCTAATTACTTCCAAGAGATAAACGTCGATCATTGACTAATTATTATAAGGACTAGCCTTGCGGTAGCATTTCCCCTCTGCCACGGTATAAGCACAATTGATCTTGTGCTTTTACATTCAATTTTACACCTTATCACTAAACGAGACAGCCTATAATTGCGAAATAATAACTTCGAACTTAGAACGTTTGGGGTTCACACGAGACTACTTTTCACGATTTTTAACATTCAAAATTAGAATCTAAAGTTATGGGGAATAAAATCCAAAGTTGTGGATTTCATGTTACCTCGCCCCCCGCAAAAAGTGGCAGAAATGTTTGTTAGTAGAATTACACGCGTAGCCAGTCCACATATAAATAGTCAAAGACGTCGATTTAGTTTGTCGAAATGTGATGGATAACTCACCCAACTAAATCCAATGACACCCAATCCGTCGCTTAGTATATTTCCGACGATGCTGGCGTACGATGATCCAGTGGGATAAAATGCATGGAATCTCGGGGAATGCCAGTGAGTAATCTGAAACAAATCGCCATATTGAAATTGAAACCAATTATTCAGGGCTCTGTCGAATACAAATACATTTTGAAGTACTGGACAGAGAAATGTGAAATGTATACAGGGTGTTAGCGTAAACAGTTGCATTACTTTGAGGGGCTATTGTACTCATGATACAGAACAACTTTCCCAAAGAAACCTATAGGAAATTAGCAAAAAAAATGTTTCGACTTTTCATACAAACGTTCGAGCAGCTGATTGCATTTAGTATGCAAAGTCCAAAAATTGTTTTGCAAATTTCCTAAATCCTATATCTTAGGGAAAGTTCTCCAGTATCACGACTACAATCACCCTTAAAGTAATGCAACTGTTTAACACCCTGTATATGCAAGATTTAATGCTGGTAGTCAACAATTAAAATTCATACCCCTTAGGTACTAAAAATAAATCACAGCGTAATAAATCAGACAATGTTTTATCGAAATACTTACGCCTGGCATTATATTTTCTTGAAAGTCGTTGAGGATGTCTTTCCATTCTTCTGGTTTTTCTGGCGCTTCCTCGGGAAGAATTTTGAGTAAATAACCTGGTTCGACGGACGGCAGAACATCCCTGGAAATTATGCATAATTAATATTTAAACAACTTCGTGTTGATGTTTCCGCCGCACTTAAAATTTTAGGTTCACTGACAAAAAATCCATGTATGCAGGTATGTTATGCATTCAAGACCGGTTTTTTGCAAAACTTGTATAGCAAATTTTATCAGATATGTACTTAGGATGGTACCGTTAGGTTTGCTAAGTTGACCGAGGAATTAAAGGCCTATTACGAAGATCGGTTAGATCGGGTTCTGGGTTTCTTTAACAATAGGAGGAAAACTGCTTATTAATGATGTTGTGTAATCAATGTAATAATTTAATTAGAGGACAGATTCGTGTCTTGAGTGATTACTTTAGCATTGGGAAGTAGGTATTAGTGCCTGTGTACTGTAATGTTGTGGTAATTCGTTTATCTTTTTAGAAAATTATTGAAGACGTCATGTTTACCAACTTTGTAATATTGAGATATGTATATGCTTGAACTGGGTAATGAAGGCGCAATGTAGGTACGATACGTACATTCTGCTTATGCAAATAATTGCCATAGGTACTTAGAACCTGGTCATATAATGGCAACAATAACATTTAAAATGTTAAATGCAGGTATCTTAAACGTTTTCGTAAGCCGACTACCATACAGGTAAATACATACCTGTTATTCATTTTGAAGAAAGTATACGAAAAATCTATATAGGTACCTACTTTCTTTTTGTTGGCCTCTAAAGAGAATATACGGACAATTTTTGTAGAAACAAATCAACCCAATTTGAACCTTCGTTATGTTTTCACAATCCGATTGGCAGGTACAGGGATGAGTTCGAGATGAGTAAATCTAGGAATATTGATTCTTTGCCAATTATTGGCCAACCCAACCATTTAGGTAGTTGTTTCAAGATCTTAGGCTTGAACTATTTCCTTTTGGAATATTGAAGATTTAATTTAAATCCTGACACATTCATAAACGCGATGTTGTTTAAAAGTTTTTAGAGACGGCCCTCTGGACTGTTTAGAATGTAGGTAATTATGTTGAAATCTTATAACTGCATTGGAATTCCAGTTTGGCAAAATAAAATTAATTTAATTTAAAAAAAAAATGTGTTTTTTTTTCGATAACATCTTTAGATCACAAAGTATTTAAGGAATAGAAGAAGCCTTAGGCCTGAAGATTAATAAACTTATAATTACAGAAATAAATGAAACTGATGAGCTCAAGTACCTGTCTCTTATGTTATCAATGTAGTCTGCCAGCAGATCAATGGTTGCCCTGCCAAACTCCCGGAACTCTTGAGAATTCATTTTGCACAAGCACGTTACACTAAGTTGAACTATTTATTAAACTAGATTTAAAAATTTTATAACTAAAGGTCAATGAAGACAGTTGGTGCTGTAATGGCGCCCTGCGTGATAATGTCGCCACGGGCTGACGGGTGGTGGATTTATAGGCGCTTGCGCAGACCAGCTTTCTATAGTGCTCGAAGCGCTCTGCATGTATTTATATGAAGAAACAGAAGAATTCACGTCGCGAATTACGTTTTGTTTATTGTGCTCAGCGTTGTGTATATATCTTATCTTTATACATGTTATAGAACAGGGCGTTTATGTTTGTTTTTTTCGATCGCTATTGAATTGATTAATAGGCAGATCTCACTATAGCTATCTCAAGATAGATTAGATCGCGCTTAAATTAAACTGAGCTAATGTTATTGATTATTATACTTACTTTATGTATTGTTTTATTAGTTAGTGTTCAGTATTATTTTATTCTTTTTTTATTGTATGTACACATTATATCTGCCTCTCATTTATTAATTGTCACTGTTGCTTTAAAATTGTCTGCTGGAAGACATATTTAAAGAGATAAGCTCGCCCTTTGTACATATATTTTCTATTGTTTGTATCAAAGTGTCTGTGTGTGTAATAAAGTATTATAATAATAACCTCAAATAAAAAGAATAATTAATATTTATAAAAATTCCCAACTATCTTTTGCTTTATTTGTTGTTATTTTTTATAAATATGACAATCAAAGATTACGGTTTCATTTTTAAATTATAATAGGCTAGTCTTAAAGCATTTCCATTTCTTACTTTAGTACGAGTACATAGGCAAGTAATTCCAAATGGAAAGATTGTTTCAAGTTTCTAATAACAATAATTTCCACCTACGTGTATTTTAAACATTGCTCGTTCTGTTCTGTTTTATACATTTTAAAGGAATATGTTTTGCATATCGTCTTAGTATATTGGTCTAATTGGATACGCAGTAGAACCCTTTATTATTGTAAATGTATCGATTAACATTCTTGCACCTAACGCGTTCGTCATCATCGTTCGACGCAAATTAATATCGTTTAAAAGACACAGACGTAAACAAATCGAACTGTAGTGGGTTTTATCGTAGTTACATTAGGTATTAGTTAGAAGATCATTAGCAAGTTATTCCCCAGTCATTAATAGGTAGAGAATTTAATGCTGCGGTGACATCGGATGGAAATTCTGATCTTGGCTCAGCGGCACAGAATAGGTAATAGTATACAGTGTCCTTCTTAATATGCTGACACATTTTTAAGAGGATGATCAGACTGTCAAACTGAACAACGTTCTCTATGGGACCAACATTGAAATTGCGAAAACAAAATCAGCTCTTCCATATAAAACTGCAAACCTACTTGAGCCAAATGTATAGGACAGCAGATTTTTTTTTCGCGATTTTTTTGTTGGTCTTATAGAGAAAGTTGTTCAGTTTGATGGTTTGATCATCCCCTTAAAAAGTGTGAGCATATTAAGTTGGACCCTATATAGTTCTACATACAGAACGGCCAATCCCCGCCCCTCTGACTTCAGATACCCCACCTCACCTCACACTTTCTGGGTAACTTGAGGGAAGCCGAGCAAGGGAATGCAGTCAGGCGCGCGCACCCGTAGTATTTGACGATATAAAATTGAGTCTTTTCAGTGCATAAAAAAACGCTAAATTCACATTTTCAGTAATTCTTTAGCTCAAATACTATTTTTAATAACAGAACGAACGATAAAAAGTAACGAAATGTAGATGATGTTCATACGATGCTGCGTGGTAAGTCAACTCTACACATGTGTCAACGACAATTTGCACCAAGTGCGCATGTGCGAACGCCATAATGTAAAATCCAAAACGTTGTTTGAAGTGTCGGACCTGTGTCAGCGGTCAATGCTCGGCAGTGTGGCCATCTGGAAAGTAGAGAATCGGCCACGCGCTGGCTAAAAATCTGACAAAATCTGCCAAACATCCTAAAGAAATTGCCATAAATATGCTTCATATATTTTAGAGTGTCCAAACACTTATTTGAAAGAACGTATTGTACGTCCACACCACATTCGCTTCATATTCTATCTCTAATTTATTTTTCATCGTACGTATCATATTTTATCAAAGTTGATCCATCTTTTTAATCTATTCCTTTGCGAAAAGAAACTTAAAAGAAGATTAACATAAAAAATCCATCCCCTTTGTAGAGAATGCCTTGGAGCAGGAGTAGCCAGATCTGTAAAATGATTTCATGTCATTAATTTGTGTTTAATAACAAATTTTCTATTCCTTCTCCAATAATTATAAACAGGAAAGTAAATATTCCCAAATCCTGCCAACACAACTCGTCAACACAATTAGCCAAAGTAAAAATTCGATAGCCAAATCAGCCAAAATGGCAGAAATCTGTCACGAATGGTCTTATTGTTGATCGGTTAGACAGTGCTGGTTGGGTGGCTCGGTCAAGGTTTGTACGGTGACTGCCGTACCATCGCCGGACTGCGGACAGCTTCCGTTGCTTACGAGAAAATAGGGAGTTGACATCTTCCGGGACTGAACTATAGTGATTATATCCTCCTTGACAGTTTTTTTTATGTGCGGATTATATTATCGTATGTTTATGCGTTGTCCAGTTTGCTGGTTATAATCTGAGGTAACTACCCGATTCAATTGGTATCTAATCGACATGGTGTTTTATGGATGTTCTTAGCAATTCATTTTCTTAATATTTTAGTTAATTAGTTCCAGACAATGGCTATGATGATCACAGAAACAAATTTGTTACTTAAAAATTGCCTAGTACAGTCATAATCGTTACCTTGTAAACGATATAATAGGAAACTTACACAAAAGCCCTATTAAATAGGTAATCCCTACTTATCAATTTATTTTCTCAATTTACCTAACCAGTAGTATGCGAGTTGATGCTAAGAAGTGAAAGGTGTTGTGTATGGACAAGGCGCAAGAAAATCTATTTAATTTCATGAGAATCAACGAAGGGAATCAATGGTTATTTACCTATCTAGTTCGATTCCAGTCACACCCAGTCACTCTGTGTAACTTTATGATACGTACAGTCGCCATCAGATATATCGTAGCATACAAGGTGTTCAAATATTTTTGAGCAATGCTAATTTAAAAAAAAAAATTATATTAAACGTTGCCAATTATGTCTAAACATGTAATTTGTCATAAATATCTGAACCACTAATTTTCAATAATTTCTATGCAACGTTATTTAAAATTAAAATGTATAACAACGGATAAAGGCATTTTTTCCTAAACTGCTCAGATGTTTATGATCACCCTGATTGTGTAGATATATTTTATGTTCGAGGCGATCAAATATTTTTCATTGGTTATGTGTAAAGATATTATTGAAAATTAGAATTGCTTAGAAATATTTGACCACCTGGTTTGTTATGATATATCTGATGGCGACTGTCGTAATTATTGTTAGTTTTCAATCAAAGCTTGCATTCAAATTATGTTCTTTGCTAAACGTAACGTTCTACCTAACTCGTTACACAAAATTATTATTTAAGAAGTTTTACCTACGTCCTACCTGATTTGCTTGACGATTATAAATATACGTACAGTAATTATACTGTGGTACCTTTTATATGCTGCAGCTAAAGCTCTTGTTTTTATTACGTTTACGATGTTTTTTTTCCTAGATTTATTTTATGTAGGTATCTTAACAGAACCAAAGTATACCTTTTAGAAAGGTCTCTACATTTATCCCACGCTTGTAAATAAAAAAAGTTTATTGTTTTTGGTTAATTTTTGCTTTATAATTACTTGTTTTACTTTAGCCAAGTGACGTTATTTAAGAAAATGAACCAGTTTAGTGTAGCCATCTAGATTAATAGGTAACTACATTCGTATTGCATAGCAGTTAAACGTAATTTAAAAGGAAACAGACATTTAAAAACTATGCGACATTGACATAGGTATATTAAAGCTGTTTATTTAAACAATTACATTCCAAGCTTCTAATCACATCACATCAATCGTATCAAAGTAAATAAAATAAAAAAATTGATGAATAATTTCTTGGCGCAAAACTTAAAAACCGTTTCTACAAAATCTGTAACTAAACATAGGAAGCAACTTTTTATTTTTAAAATTACAAAGAAGTAGGTAAGTAGTATATTGAGTTTAATAGAAATTAGCCGCATTAATGTTGACTTTGTATGAAATATCTAACATAACGATCTAAGGAAAAGTATCATTAACTTTTTAACCACATACTCTACCCATCAAACTGAATAACTTTTACTATGGGAGTAAACCAGTCAGCGCAAAACTTAGACTCAAACTTATGAAACAGTAAGCTTTTTTTGTTTTGATAGATTTGCTCCCTTAGTAAAAGTTGTTCAGTTTGATAGGTAGAGTATGTGGTCTAAAGTTTAATGATACTTTTCCTCACACCCTGTATATGGGGACATTGCGAATTTGTTTAACATTAATAATAACATGAAACATAGGTAATAGAATAGCAAATTAATGTTTCGATAAATTGAAAATCAGAAATAACTACTTTGTGACATTCTTGTTTTCTGGAAGTGTTGTAAAAAAAATCGATTGGGAGCAGCATTGGAGGCTCGGTACCGTCTTAAGAGGCCTATTACAAGCTCAGTGGCGCCCTCATCACAATAATAATGATTTCTCAATAAAGAAAGCCTAAATTAAACAAGTTCTACTCCAATAAACTACAAAATCCTTCAAACTATTTTTATACAATACTTTTATAGGTTCTAAACATTCCACTTTTGAGAATTCCGAAATAAAAACAAAAGCGGCCTTTTTTTTTTCTTTTTTCAAATTTATATGTTTAGACATATAAAAAAACTACAAAAGTGTTCAATGAAAATAGCTTGAAGGCTTTTGTAGTTTATTGGAGAAGCACTTTTTCAATTTAGGCTTTATTGAGAAATCTTTATTATTGTGATGAGGACGCCACTGAGCTTGTAATAGGTCTCTTAATGGTACATTAATATAAGCTTCTGGATCGAGGTCATGTGAATGACAGAGGAAAGTCGCCTACAGCACGAACAAGTGAAACAATTTAGATAAAGAATTTCTAGAAAAATGTAAACGTACCTACAGCAGACTGGTTGATTTCTATTTTAATCAAAAGAGTCGACAAGAACTTGCTTCCTTCTTGGTCACATGTCAGAATCAAACCTACACTAGGCACATGATATACAACGTGTTAATGAATAAACGCAAAACTAGAAAGCAGTTTGTTTAGAATCGAGAGCAGAATCAAAGTATGGTTTCCACATAGACATTTTTTTTTCTTCAAAATATTTAATAAATTGTTTGTAAAATTTTTAATTTACTGAACTTGATCTCAACCCACCGCACAGGCACACTCACCCTACTTACTACCGAAACAGGATTATTAAAATATATCCATGAGCACGCTAGCGCTTTTATTCATTGCTGAAATTATAATTTTTCTTTCTCTTATAAAATTCTAACTATGAAAATAATGAAATTATGGTTTCAATTTAATTATTTTGTTGTAAATCAGTTGGGGTGTACGAGGTTTTGCGCTTATTCATTAACACGTTGTAGTTAGGTAGGTACTTGTACAAAACAGTAATAAAAATGAAAAGTAACGTTGGATTTCAAATTAATTAATTGCATCCCCCAATGGCATCCCCATTCACAAGATTAACTTTTTCTTTGCACATACGATTCCTACACCAACCCTAAAAGTAGTAACTAATTGTAGTACTCTGTGGTAAAGTCCGGCCGCTGAAAGATTGCGTTTGACAGTTACCATAAAATTGTAAAAAACTAAATGAAAATATTGTTTACCTGTGTTCACTCTAGTACACAAGGCACTAGCTGCCCTTTTAAGTTCAAAAAGCTACTAAATAATGATCGGCATTTATAGTTTTCATTCAGTTTTTTACAATTTTATGGCAACTGTCAAACGCAATCTTTCAGCGGCCGGACTTTATTAATAATTACCGAATATTTTCGTTTTCAAATCTCCGCTCTCACAAATAATTATATGAAACCTGAATAAATGTTTAAAAACGAGAAAAAACTAAATTAATTATTAGTTCGGCTTCCATCCGCAGCCGCAACAAACAGAATCCGGTAGTTCCTTATATCCATGCCACAATCTGAAGTAAACGTAACGACATACTTTTCAGACTTGTCATTGGGAGGTGTTGTCACTGGCAAGGCCAAGACAGCATCCGTGTGTTGGGCGAACGTCACTCGGTCTAGACGAGGCAGGAGGGTCCGAGATGTCACCTTATAGGTATTCTTTCGACGTAGAATGTGGTTCACTTCGGAAATGTTCGTTCCTCCTTCAATAAGCAGCATGCCCAATATAATTTTACCTGTAGTTGATTCTGAAAACACATTTAGTGTATCTAAGTATCTACTGTAAGCTTTTGGATAAATAAAATGTGGTTATTAGCGATGAATCTGCCTCCGTGGTCTAATGGTTAAGAGCATTGGGCTCTTGACCTCCGTGGTCGTGAGTTCGATTCCCACGGGGGACACCTAGTGATGTCACTTTGTGCGTCCCCAGTTGGCTAGGACATTGCAGGCTGAATCACCTGATTGTCTGAAAAGAACACGTTGGTCCCAGCTACTGTCTCTGTTGGTAGTAGTTTTTACATAAAAACCATGCCAGAGGCCGTAAGGCGGTCTGAAATAACTCTGACAGGGCTTGCTGTCCACACGATAAGAAGAAGCGATGAATCAATAAAATTTACTAACCGATAAGCTGATCATAAATCTGCATCATAACTTCAGATGCGTGCTCAAGTAAGGCGTATCGCAATGACTTAAGCACGAGTTCATTACGATGAGGTATCATCAGGACAGTAGTTCTATAGCACTCACAGGCTTCGCCACAACTGCATGGATCCATCGGCCAATTCTGAACCTTAGCCTGCAACGTATCTACGGCTAGATCCCAACGTGGTTGGGTCGTTATTCTCATGAAAAATTCTCCTACTTCTGATCTAAACCAAATCCATGAATTTCCGACTTGAGTACTGAGACAAATCATTTGCATATACAATTTATGCTCTTGAACCTCTGTAAGTGTGTTCGATTCTTTCGGCGGCCCATTTAAAACGATTTGTCTATCAATGAGGTTGAGTCTTCTGACATAAAATCTGTTCTTTTCATGCTCTTCGAATTCTACGGGGATAGTAGGCTCGTTATCAGTCAGATAAACATTGAATGAAGCCGTGGCGGGAAATGGAGATGATACTAGAATATCCACTCTATTGGGACGATAAAGAGGTCCTGTGACTTTGCACTTCCGTAGTGGATTTAAAGCCCCTATACGCCCGACGAGTTCAAAAATAATGTAAGTGTCAAAAATCCGTGTTTTATTGTACCCATGGACAAGAAGTATACTAGTTTCTTCTGAAACAAAATTGGCCGTGTATTTGACGATAATAAACATTTTCTTTCCATTGTCCCCTGAAGGAGACTTTTCAACGGCGAAGCTATTTCTCTTGTTATTGAGTATGACATAGTTGAAAAGCAATGTTTCCTGACTCACTGGACTGATAGCCAATTGTCTTGTCGAAGTCCTCAGAAGAGGTGGATGAAATTTGACCATATCTTTTGACTTGAACATTGGTAACGTGACGTATAAATAGATCGATAGAAATAACATTTGTAAAAAGTTTGGCTTCATGAGGTCAGTACTGTTCAATGGAAAATAAAACCGCAGCATATTCATAGTTTCGATAATGAGACATCCATTATTGATAACGCCAGCTTCTCTGTCATTCTCATCTACTTCGCAGAACAAAGAAAAGTGATCTTTCAAGAAAGGACAATGATTGAGGAAAGCAGAAATAATCGCAATACCATCTGACATATCCATCGTTAAATTTGTGACAACTTTAACTGGTTTATCTTTTCCCCTTAATTTTTGATGTTGCATGAGTATGTGCTCATTGTACCAATCTAATAATACTTTAATAATATCTCTAGGCTGTGAACTCACACAAACACATTCAAAGAAACAGCTATCCATGACAAACACCTTGTAACTTTGTAGGATGAAGTCAATCCAACTCTGTTTGTTCAGTCTATTAAATAGATTTACATCAGCTAGAAGCTCTTTTAGTAGAATAATATCGGCATTACATTTTGGAGTAAAATTTTCAGTCAATATAACGAACTGGCTGTAACTTAATAAGAATTTTGCTTGTAAAACCCACAAATTAGCGCCACGTGATTTCAACAAATATATAATTTCCCTGTAGGTGTCATGAATTTCTTTTACGCTTTTGAATGAATCGTCAATTCCGACAACGCTGCAAATAAAATGGTTGGTAGACAAAAAGATTGAATTCATCTATTATAAGTAGATCATCATCATCATCATCTCAGCCGTAGATATAAGTAGGTGTATAAATTATCAGTTTTCAGCGGCCGCCGACATTGTTAAAGGGTTTTAGGAGATGAAAGAAAATAATGCCCTGATTGTTGTTTTGCTAATTGACTCTGCATCTTATCGCTCAACAAATTACCTAGTCTTAATGTAAATGAGTCGGATAAACTTACGATATCTTGTGAATATGTTTCATCAGAGGTCCTGCTATTCTTTTAACAAAATTTAAATAAGACACGTTAATCCCTTTACTTTTCGAAGTCTGAGAGGATATGGAGGAAGATATAGCATGAAATGTATCAGGAATAATTGGAAATAGATCTCTACGAAATCCTTGTTGAAACATCCACTTTTCAAGAAAAGATGAACATTCTTCTAAGTATTCGTGAAGTTCTGTTTGTGAGCTTAAAGGAAAATAAGGGTATGGATTCTCTTCGGGTTTAACGAACAGTCGTGTGTGCAAGGTTAGTGGACAGTAAGTGAAACAAAAGTTAACTTCGACCTCGCAACACGAACCACCATCATGATTAAAATTGAGATTTAGATTTCTCGAATATGTTACTTTGCAACTGGCTGATATCTTTAAAGTCACCATTGTGTGAAATTCCTCCCCTTCTTGATAAACTTCACATTCCAGGAATTCTACAATCAAATTAGGTTCTTCCTTTGAAGAACAGGTAAATGAATCTAATTCTGCCTCAGCTTCTATTCTCAGAGTCATAATACGTGATATCTCTGTATTAACATAGCATGGTGGGAATATTATTCGATGAGCGCTGGGTGTCATTGCAGGTGTCTGACGTTTTCCAATAAAAGTCATATTGTAATATGGTAACGTTAAGTACTTATCCAAAAATAACAACGCAACGGAAACGAATCTACCGTGTCCTTTAGGATGAAATTTCAGACAGAACGTTGCTTCTTTTCCTCGATTTAATTCAAATTTGATGTTTGTTTCATTAATAATTGATTGATTTTCTTCTGTTCTCAGATCCAAAGTAAAACTTGGAGCAAGTTTAGATGTCAAAATAGTAACATGCAAATAATATTTTGATACGTTTGTCATTGTGAAGTTTATGCAGTTTTTGCCGTTTGGTACATAGTCAATCTCAAATTTTTCTACTGAAAACTGGATCCAAGGCACTGTAATAACTCCCGTTACGCGACAAAAGCAAATATCCTTATTAACGGACTTCACTTTGACTTTAGGATTGTTTTCGTAAAACCTGTAAAAGTTTATTATATTTAGTGTTAGATAAACAGAACATAGAATCAAGTACCTGAAAATACCTAGTAATCCTACTTACTGTTCGTATTGTCCAATGTAATGCTGAAGTTCTGTCGACGATGAATCGATATTCGGGGGACCCAACAAACCGTTAATTTTAAACGGTATGTACATATCATATTCTCTTCGAAAAATATCAAGTACTTTTATATAAACGACCCTGTTTTGACCTCCATCAACATAAAATTCAAACACTCGTTGTTTCTCGTTCCCATTAGGAATGTAGACGTTGAAAATGTTTTCATCCCCTGTGTCGATTACTTCTACTGTAGCTCGAAGAGAACTGAGGTTTTGAAATGTAACTGGAACGTACGTAATCATACCACAGGGTATACGAGCCATGTAAATATTTTTCGGATGTATTATTAATTTTGGGTCAACGACGTTGCCGCTTATCGGTAAGACCACGTTTTCTTTATTATTTATTTTTACATAGATATCAAAAACGAATTCTAAAATGCATGAAATTTTTACTATGATTTCAAAAGTCATGACTATTTTTGGTCTTATGGTTCCACTCATAGGTTCAATTCTAAGACCCGGTATTAAGGGCTCTACGATGTGAAAAAGAGCTATTTCTCGTGACGAATTTTCCAATTTGACTCTTTCTACTGTTTCTATGTTTAAAGCAATATCTTTGAATATTACAGCTGGTTGAAGAAATTTAATAGATAGTTTTCTTGTCATAACCATCATTTCAATGGGAATAACTTTGGTAACATGACCTTCAGAATAAAAATCGAGTTCATGAGTTTTCGATTTCGTAGCTTTACAAATATAAGCGACGTCACAAAGTCTGCAGGAATGTTTTGGTATTGTACCAGATTTTGGAAATATTTCAAATGGTACATCTTGATTTATTTCTCCCCAACTATAATCAATCGGTACGTTAAAATTGTTAAACATTCTAACCGGCACCGATGTTACGAAGCCTTCAGTTGTAACCATGCCAAATTTCAAGTTAGTTTCAAATACAACTAATGTTGGGTTGCCTACTTGAAGGGTGTACGGATGTTTGCGATAATATTTGTTATCTATTACATACTCAAAGGTTCCCCCATAATTTCCTTCAATGAAGCCGTGGCATAATAGAGTAACCGTTGTCTCAGAAAATGGTTTTAATTTGATCGCAATCTGTTTAAGCTTTTCTGGGCTATAAAGTACACAGTAATCAGGAAGTAGCTTTACCGAAATGTTATACTTTGTGTTATTTTTAATATTAACAGCTTGTTCGCCATAAGTGTGTAAACCGATTCTCCCGAAATTAACAGAAAAAGGAAGAATTAAAATATCAAGTAGTTCGTGTGTGGCTACCTTTGCCGGTTTCTTTATACACAAATTTTCTCCGCGTACGTCATCTTTTGGTGGTAGTGCTGGATTGCAAATTTCCTTTCCGGTACAAAATTTTTCAACAACAGACTGTTTCACATGAGTAGCTTTCGAAATCGTGAAAATGTTGTGTGCAATAGATTTTCTTCTTTCACGTTCAAACAATTCTTCATTTAAATAAGTGTAATAGGGACTCGGTTCATGTAACTTATGCAATGATTCAACCTCAATTCTTTTACGAAAGGGTTTACAAAGAACCTTACATTCTGTAGTAATCGAATAAGATATAAAGTTGTAATCTGTGTCAGCTTTATCCGTGAACTCCGGCTCCTCGTATAGATCATGAGCGTTTCTTATTTTGAAAACGAGCGTTTTACCCACATTGAAGGATGTAGGCATTAATGTAACTGTTATCTGTTTAGAAGAGTTCGGAGGTATAGTAAATTGTTTAGGAGTCACGTGAAAGCCATTCATTCTTACGTTAAATATTTTTGCAGGTATAATGTTGGACTCATTTTTCAATCGGATGTACTTCGTAACTTTAGTGTTTATAGTTACGTTACCAAAGTTTACTATTTTTGGTTGATGGCTAATATTACAATATTCATATTGGCCACATATATAATAACGGCCGATTTCTGAATGAAACTCATTGTTGCAGCAACGTATCCCGTCCACCTTTATCAAGCGCAAGTCAAACACAAATCGATTGTCGAAATTTTTTCGATATTTCATAACTCTTGAAATACATTCAATTAAGGGTTTGAATGTTATGTTTATCGTATGTTCGTTTATGGGTGAAATTTCAAATGCTCTGTGGGATGCTGATATTTCCCGCGCTTCGTCAAACATCTAGAAAGATAATTAGTTTTCTTACTATTTAAAAATGCATTAATCTCAGTAAACCTATCTACAGTACAGTGGCGTTGAAATGAGTCGAAATTTTTTTAGGGATGGTTTCGTCAAACTGAACAATTTTTACCTACTATGGGAACAAACCTGAAATCACAAAAAAACACCAGTTCATCAGAAAGTAGGATGTACAATTTATCAGTTCACTCTACTAATAACAAAACCTTTTCTTGCTAGAAACCTTTTAACAATTATCGCACAGTTATTTTCCCTGATATCGTTAACCTATGTTAATAATTTAATTCATGAAAATATCCCCTTAAAAAACCAAAACGTCAGCATATAAAGAAAGACCCTGTATAAGAATGATCATACCCACAGATGACCTTCATACATCGTTTTCACGAAAGCAGACGTGTCTAAATCAACTTCAACATCTAGCTCCTGCGACGTTGAGAGGCCCACGAATGAAGTCGGGAACTCTACCACTTTGAACCTCTTGAAAACATTGTCTGGATTGTATCCATCACATCCAGGCATTGTTGAATTTGTTGGTTTCTTACAGCAGAATTTGTAAAACGGTACCAAAAATAAAGTGTTTTACAGGTGTGTATAATATGATGAAAATTATGAGATAAAGAAAACGATGTTCAGTTTCGACTTATTCAGATTGACAGTTTGTCGTTTGACATCAATTTGACATGTTTTAGGGACAAAACCGCTTCGGATTAAGTCACAAGATTAAATAAATTGCAAGAGGTTATATTGCTCTTTAAACTCATTTCACAGAATTGGCCTGCCGCGAGACACCTGTCGCGGTAGCGGTTGCGTGTCACGTGATTGTTAAGTCTAATCTATGAAAGTTTTAAGCTAGGATCTGTTCCTAGGTTTTTTAGGTCGCAGAGAGCGAAAATTCTTGGTCAAAGCACACCAAGCATTGAAAGTGATCGTCGTTGAACACCTACACAAAGACCTAGAAAATCCGCACTTTTTTCTTTTACGACAATAACAATCTATAGAAACGGATTCTTTAAACTCATTTGGGGTTACAGGGTGCAGGGCATACAGGGTGTAAGAACACTTCTTTCGAAAACTCAAAGGTGTGAAAGTACCCATCATAAATATTAACAACTTTTACTATGGAACCAACTATGAGAACTGAAAAAAACTGCTCTTCCATACATTTAATTTTAGTAGGAAATAGGTGATTTTTTTATTTCTCATGGTTGATCCCTTAGTAAAAATTATTCATATTGATGGGTACTTTCACCCCTTTTAGTTTTCGGGAGCGGTTTTCTTACACCCTGCTGTGTATATTTGTATACTTACCTATAGTAGATACCAGTTGCCGTAGCATGTTACACGTGATAAGGCTGTATCACGTCTTTTATCTCGTTCGTTCGCGCGCAAATAGAAAGAGAGCGAAGGTGTGATAGCGCTGTATCACGGTGCCAAGCTACCTATGCAGGAGTGCGATTTTTGAAAGTCACACGGTCAAATCTGTAGTAGATAATGTCAATATGGTGATTATGCATCATTCGATTAAGATTTTGAATCTCGCGATTCAAATTCAGTTAATCTCGTTATTAATGTCTCGTTATTATTTCTATCAGCATATTATTATGATCATGTAGGTAGGTAGGTGGTAAACGCATCAATGAGTCACTTCAGATAACTAGGTATCAATATTCGAATTAATGGGGTTAAAAGAGATCCGGTGACATAATTCCAAAGAAATGAAAAATAAAGATGATGCTAAGATTATAATTTCAAAATTTCCTTTCTTCAGTTATAGCAGATGAGTAGAAACGGAGTGCCCCCGCGAACGGGATAACGTGCTGGAGTAATATTGTAGATGGATGTAAGCACCGGGGGTGTGTCGTACGACTCCGGCAAATTAGTTCGGGGCGGGGGAGCCCCGCACAGCCGCCACTGCCTCCGCTCGCCCCGGGGTTTATCAGATTCAGGGGGTAAAAAATGACTTCTCAATGGGAGGAGGGCGGGGCGGGTGTGGGCGGCGCCGCCACGTGGCGCGGGAAGCGTCGCGACGCCCGCTGCACCGCCGCGCCGCGCTCCCGAGTCCCGGCGCGCTAACCATGAGCAGGTGCTCGACTAGTGCTGTGTACACAGTCGGTGCGGGATGCTAAGCCGCCGCCGCCGCCGAGTGAAAGTTTCATGTTTACAGTGTGTTTATCGGACGTAGTGGTGGATTAATGGAGACGTACGGGGACGTGGTGGCAGAGTGCGAGGCGCGGGTGCAGGGCGGCATCGCCATGGACGCAGCGCTGGAGTCGATGCACCAGCTGGACCCGCCGCCGCCCGACGTCCTGCTGGCGCTGCTCGCCAGGAATAAAGCGCTTGAAGGTAAGCCTTCACTATAATTGTTATCTTATATTTAATTACACACTTGTATTCTTAATCTGTGAATAGTACCTAATATTCTTAAGATTTTACAAATGCACCTACGCAAAGACTAGATATTCTTTGTGTACATTTGTAAAAATCTTAAGAAAAAGAATAAGTATGTTTGTCTTCTTACCTATAAATTTACAGTCGGTCAAAAATTTCTGGGTCTCGAAATAGCTTCACACAGTTGATTCAAATTTTGTTTTAAGACTGATTTTTTTATCACAATGTTAATAACCTTAAATAGTCGATAGCAATTCAATGTTGAAAGCCGAGGCGTTCCAGTGCTTGCTTTGTGTTGGTGATGTTCATATCGTACGCTACAATTACTGGGTAAGCCGGCACGTGCCGCCGCCGCCGCCGCGCGCCATCGGGCCCGGTGGCGATGCCACGCGATGGGCCCACCTCGTTTGTTCCTACCCTTATATTTTTCTAAGGGCTTTTACCCACGTTACGCCATACGGCTTCGTGTAATCAAGTTAAGTGCTCTTCACGAGTGTTGATGACCATTTTTTGATTTGATCGCCAGACAACTAACGGGACCAGCAACTACACATTACGATAACATCGCACTTAGAAAATTGTACAAATATGTTTAAAGGTACCCGTTGGACAAATTGAAGTAATAATTTATTAAACGAGTTGAGTGACAATAATCAGTGGCTTTTGTTATAACAAAAAAAACCGGCCAAGTGCGTGTCGGGCCACGCGCAGGGTAGGGTTCCGTAGTTCCCGTCACAATATACGGTCTTAGAAGGGGGCTTTTTTAATACAACGGTTTAACGGTTACTAAAGTCTAAAAAGTACATTTTACAAGTTGATCGACTATTAGGAGAGGTATCCTAAAAAAATATACTTACCAAGATTTTATTTTACCACTATGTCGGCGTGATAAATATGTATACCCATGTCAAATTACAGCTTTCTAGTACTAAGCGTCTCTGAGCTAAGCCGCGGACAGACGCACATGGCGAAACTATAAGGGTTCGTTGACTACGGAACCCTAAAAATATCAATCGAATAATACTTAGTTACTTTAGTTACTTCCTGGTTTTTCGAACATAAAACGCATATTGCACATTCATTTTTATAAAGTGAAATTTAGTTTAGATGCAACCATATTTAATACCAATTATTATATGGTTAGAACCCCTATTTTATAAAGCCTATGATTTTGAGTAAGGGAGTGTTTAGCCGCCGGGCGGTATCGGCTTCGTAACCGGTTATTATTTTACTAAACCGCACTTATTATGTTGGATAATATTTCGTTGTTGTACAATCTGAAAATAATCAAAACATTGCAAATAGCGTGGGATTGTTTAGTATAACGTGTTCACTTAAGGGGATATTACCGTTGGCGATCTCCATACAAACGAAGTATGGTTATATTTTCTATACTAACCAATTAAAGTCAATGAAATTTTGCAAGAACAATCTAGAAACGAATCTCTATGCTTGTATCTTGTCCGATTTTCGTTAAAATATAGTTTCATAATATGCTGACACTTTTTTAAGGGGCTGATCAGACCGACAAACTGAACAACTTTCTCTATGGCACCAACAACGAAATCGCGAAAAAAATAATCTGCTCTTCCATACAAAACAGCAAACCTACTCGAGCCAAATGTATGGGACAGCTGATTTTTTTTCGCGATTTCGATGTTGGTCCCATAGCGAAAGTTGTACAGTTTGATGGTCTGATCATACTCTTAAAAAAGTGTCAGCATATTAAGTTGGACCCTGTATACAGTTTCTTTTTTGTATGGGAATCTTTGAGGCACTGTTACTTTAAAACTATACATTTTAAGGAAAATCTGACATGATACAGGCATAGAGATTACTTTCTAGATTGTTTTTGAAAAATTTCACTGACTTTAATTGGTTAGTATTGAAAAATAACCAGACTTCGTTTGTATGGAGCGCGCCAACGGGTTTATGATTGTAATTCAACTTTGCTATGGTCATGGTCAATGGTTATAGAACTATTGTTCATAAGCATAATAAAATGGCCTATGCAATAACGACCAATAAAATCATTACACGTACTAAAACAAGTGTTCTAAGTGTATGTTATTTACATAAAACTTTAAATGAATAATTCCATTTAGGAATACGATCTGTAGCACAAATACAACTCTGCTAGCATATCGTTATCGTATCAGAAGAATGTTCGTTTTAAATTCGATGAAGATACGCTGACCGATTAAGAGAAGTTTATTCCGAATGAGTAAATGTGCGCTGCATACAAACGAAAAATTTTTCAATACTAACCAATTAAACTCAATGAAATTTTGCAGAAACAATCTAGGAACAAATATCTATGCTTGTATCATGTCCGATTTTCGTTAAAATATACAGTTTCAATGCTAGGATTAATTTAAGATTTGTATGGAAATCTTTGAGGCACTGTAACTTTAAAACTGTACATTTTAAGGAAAATCTGACACGATACATGCATAGAGATTTGTATTTCATTGAGTTTAATCGGTTAGTATTGAATATATCACCAGACTTCGTTTGTATGGAGCGCGCCAACAGTAATATACCCTTAAGTACATCGATCGTTTATAAGATCGGTAGCATTGTGAATGTCCTACGGTCATTTCGCAGGCAATTTTAAGACATATTTTGTTCCTGTGACCATCATATCCATTGTCTGAAATAAATTAACAAAATATTAAGAGAAGTTTATTCCGCATGCGTAAATGCGCGCTGCGTACAAACGAAGTCTGGTGATACTTTCAAAACAAACCAATTCAATATTAACGAAAATCTGGCAACATACAAGCATAGATATTAGTTTCTAGATTGTTTCTGAAATATTTCATTATAATTGGTTAGTATTGAAAATTTAAGTAGACTTCGTTTGTATGGAGCGCGCCAACGGTAAAACGGTATCACTAAGAACTGCCAAAAAACACATAATACACGTAAGACCACAGGTGGGCTCTACTTGGACTTTAGATTTCTTACATATGTATATTATAATACTAGAGTTTACCCGCGACTTCGCCTGCACACTTTGACTATTTATATGTGGACTGGTTACACGTGTAATTCTACTAACAAACATTTCTGCCACTTTTTGCGGGGGGCGAGGTAACATGAAATCCGCAACTTTGGATTTTATTCCCTATAACTTTAGATTCTAATTTTGAATGTTAAAAATCATGAAAAGTAGTCTCTTGTGAACCCCAAACGTTCTAAGTTCGAAGTTATTATTTCGCAATTATAGGCTGTCTCGTTTAGTGATAAGGTGTAAAATTTAATGTAAATGCACAAGATCAATTGTGCTTATACCGTGGCAGAGGGGAGATGCTACTGCAAGGCTAGTCCTTATAATAATTAGTCAAAGCCTGCACTAATTATTTACCAGATTTGAATTTAAATCATAAGTTTTTAAACAAAAAAAGTTTCATAGTTGTTCAGTAGTTTTCACGTGATGCTCGATCGAAAAAACTAACAAACTAATAAACAAACAAACAGACAGACATAAAATCCAAAAAATTGGTGATTTGGAACCAGGTACACCTAAAAACCATATCGTACGTTTTTTTTATGTCTTCAATGTAGTACAGACATACTTCTGTTAAAGTTTTATAATAGTTAAAGACTAGCTGTTGCCCGCGACTCCATCTGCGTAGACCTTAAAAAAGTATCTTATGTGTTAATCTAGATCATATTCTATCTGTGTGCCAAATTTCATTAAAATCTATTCAGTAGTTTTGACGAGAAAGAGTAACAAACATCCATCCATACTTACAAACTTTCGCGTTTATAATATTAGTAGTATTAAGATTCCACTTTTCTTAATTATAATTAAAATAATATTTGTAAAAAAGGATGTTCGATTAAAAAATGTGAGAAAATGCGGTAATCATTTAAGGGTATTCCAGCTTACATGGGAAGAGTGTGGCGACGTCTCCTATTATATTATCGCATTAGGACCGGAAGTGGGCACGTGACGGCGTGTGCGCAACCAATCGCTTCCTTCCGCTTTCCATCGCACCCGTACAGAGGTTTGGTTACATTGTTTACCTGTGTCTTTTAATAAAAAGTGTTAATGTAATAAAGCAATTATAATTTACGTAAAATAATAATAATAATGGCCGGTAATTAATTATTGTTGACTTTAGTTATTCCATTTAATTCATAAAAATTCTATAAATTGTAATTTTATCTACGTATGTTTTGTTTTAAAGTAATATATGATGTTCAGTGTTTCCGACACAATGTATTATTGTTATTGAATGAATAAATGAAATGAAATGTTTTTGTATACGACGACTTTCACTTTGGGGCCAACATTGAAATCGCGTAAAGAAATCAGCTGTTCCAATCAAACGTCAATCGCTGCTCGACCCGAACATGGAATAGCAGATTTTTAGATGTTTTCTCCATAGTGAAAGTTATTCAGTTTGGTCTAAATCATGTTTAATATGTAGGTAGCGTATTTAATTTTACACCCTGCATAAATTAATCTTTTTAATCGTCGCGCCGCGTTTAATTCTACGCGAAGTTACTATTAAATACGAAATCTAGCGTTGTTTCCGCGCCGCCGCTAGAAAGTTTTCGTCTCAAACGAACGCGTCCTTATAAGACGGGTCGTATAGATAAACATTAATATCTGAAACAATTGAAGTCAACAAATTTTACGAGTATTATCCAGGGTTGACTCCGTAGCTCATCATCCGCCCCGCGGGGGGCGACATCTGTCGGCCTGCGACCCCTCTGATTTCACCCCTGGCCTACCTTAGCCCACCTGATATGATATACTGTACCCATTGTGGCGCTGGAGGACATCTTGGGAATTGTAATCTGTAGGTACCATTAAAAGATAATTTTGGGTACGTTTTGCAGATTAAAGCGTAAGATTAATTTTTTGCAGAGTATTATACAGGGTCCTTCTTAATATGCTGACACTTTTAAGGGAATGATGAGACCGTCAAACTGAACAACTTTCTCTATGGCACCATCATCGAAATCGCGAAAAAAAAATCACCTCTTCCATACAAAACTGCAAACCTACTTGAGCCAAATGTATTGTGACAGCAGATTTTTTTTTCGCGATTTCATTGTTGGTCCCATAGAGAAAGTTGTTTAGTTTGACGGTCTGATCATCCTCTTAAAAAATTGTCAGCATATTAAGAAGGACCCTGTATATATTTACCTACTATACAAACATAAATGCGTTACTGTATACTTTAAGGAGTGACCAGTCCATAAAACTGAACAACTTTCTGCATGGAGCCAACATCGAAACCGCGAAATAAATGTTGAAGGTTTTATAAAAATTCAAAAAAACATTTAAAGGGGTGGTTTAGACCATCAAACTGAACAACTTTCATATCGGACCAATAGCGAAATCGCGAAAAAAAAATCGCTCGTTCCATACTAAAATACAAATCTACTCGAGCTAAATGTATGGGACAGCGATTTTTTTTTCGCGATTTCGATGTTGGTCCCATAGTGAATGTTGTTCAATTTGATGGTCTATAAGCAACCCCCTTAAAAGTATTAGATGTTTATTTTTACTTTTGTAACACCTTGTATAAGAAACATCAAAGGCTACTCGACCTAAAGTAGAAAATCAATTGATTTGAAGTTAGTTTTTAAGGCAGTAGTAATTCATACAACATCCAAACGTTAATATTAAAATCAATATTGACGTTACATCAGATGGGTGGTGGATGGAACATAATAATTTTCGCGGGTGATTTTCTATAGAGAGAATACTTTGATTACTCTAACATAAAGGGCTTCTCGCAAAGCTCTAGTGATCAGCTTCATCCCTTTGTTGGGCTTTAATCAATCAGAGATGCCGGCTGACGGCAGGGCCGCGTGCTTGGGGCTCGCGGTTTACCTACTCTATGATCATTAAATAAAAAATAAAAAACATTTCCACATTTAAAAAAAAATTTCTTTGAATGGTTAAAAAGAGCAAAATGCCAGATTAGATGTCAGATAATCTTTTGACAATAAATGGAGACGATGAGAGATGTTTTAATAACCAAATACTTATTTAGTATACAGGGTGAAATTGATATCATTAGCATCCTTTTATACCTATTTTAAACTAAGGCCGAGATTCAGAGAGGATTTTTTTAGTCTTAGTTCGAACTAAGCAGGGCGAAAATGTATGGATTTTGACATACGGGACTTCGAACTAAGACTTAAAAAACGTCTCTGAATCTCAGCCTAAGAGTCTACCCATCAAACTGAACAACTTTTACTATAGGAGCAAACCGCTCAGAGAAAAAAAAAAGCTGTTGCATACATTTTAGTCGAGTAGGCATTGCAGTTTCATATGGAATAGCTGATTTTTTTTTTTGCTCCGATCGGTTTGCTCCCATAGTAAAAGTTGTTAAGTTTGATGGGTAGACTCTTAGTTTAAAAGGATGCTAATGATATCAATTTCACCCTGTATATTCTGATGAAATTGTAGGTAAATGTCTTGTGCTACTACCTACGAGCACAAGATTTCCAAGACATAGGCTCTACAGCTCTATGATTTTTATTTATATAAATACGAGTAGGTGGTTACAATTTTATTTTCAACACTAAGATACATAAGTAGGTATGTAACTTTAATTATTAAAGACATTAAATCAAGGAACTACCTCAGACGAATAAAAACGATATTGCTGTAAAAATATCTCGATATTAATAATATACAAAAACGCAACATTAAGAGATGAACTAAGTAATTACCTACGACGTCAATGATCTTTATCTAAGCAAGTATTTTTCCCTACTAAATTCATATTTAAAAAATGGGTACAACATGTGGGGTTTACAAGGGGAAAGTTTGCGTGGGTAATTATGAAGGTAGTCGGGTTTTTGACTCCTATTATAATAAATTGAATGCGGCGAAAAGTTCTGGACGTTTAATCAAAGTTCATCGGAGGTACTCGTCTCTTTAGGAAAAAATTGCGTTTGATTAAAAATGTTGTTGTGGCTGCTGATTCTTTGTGTGGAAGCAGTTTTCTTTTGGAATTTGTTTTTTGATTAGTTATTGTACGTTCTAAAAAGATATAGGACTTGATCATTCTATAATTATATTGTCATAAAAGAAAAAATAAACTTTACAAACTTAGCATCATGTAATAAGCGCTACAAAATTTTAATTTTGTTTTGTTATAGTAATTGATTACTTTGCTGTTATAATTTCGGCCCGATAGCACAGTCGGTAGTGAACCTGCCTGCTGTGCCAAGGGTCGCGGGTTCGAATCCCGTAAGTGACAAATATTTGTATGATGAATATGAATATTTGTACCCGAGTCATGGATGTTTGTATCTATATATGTATTATATATCGTTGTCTAGTCATCATAACACAAGTCCAGGCTAGATTCTGGTACTTCAAATGTGACTAGATAATTTGTGTGACAAATGTCCAAGATATTTATTTATTTATTTATTTTTAAAAAATAAAAAATAAAAAAAAAATAAAAAAAAAATTAGAAAAAAATCAAAATATTAGACAGTATTTTATGTAAGGTATGTAAACCATTAGAATAGGCATTTTGTTATTGTACGAAATGCTAATAATATTAAGTACCTAGGTACTTATACAAATTGTTAGATATTTCGAAATCAAATTAATTTTTGACTAAATTGAGATTTTAAAATATTTGTATTCTATCGATTCAATCCAAACGCGTTATTTAGAGTTTTCATTTATATATCTAACTCTTATTAAACTGTAACAGAAGTGTGTCTGTACATTGAAGAAATTTAAGTACAAAAAAAAGATTACGATATGATTTTTAGGTGTCCCTGACTCCAAACCAACCTTTTTTAGAATTTTTGTGTGTGTGTTTGTTTGTTTGTTCGGGCATCACGCAAAAACTACTGAACCGATTTATTGAAACTTTTTTGTTTGATAGCTTATAATTTGGTTTATAATTTGTGCAGACAAAGTCGCCGGTAAACTCTAGTTTGAATACAGGATCCTTCTAAATATGCTGGCACTTTTTAAGGGTATGACCAGACCATCAAACTGAACAACTTTCTCTATGGGACCAACATCGAAATCGCGAAAAAAAATTCTGCTGTCCCATACATTTGGCTCGAGTAGGTTTGTAGTTTTGCACAGAACAGCTGTTTTTTTTCGCCATTTCGATGTTTTTGCCATATAGAAAGTTGTTCAGTTTGACGGTCTGACCATCCCCTTAAAAAAGTGTCAGCATATTAAGAAGGACCCTATATAAAACAAAACATTAAGTGTACCTAAGATACCTAACATCAAAGACTGACTCTTGTGAACAATTCCTTCACGGAATATAATTATCGAAGATAAACTTCAAAACGTTTTCGCCTTCTCCCTATAAAACAATTAATTAAACCAAACAATTTACCTGAATGGACCGTTAAGAGAAAATTAAGGAGAATGCGACCTCCTCTGCTCATTACAGCGTTGTATTAAAAGCAGGGTACTTGTGATAGAATATGTATTTTTACGAGCGCTCGCAGGGCTCCGGGCTCCGGCTCGTGCATGTTTGATGAGGACAATCTCGGCGGCTATGCCCTGCAGGCACCCACCTGAGGCTACCAAGATACGGCCTGATTTAGATTACGAATTTATTTCTCTATTCTTAACGGTTAAGATTTTTGGCCCATGTATTGTATCTCTCAGCATTACTTGTCTTGTAAATCTTGTAAATAGTCAAAGCAGGTTTTAAAAAAGATCTCGCTGTGTTGTAAAAAGAAATAATTGATAGGTAGAATAGAATTAAATTGATTTGTTGATTTTATGCAATAATAATCGTTCACAAATTATCCTTAGGTACAATACAGGGTGTAAGTGACAGCCTAGCAAATACTGAATCGGTGAACAGAGACCATCAAACTGAACAACTTTCACTACGGAGCCTACCTCAGGAAACGCGAAAAATAATCAGCTGTCCCATACAAAACTGCTGTACCTCCCCATTCAAATTTGTCGGCTGATTTTTTTTCGCGTTTCCCCGATGTAGGGTCTATAGTGAAAGTTGTTCAGTTTGATGGTCTGAGTTCACCGTTTCAGTATTTACTAGGCTGTCACTTACACACTGTATTTTACTTGACCAAATGTGGAAATATAGCGTTCGCATTCGCACTTATTCTATTACTTATGGCATTGTTCACTTTTGCAAAAAATGTTTTAACGCGGTCAAGCAGGATTCCAGCTCATATGAACGTGTGAGTGATCTAAACCCAAACGAGGCCTTTAAAACAGGAATTTGAGAACAGCGCCCTTAGAGAATGCCCCAACATTCGATCACACCAACTCGGCTTACTTCTAAACGCCACTCAGGAACACATATTTTAAATCCTTTTCCTATCTTTCCATCCTTATTCCATTTTGAACATATTCATACCACATCTGAAAAGAACGCATCGGAATTGTAGGCTTATGTGTAGGTACTGCTGCAGGGGGACGGCGGAGGGGAGCAATGTGGGGGTGAAAGGGGGGGAGTAAGGGTGTGCTGTAATCAAGAAGAGTACGCTCGTCCCTAGGCGCCCCGCCCCCCGCACACCGCCTCCCCCCTCGCGCCTCTGAAACCCGCACGAGCCACCTAGAGGGCAATGCTTCAAACCTCTATTGACTTACCGTTCGCTGGAGAAATATTTTTACATTTCCTTTGTCAATACTTTCAGACATTAATCGAAATAAAAGAATGTCATTATTTTATATTACAGGATTTTAGTTTTTTTTTAATGAAGTGTTTTCATTTTAAAACAATTGTCATATACACTGGAAGGATGGCGTTACAATCGTGATAATTTTGCTATCAAATCGAAAGTGTTCTCGATTCCCTAATTTAAGGGAGCAATTTGCCAATTTGTTGATTCACTAATAACATTGTTATGGTTTTAATAAGACGACGATAGACGTTTTGATACTTGGAACTGATCAACTTTGTGTGCAGTCAATGTTCGTTTATGTACAATAAACGAACATTTTCGATGCTGTTGCGTAATTTATTTGTAGTGAACAATTTATCCATTGGTCAGATATAATCTCGACATATTGCAAACAGCTCTTTTTACTGTCAATGTGACTGGTTTATCACTATTTTGAATATTGCCATCTATTGATTTTTCGATTTATTAGTCTTGGAAAACGCGACATTCCATAGAAATAAGGCCCTCTTGCTATTGATAACTTCTTTATACCACAACATCTTTTAAGTCGAATTAGTTAGTTAGCAGGTATTATACTTTTAATAAATTAATACTCTAAATAGTCATCAGTAAACACGAACCGCTTTATAATTCAACATTTGTGCCAACAATCAGTCTGTAATGCACGGCTTTTGTAAAACAACAAAAGTTAACCTGTCGACTCGTTCGGCTCATAGAATGGAACGATTTTAGGGTTGCGAGGGAAGCAATGACAAGCCTGAGTCCCCATAATGCATTACAACTGATGGGTAATTCTCCCCAATTGATTTTAAACCTTGGGTCTTGGAAATAGAGGTACAAGATTTAGCAGTTTTATGGTCTTTAAAATAGAAGTCGACATGTGGATGGTGTACCGCATGGCGCGCTCCGCGTTGACAGCAATCTCTACCATTATTGTTTGGCTTACTGATTTATTCGTTGACTTGATAAGACTGACTCTGAATTGACAGGTTTTATTTGAGATCCGTGTAAATGAAAAACTAGAGTACATAAACTATGTAGGTAATAAAAATGTAATTATGAATACTTAGGTACGTGATCAAGATTTGATTAGTTATTTGTCTTCAAAACATAAAAAAGTTGATAAAGTTTTTGTATGTTGGTTGGTTTTGGCATTGGCTTGGTTTATCTAATGCCATAACTTATTACATTCAAGTAAGTGTGTTTAGTTTAAATGTGCATAATAAAGACACAGAAAACTCTAGTTAAGCCTCAGTCTATAAAGTCGCAAATCGAGCGATTAAACGATTTAATAGCTAATACCATTAAGTGATAAATGCAACGAGCCGCCTATGAATAATTCCGCTGGATGGATACAATGTACGGCTTTCGCTAAACGGCTCCATATTTTCGAAATCCCCATAGAGCAATAATATTCAATGAGCCGGGTGAGATGGATGTATTGTGCGGATACAGTGGGGAGCGAGATGGGTGATGCGAGGGACATTGGATGGCAAATCCTGGAGATTAGCGCGACGAGAGCGACATGTGGCCTCCCGGCACTTAGCTCTCCCGGCCAGCCCCCGCACCATGATCCTGCATGATACCTACACGTCATAGAGTCATTGATATTTATACGGCAATAAAATAAATGTATGCACATTACACAGCACGCAGTTTAAATATTTATCTGTGCAAACTCAATCGCAACATCGCGTCATAAGCCTCATTTTAACAATACAAGTTAAAATACAGAGTGGTTAATAAAAGCGTTCAAGGACGTTCAGATTCAAATGTCAAATTAAGCATGTTATAATTAGTGATATCATCGAGTTTACTTTACCTGGTTGGTGCATTTAAAATTTTGTCCCAAAGATTACTTAATTGTTTTTACTGATAATTTGGACTTTTAAGTATAGGTCCGTATACCTGTTTGAAATTTTTTTTGTTATAAATAAAACAGAGCCAACGCTATAATCCGAACGATATACCACATATACCTAAATGCGGGTAATTTGCAAATACAACTTTTTCGTTTAGCACCATCCATCTGTAGACTTTTGTAACAATACACCCATTCTATTTACACCACTCTACATCTACTTCAACTTTGACTATCTCGATTTAGTGAAAATTCTACTTTTTTACCCGACTGCGACAGAAGGAGGGTTATGTTTTTTTGTTCTGTAGTTCATACCATATTCATTGTTCCCTCCCATAATTCTTATGTGCACATCATAAGGATAAAAATGGGTCAATTCGCGGAACACAGTTGAAATGAATTGTTTATAAAGGAAGGTCGGTGCGGGTCACTTGGACCACGGGCACGGGGCCATTCGGTTGCACTGAGGCGGAACCATAGTGCCATACAGCGCGTTCATGTGACGCCATATGTTGTGAGCATTATCGCTCTCTCTGCTTATTCCGCACCCTTTCAAGATTGATGACTACTCTCTATGGCGCATTCAGACGTATTAGGGCATGTAAATGTTATGCGATCACTTAGTCAAATAGCTTTGTGTAAATGCTTTAAAACAAAATGTCATATACAGGGTGAAATTGAACTCATGGGCATCCATTTTAAACGATGTCTCTATCCATCAGACTGAAAACTTATACTATGGGAACAAACCGGTAATCGTAAAAATGTATTATATGTACTCTGTATTATGGGTCTGCTGGAAGAAATCTCTTTAGAGATAAGCTTGCCCTTTGCACTGGTCTATTATGCTGTATTCATCTGTATTACAGTATTTAAAATAAAGTGTTAAAATAAAATAAATAAATACATTTGAGTTGAGTAGGCAATTGGTTTAGTATGAAATATCCCATAGTAAAACTACATTTGAGTCGAGTAGGCATTGCAGTTTAGTATGGAATATCCCATAGTAAAAGTTGTTCAGTTTGATGGGTAGAGTCTTAGTTTAAAACGATGCCAATGATTTCAATGTCACCTGGTTAAATTATTCAAAATAAGACTAAATTCTCTTGCGCTGGCGCAGAAGAGACCAAAGTGCACTACGTACCTATATCAATGCGAAAATACACACATTTTTTTTCGCTACTGCCATCAGGAGTGCGATTTTAAAAACTCATTCGTTGAACTCAGCAGTTGAAAATGTCAAAATTGCTATGGAGATATGCATCTTTCTACTGCTGATTTGACTTTCAAAAATCGCACTCCTGAAGTATGACTTTTGAAAGTCAAATCAGCATTAGAAAGATGCATATTTCCATAGTGATATTGACATTTTTAATTGCTGAGTTTCAAAAATCGCACCAGCTCCATGTTTTTCTACAAAATAGTATTTTCTTACACAGTATGAAATTGGTTGTCCAAAGTCACATTACATTATTCTTCCCAACAGAATTTGTGAAGGTAAACATCTTTATCAGGTCGTTGAGCCCTCAGTTTTCACTTCATTACATTCATACTTTATTAACTTAGGTACCTAATTTGAAGTGTAGCCGGTCTCCAATCCTTTTATTTTATTTCAAACCGACGCGACGACTTGCATAATTGCATTCATGCAGGAATTCGTGGCTGCATCATACCTATACAGGGTCCTTCTTAATATGCTGACACTTTTTAAGGCGATGATCAGACCATCAAACTGAACAACATTCTCTATAGGACCAACATGAAAATGGCGAAAAAAAAATCTGCTGCCCAATACATTTGGCTCGAGTAGGTTTGCAATTTTGTATGGAAGGGCTGATTTTTTTTTCGCGTTTTCGATGTTGGTGCCATAGAGAAAGTTGTTCAGTTTGACGGTCTGATCATCTCCTTAAAAAAGTGTCAGCATATTATGAAGGACCCTATATTGTTCGTTCTCTTAACTAATGTGACATGTAGGTAATACCCAATGACATTAGTCAACAGTAGGTAATGATAATACGTGGTAATACCTACCCTAAGAGGAAGGATCTCCATAGAGTCCGCATAAATTTACGATTGTAGTTGGTCTCTTTTGTCTTATGACGTACCTTTAATAGTAGAAGGAGATGGAACTATAGATATTTGTTTATGCGGCTGTCCACTTTTTTTTGAGCTAGTGTGTGTGAAAAGTGACCATAAACATAAGGCCATATGTCACTTGATGCCTTTTGTCCATACTACTTGACACCACACACTCAAACCTAAACGTCAAAAAAAGTGGACACTTTACAATTGGTATGGCTCACTCTAGTCTTAAAGAGAGATCCTTCCTTTTAGTACCTACCTATATTGTACCTCGAAGTGGGACGTAGGTATAGGCTGTATAGGCTATTATGGCTGACCTTATATAAATTCGAATGATTGAATTACTATAAATTCGAAGGAGATTGTTGTTTAACTAGACAGATTTTTTGCACCTAGTTTTTTTTAAATGTGTAGGTATCGAAAAGGGAAACAAAAAGATGACGAGGCAAGATTATTTTTAGTTTGATTGTTTCAAATTGATCTAAAATACTGACTAATACCTACAATAGATTTAAATATCATGTTTGCAAAAACTGATCAGTGTTTATCGACACTGGACAAGGGCAAGACTAAGATAGAGTTTGTTTTTAAAATTATAATAAAACGGATGCTTGAGTTTGTATAAAAAGTTAAAATAATTAAACTTTCTTAAACTTTAATTATCTTTGTTCAGTCCAGTTTTTTATTCTGTAACAAATTGTTATGAAGTTAAGACTTTGCATTCGTTTGTTATTAACACCTTGTCAATAATGAAAAAAAACACCTCTTCCATACAAAACTGCAAACATACTTGAGCCAAATGTATGGCATAGCTGATTTTTTTTCGCGATTTCGATGATGGTCCCATAGAGAAAGTGGTTCAGTTTGACGGTCTGATTATCCCCTTAAAAAAGTGTCAGCATATTAAATTGGACCCTATATAACATTCCAAAAAAGTATTCATTTCAAACCCAACGCGTAAATATTTTCTTTTCTCACAAACGATAAAAAACGGAGGCTGTTGAGAGCGTGTCATTCGTTTTGTAGGGTCGTTTTCACCCTTGTTTTACCGCCAAAACACTTGGCACAAAAAGTGTAATGGAGTTTAGTAATGACCCCCTCCCGGCCGCCGACGGAGAGCGTATACAAACTGACTCTCTACCCGCTGAGAGATGATACTTTTGTTTTCATATTTACGACTATAGGTACCTATTCATTTATGATCACTTTATTCTTAGTTTATTTTTGTTGATAGTTAATTATGAAGTGTCTATACAGGATAACGTATGGTTAAAATTTCCGTACTGACTTAAGATCTATCCTTTGTAGAGATACCTATAGATAGATATGGCAGGAACATTGGCTTGGTATTATATAACGAATGTGTAATGAACTAATGAATGTAACGATTGGCTTTAACTGTAGATAATGTAAAATAATTTTGAATAATGAAATAATGAACTAGGTACCAACTGGTTTTAAAGTACGAGCAGTCGTAGCGTTTTTAAGCGCCAACCCTACTTTACGCCAAGCTGTATGTTCTTTAGGAAAAAATTGTGAAACAACAGTGCTCATACTCGTATACCTAAATAATATTGAAATGTATTGTTAGTTGACGACAAAACTTTGGAAACATGTATTCGAGCTAAAAAGATATATAATAGGGTTGTCAATTCTTAATTTGCGCGTACCGTGATTGCTCTGAATCGAATTATTTAAGTTATCCGTAGCAAATATAAAATAAACAATGATTTCTTAATGACGCTCTGTTTCAAGTGATTATAATTCGGCCCCTACATGACAGGCGTTCGGGTTATAGTCGCCGCATACGAATCAAATGTATCACTAATGCTTGCCCGGGGTCGCCAGGACCCTCGCAATTCAATTATCACGCAGGGTTTACATTTATCCGGGTGAAAACGATACTTGTGAGAGATTGCCTTATTGTTTTTTCTCGTGGCTAAAAAGTTGCGGCCACGCGTTCGTCTTTATATAAGGGTCTACGTTTAAAAAAAGGTGTATTTATTTATTTTATTTATAGTGAAATAACTAGTTTCTTGGTAAAGATAATTCAATTTTTATAAGTTCTGTCAAAGTTTTAAGAATGTGTTGTTAACATTTGATTATTCTAAAAAACACATAAAACGTTAATTAAGAAAAAAAATTTTTAAAAAAAAAGGACGTTTTACAACAATAAAATAACTGGCTAAAACCGACGAAAAAAATCTTTCGAAAGGCCTTATGTCAGAATAATGAAACATAAATTTTGTTCTTTTTTTACTTTAAAGGCGTATTTTGAATTTTTTAAGAGCATTTCGGCCAGTAATGACAAACATTTTAAGAAATAAAAACTCTTTTGTACCTACATAATAATCTCACTAGTATTATAAATGTGAAAGTTTGTGACGATGTTTGTGGCTCAATTACGCATAAAGGACTGAACGGATTTGAATGAAATTTACAGGATTAACATATAGGATATTTTTTAAGGTCCACGCAGAACGTAGACGGAGTCGCGGGCAACAGCTAGTTGTTTTATATACAGGGTCCTTCTTAATACGCTGACACTTTTTTAAGGGGATGATCAGGCCATAAAACTGAAAAACTTTCACAATGGGACCAACATCGAAATCGCGAAAAAAAAAATCTGCTGCCCCATGCATTTAACTCGAGTAGATTTGCAGTTTAGTATGGATTTCAATTTTGGTGCCATAGAGGAAGTTGTTCAGTTTGATAGTCTGATCAATCTCTTAAAAAAGTGTCAGCATATTAAGAAGGACCCTATATTAGTTAAAACAAGAACGATGAAGAACGACGAACGAACGGGTAACGAGTAAAACACTATTATTCCTTGTTTCTTCAATAATAACAATGGTTTATAAAATAGTGAAACCAAGATTGACTGAAACTTTCCTGTATCACGGTAAATAAACCAGAGCAGGTGCTTGCTAGCCGTGCGTGTTGCGAATGTATCCGAACGCGAGGCGCGCCGCGGGAAACGGATTGTTTACCAAATTCAATTACCACACCACCGCATTCTGACTCCACTTTGATTCAACAATAAACTACGCTAAATCAACCTGCCTCTCGTGTGAAAGTTCATTGTTTTTATGTGAAGCTTTTACTATTTTTCTTTTGTGTCTAATCTGAAAGTACGTTGGGAGAAACACACGTGTCATTGTTATGAATAATATAAGATGTAATTAAAATGTATGCATATATTTAGATTGAATCATTGGACTAATGAGTTACGGAAGAGAACTTTTTAATGTAACAACCATTTTATTAGATAACTGAGTTTACCCGCGACTTCGTCCGCACAAATCATTTACCAGATTATCAAACAAAAAAAGTTTCATTAAAATCGTTTCAGTAGTTTTTTCGTGATGCTGTTACAAACATACAAACAAACAAACAGACATAAATTCTAAAAAAGGTTGATTTGGAGTCCGGGATACCTAAAAACCATATCGCAATCTTGCAAAGCCGTGGTGGTCCAGTGGCGAGTAACCTTGCCTGCCGTGCAGGAGGCGATGGTTCGATCCCCGTCCATGCCGACTCGTACCAATGAGTTTTTCGGAATTTATGTACGATTTGTAACACCACTGGCTTTTCGGTGAAGGAAAACATCGTGAGGAAACCTACATGCTTCAATTTCGAGGCATGTATTGTACCCACTGTCCATTATAAGTGGCGACGGGCTCACCCCCCGTCACACTGGACAGAGTTTCGGTACTACTGGTGAAACGTGGATGCTCTGAGATTTCAGAACATCTCTGACTACCCCCTCGGGGAATATAGTCGTGAGCATATACATACATACATACGCAATCTTTTTCATGTAAATATCTTCAATGTACAGACACGCTTCTATTACAGTTTTATAATAGTTAAGATTAAGATAAGATATGGCCCATTTTCAGATTCGCACATACTCGTAGGTACGGTTTTAATATTATTTTATTTTACTTAACTTATGCATTCTCTACAGGGTGTTTCTACACGCTCCTTCTTCCTTCTTATCGTGTGGGCAGCAAGCCCTGGTGTCAGAAGTTTTTTCAGACCTTACGGCATTTGACGTGGTTTTTATGTAACGACTACTACCTCCAGAGATAGTAGCCGGGACCAACGGCTTAACGTGCCATCCGAAGCACGGAATTATCTTTCTTTTCAGACAATCAGGTGATTCAGCCTGCAATGTCCTAGCCAACTGGGGAAAAACGCACAAAGTGACATATCACTAGGTGTCCCCTGTGGGACCGAACCCACGACCTCCGTGTCAAGAGCCCAATGCTCTTAACCATTAGACCACGGAGGTAGTTAGTAGTAGGTAGTCTACTCGCTAGTAATATTTAGATAAATTAATAAAATCAGCAGTCCAATACATTCGTGTCGAGTTGGTAGGTACCTTCTGCAGTTTTGTTACAACCCATAGACAGTATGGTGGAATATAGCCCACACCTTTTTAAATAGAGATCCTGCAGGTTAAAACATACCTTCTTAATATGCTGATACTTTTTTAAGGGTATGATCAGACCGTCAAACTGAACAACTTTCTCTATGGCACCAACATAGAAATCGCGAAATAAAAAATCAGCTCTTCCATACAAAACTGCAAACCTACTTGAGCCAAATGTATGGGACAGCAAATTTTTTTTCGCGATTTCGATGTTGATCCCATAGAGAAATTTGTTCAGTTTGATGTTCTGAACATCCCCTTAAAAAGTGTCAGCATATTAAGTTGGACCCTATATTTATGCAATTTCTAATATTATTTTCTGTCTTAAAGGTCTCGTGAAAAATGGGAAAGGTATGTTCATGACCATTAAATTATAAACATTTTCAAATACTGTACCAAAATGTTTCTATTATCGGTAAGTATAGAATAAATTTAATACAATAGCGATACAAAGGGGGACGACTCCATGGCTTTTGGCAATTAAGTAATGGAAGTACGATGAGACCGATCGATAGACTACACCCGTGTTTCCTATTGTACTATACGACGTTTAATAACATGACATCACTTTGTACCTATTTCAATACTTGTTGAGTGCATTTAGATATATTAAAATTGAGCTAAAGTTTTCCTTCAGTAGTACATAAGTGAGAAAAACTCCTCTGTACATGGCATCGTGCGGAAACCTGCGTACACTAAAGGAGAAATTGTGATGTGTATGTGAGGTCTACCAATCTGCATTGGACACGCGTGGTGGACTAACGCACAAACACTATCGTACTCGTGTAGAGACGAGGGTAGGCCTGTGCCCCGCAGTGGGACACTTTTTTAAGGGGATGAACAGACCATCAAACTGAACAACTTTCTCTATAGGCCCAACATCGAAATTGCGAAAACAAAATCATCTGTCCCATACTGAAGTAGGTTTGCAGTTTTGTATGGAAGAGCAGATTGTTTTTTCGCGATTTCGTTGTTAGTGCCATAGAGAAAGTGGTTCAGTTTAACGGTCTGATCCCCTTAAAAAAGTGTCAGCATATTAAGAAGGACCCTGTATATAGGGATGATGATGATGATGAGCCTAAGTTTTATCAAAACATGCAGCAATGTTACTACAATCTCGAGATAGCAACTAAGAATACGGGTGTAAGTTACCGTTTTACATGTTTTCTACATCCATATGAGAGCAATTTATACTAGCGAAATTGTGATAGTTTAAGGATCCTAAGAAAGTAGGGTTACCACCCTTAGGCCAGTCGCAATCCCTTGGGAGCTGATTGCAAAAATGATGTTTTGTTAAACTTGTTCATTAGCGACTGAAAACATTTATTAAATACATTCTAGGTATCTATTTGGTTTGGTTTTTGAAGCAAAGTTTCTAGCCACACCGTTAGGAATTATGATCGTGTGTTTATGTGTTTGTTTTTATATTTTATTACCCCAAAAATTAGTCGCGAACAGAAAATACTTCTTCACAAAAATGATGAGTAATCGAAGAAAACAACGTATACAAAACATGTCATTATCTAATTATCTAGACATGTTATTGCCTTGGAAATGTAGGTCACGGTTATGTGTTACATACATACTTACCTACTGAAAATTGTTACCTGAACTATAGGAATAAATAATATTTAGGTACAATTTTATTCTGCAAAATACTCAGTAGGGGAAAAAAAATAAAAAATTTTACCGGGCCACGTCTTGCAAGAAGGTAAAAGTACAAATTATATTACTAAACGAGTGAGTAAGTAAATTATGGCAAACGAACGGGCTCACTACTCGTCACGCTGGACATCAGAGTTTCGGTACTAATGAAATGTGGGTTTTCTAATATCTCTGACTACCAGCGCGGGAAATATAGTCGTGAGCATATGCTATGCTATTACTTTCTATATTTTTTACAATTAGTTACAACAAAGTTCTTATTAAAGAAAACTCAAACACTTTAGAAACGCATTAAATAAAGTGAATTAATGTTGTCTGAGGAAGCAATTAACAAACGCAAGGAAAGTGCGCTCGTTGAAGTCTTTTGTATTGCGTTAAAAATTAACGTGTTCTTAAGGGGCAGTACCTGGAAAGGGGTCTATTAATTTTCATTTTTCTATCAAATAAATAAAAGTGACCGAACGAAAAATATACAGTATTCTTGGGTAGTTTATCCAGTTAAATCATAATTGAATACATGATTGGAATTACTTTACTCGATAGAAAAAAAAAGAAATGTTACGAAAATAACTAAAATTGTTTGCAATCGTTTATAATAATTGCAATTTTACTCACATATTCACCATTAGTTAATCTAGTAAAATAATTTTAAAAATTATATAAAATACATCAATTAATTCATTTTACGTAATCAAAAATACGGCACGCGCATGCAATTTTTGGAGGGTTCGGCTGGGCTACCTTTCTCATTGAAATCTTGAGACTTTCCTATTTGAATTTAATACAGTCTTACGTTTAAATTAAAAATATATGTGTGCTCCTTAACGTACAATCGGTTTTTACGTAGTTTAAAACCGGGTATTACCTCAATAGCAATTAAGAAAAATATATTTTGCCAAATAATATTTAAATCAAAATGCCCCTTCTGGATAATGCAGGAAGTGACTGGCAATATGTCAACCCTTAACAAAACTAAGGGCTGTTAGACCTATTTGTTTTTGTACGTCAATCATATCTGCTTATTGTGCGCAAAAATCTGCTTGGATTTTAATCAAACAAAAAAAATGTATTTCTATAGCTTGGTACCTATGCAACGTGTTAATGAATAAGCGCAAAACCTCATACACCCTAACTGATTTATAACAAAATAATTAAATTGAAACAATAATTTCATTATTTAGATACTTAAAATTTTAAGTTATTTGCATTTTAAGTTTTCAGACAAACATGATTTTTTATCATTTCAGCAATGAATGAAAGCGCTAACGTGCTCATGGGTACATTTTAAGAATCTTGTTTTGGTAGTAAGTAGGGTGAGAGTGCCCGAGCGGTGGGTTGAGATCGCGTTTAGTACATTTTAATTTTTAATATTTTGAAAAAAATGACCTGCGTTGAAACTATGATATTTAGATTCTGCTCTCGATTCCAAACAAACTACTTTCTAGTTTTGCGTTAATTCATTAACACGTTGTATAGCACGATAACTTTAACTTTATTTTCTTTTAGTTGGTCTTTGCCAAGCTATTGTCTCATAAAATATGTGCTTCTACTTTTGTAACCATCGAGAAAAGAATTTTCCTTACAATGAATCTGTTAGTTTATTTAAAAATATATGTTTTTCATTCCTTAGTAACATCCCGTAACGTGGTAGAAAATCGTGAGTGAACGGATTTATAATTATGCAAAATGTTATATGCTATTTGAGCTTTTTATATTCTGAAATCGTGATTCTGATCGAGATATTAAAATATATACATATAGGTATGAGCTTGTTACCAGGAAATCAGAACCATGCCAAATGCCGAACGGAAAATTGTTACCACAATAGATTGTTTTTTTTTAAATTGATCGCGTAATTATCTATTGCTATACCACAGCCACTGACGCTAGCATATGGCGTGAATAACATCAAATCACTATTATACGATGATGCCACGGACGGTAATTACCACTTAGGTAATAAAACAATAGGGAGAACCCAACACTTTATTGACTGTGTGCGTTCAAAATGCAAAATGTGCAGCAGTCCTGCACGGCATTAGATCTGATATAAAACCATTATCAACCTAGACCTTAGGCCTAATATTCCGTCTCAATGAAAGGCACTAGGCATTCTCAAATGAATAATCGTGAGACAAATTGGCTCAAGTAGGGCTACCATATGTAGTTTGGTAAAGATCGAGAGTCAAATAAACATACTAATTCAGAATGCTTTCCCTGTGCTTCTGAGTTACTAAATAAGCCAGAAAATCCGTTTTTGCATTAAGATATTTGTAATTTGAATGCAAAACTCTGTATTCAATTCCAATAAGATGTAAAGAAACAAGATATCATCTAGATTTTTTTCCAACAATAACTATTCTACTTGAGTTTATATTTTTGTTTTGAAATACTTAATTTGTCTGTTTCAAAAGTCAGGGTATCAAATTTCGCTTCCTACTAAACATAATTGATATGCAGCATAACTGCATATTCTTGGTTTTGAATCACCATTGTTAGTCGGTACTTTACTGTACGGGATGGGTAGCGTGCAAAGTGCGATATTATCTTGGTGTGGTCGAGGGCGCGGCGCCATCTGTCGGGCAGATGCCGCTGACGTCACGCGAAGCCCCGTGCCGATGCCGTCAGGCCAGGGCTTCGCCACGCGCCCGACGCCAGGCACCTCTCCCCGCAACAGCTGACCCATCCTGATTTACCAACCAACTAAACTTTATGATTTCCTGGTACGTCTCCCTGCATCGAAATAGTTATTTAACGATTTAAAAGCAGTTTTAAGTACAGATTTATTTAAATGTGACTTCAAACGTGATGCTTTTAATGCTGTAAGTTTTGTGGGAAAATTTAAAATATGTCGATATCTGTCGAAAATATTACGAAGGTGACGGTATAGATAAACGTATCCAATGGGATATCATGTGTTTACAGGAGTTTCCAAACTGCGTGTGTGCTGAGACGAGACGGACGTTGTACGTTGTACCCGTTGTACCGTAACTATTAAATAATCTGTGGTTGTACTTAGAAAAATAGATACACGGATTTGTTGTTCGACTAGCGGTGTCACTAATTCATAATTATCAGTATGACTGCGCGCCATGTTATCGTAGTTCATCTCTACCACAGAATATGTAATAGTATATAGTTCTACATATCTCTACTCTACCTATCTATAAGTATTTTATCGGTCGGTCCTGGTCAAGGACAGGACAGATTGTTGTTCACAAACTTAGAAAAACTTGACATTTCATGATTGGCTTCGTCGAGACAATCTAAGGTAGGACCTACTCTGATCTGTTGCCAATTATTGTAAATTGATTTCCTTAAGCCCAATGGAAAAAAGGTGGCCATGTCGATTGTTAGACGAAGTCGGTGACGAGTCAATTATTAAAAGCACTGTTAATGAGTAAACAGTAAGCTATTATAATGGCTTAGTGATAATATCTTAACAATTAATTAATTAAAAATTCTTTCAAACAATATTGAATTATAATATAATGGAGATGATGGCTCAGACTCATTAACTTAACAGCAAACACCTGCCAATCGAATGCGACCCTGATTAGAACAATCGAACAGATTTAAATAACAATTTTATGGTTCATTTCATTGAAACAGGCCCTGATTATTAATGGTTAAGATGGGTGGAGTGACTCTCATACATCACTTATATTATCATGTTTCTAAAATAATCGATATTTGCAGCCTAAAATCTAACAAATTAATACGAAATCTTCAAAACTATTAAAGACTACCAATTTAATAGGAAACTATATGCTAGTTCAGGGGTTAAATTCATGCTGATAAAACATAGATATGCAGATATCTTTTTATAATGTAGAGTCATTACACTATAGGGATTAGTTACAGTTAAGTAACATATTAATTTAGCAATCCCTACTTCAAACTTTCGTTAAATCTGAAGAGTGAAAGCCATTTTATATAAGGAAATATTATCAGTGAATATGGGTAAAAGATTGTATGGAATCGTTTTCTTAGGTATCTGTAGGCACCTATAGGTATGTACAGCAAACAGTAACTTAACCTACTGTAGTAAGTTTACCCAAGGTAATTAATAAAAAATTTCAGAAGAATATCGTTACAAACCATCGTTAATTTAAAGATGTTGTTAGTGATTAGTTGATTGGATACGCGATATCACAGGGCACGTATCTTCTGTAACAATAACCTTAAGTTAAGGCTCTATTCATTATTAAAACCATTCCGGTGTGCGGAAGCCTAGCATAAGCCCATTTAGAATAATAGTAAACTCTTATCCATGTATTAATTACTACCCAAACTGCTAAATTATATTTTTATTGTAATAATTACTAGCTTTTCCCAGTGTCTTCTTTACAGTTTCAAAAATCGCACTCCTCATCTTTTTTTTGTTTAGGGTGGTTTTTAGCAATATACACGGTCCTTCTTAATATGCTGACACTTTTTAAGGGGATGATCAGATCATCAAACTGAACAACTTTCTCTATTGGACGAACATCGAAAACGCGAAAAAAAATTCTGCTGTCCGATACATTTGGCTTGAGTAGGTTTCTATTTTTGTATGGGACAGCTGATTTATTTTCGCGATTTCGATGTTGGTGCCATAGAGAAAGTTGTTCAGTTTGACGGTCTGATCATCCTCTTATAAAAGTGTCAGCATATTAAGAAGGACCCTATGTGTAGATAAACTATCCATAAACTAGAAATCTCTAAGCTGTTTGTCCATGTCCAGCAGTGGAGGTATTTAGGCTAAAATTATGATGTTGATGAAAATAGATCCCGCTCCTGTTTCGCCAAGACGAGTAGGTATTTTAACCATGTTACAAAGTGCTTTTTAAAAACATAAGCAAAAGCATATACTCACGACTTGTATTCTGCGAGGGTCATACTTATTTTACCTATTACATAGTGTCGAAAGGCGTAAAATATATTTTTTAAAACGTAATCTGTCAAATGTAGAGCTTTCAGAAAAGTGTTACTTCTTCCACTTAAAGCAGATCAACAAGGACCCTTCTTTTATACGTACATTAGCATCCTCAATAGTAACCTTTGACAGACCCAGAGGACCTTAGCTTGACTACAAAGATTCTGGCCTTAACAAGCGCCTGATACCAGCACGCGACGACATGACACTCCGGCGCACGGCCGGCGCAAGCGGCACAAGGGCATTGAAGATCACTTGAATACTTCAATTATGAATTGACTAGAGACCACTTCTACTCACCAACAAGGGCATTCAGAATCAAACCCAACTAGGGTCTAGGTCATGTTAACACTAATCAAGTCTGAGTTAAGTTGCATTGTCCTTTAATATTTGTTAACCGGTTAGTCAAGTTTATTTTCGATTTTATTAACTTTAAAAAACTGTTATTCTTTTGATCCAAGCACACGTATAAAATAACTTGATTTATTCAGTCGAAATACGAGCATAGTAGGTATACTTGGTTTAAGTTCGTATTTTTAGAATCACAAGAATAAAAAATTCCTATTTAGTATTTTGTAACATTTATGTAGGCATACTAACTGTAGCCAATTAGATAAACTAAGTAGTAGAATCAAATACGCATGAGTGAACTTAAGACAAAAAAGTAAATTCCCAGAAGTTACTACTTTACAATTCACCATTTACCTAGGTATTAGACACGCTTGCATTTTTATCTAGTTTGTCAATAAAAAACTAATGAAGAGGAAGTGTTGAATTTCATGGCATTACGAATTCGTTTTCAATCTTGCTTGTATTGGCGCTGCTCTAGCAAGTTATAAGTGGCACTACACTACAAGTGATTGCCAAAACATAATATGCGACGAAGTAACCGGCTCCAACCGTAATAAAAGGCGAAACCAGTGCTTGGAAGCATAACTAAACGCAGAGTTACGCGGGAGTCATGCGTCTGAGATTTAATTTCAGCTACCGGAGCCTGTGGATCAAACATATTGCACGCTGCGCTGCGACACGCTTACTGCTTTCTTTTTAGGATTCCGTACCCAAAGGGTTAAAACGGGACCCTATTCATAAGCCTACGCTGTCCGTCCGTCCGTCTGTCCTATCTATTAATGGCTGTAACTTTTGAACCGTAATAGCTAGACAGTTGAAATTTCTACAGAATGTGCGTTTTTATAGCGGACTTGCTAAAAATATTTAAAAAATCAAAAAGTTAATATTAAGAGCTCATTCACGAAACTAGTTTTTATCAACGTTTTTTCTTCTCGCTTTATCGTAAAAACGGTAGTACCTACAAGCGTCAAACTAGGTGTGATTATCTATCAAACTCTACCTATACAGTGCCTATAACGACTATTCAACCGGCCAAGTGTGAGTCGGTCTCGCGCTAAAGGCCCCGGCGAAAACAAAAGGTTTTTGTATGTTAATTTGTGTTGTGTGGTGGTGTGGTACGGAACCCTTGGTGCGGGAGTTACCCGACTTGCACTTGACCGGTTTTATTTAATGGACCTCATTAACGACGAAAGCACGTTTACACCAAAACAATAATGTCGACTTGCATTCCGTTCTGAAACGCGATTCTCAGCCCACTGTTTACTCCTCGCAAATCATTGTCAGAAAACCTCTCTGCTATAGGTAATTCTGCAAATATCTTGCTTGGTAAATCAGAAATAATAAATTATAAGACAAATAGACGTAGGAGAGTTTATAGAAAATATTTATTTAGTAAACAAAACTTCCCCCTCTTATGGTTACCCTCACGATTGGGAAGGGTTTGTAGTGATAGTTAAACAAGTAGATCAAAGAGTCTGAGTGGGTGCTTAAATGTAAAGTAAAGAATTCAAGTGGTCATACAATTGATTAAGCAGTTGCCATTTGATTACCTTCAGGAAATTTGACAAAAAATCTGAGAAAATTTCATAGTGCAATGTTTTCTGACTCACGGAGTGTATTGGTAGAGCTTCTAGTAGGGATTTTTCCGTGTGAAATAGATAACTAATGATAATCGATATAATTTTGAATCATTAGGGTGATGCTCAAAAAAACAGACAACAAAGAAAATATCTAAATCGGTATTTATTATACTCCGGGGATATAAATGGTGTATCAAAATACCCTGCTAAAATATTTAGAGCGGTGTTTTAGACCATCAAACTGAACAAATTTTCATTATAATACAAACTCAAGATAAAAATGAAAAAACCTGTTGTTTTAGGCCCGTCACATATACATACGGAATTCCGAATCAGAATAGGGACAGCATGTAAAATATAGGATCTATTGATGGCATCAGTATTGAATATGAATTTTGGAAACCAACTATTTAGTCAGTTAAGAAAAATACTGGATATTTAAGAGAAAATCGACAAAGAAAATAATGTTGTTGTCTACTTTAGTCACGTGATCGTAAACGACTGTGATGATGTGACGTGTTGATGACGTCAACTGTTTGTAAACAGTTGCGTGTAGAGTGTGAGTGTCGTACAAAGTTTACGTCATCGTGACCTCACCTGCTTGTAGCCACGTATATTGTCAGGAAAAGCGTTTTCGCGGGATATATAACTAGCATTTTTATTTTCGTTTTTTCTTGTACTATTTGTAATGGAACGTAAAATATACATTTTCTGTAGAGTCTGTCTGTCTGTAAGTCTTTCTTCTGCTTCGTAGCGGATCATCACTCAACCTACAGAAACTCAATGCCGATGGCTCAAGTCTTAAATTATTCTGCGACGTTTCAGTCAAACCACCACGACCGTTTGTAACTCCGAGCTTCAGAAAACAAGTTTTTGATAACCTCCATAATCTGAGCCACCCCGGAAGTTCAGCTACAGTGCGACTGGTCACTGATAGGTTCGTGTGGCCAGGGATCCGCAAGGATTGTAGAGAGTGGTCTAGGCTTTGCCAACATTGCCAGCGTAGCAAAGTAACCCGACACACATCTGCTCCTCTAGCTTCATTCTCTTGTCCAACGTCGAGGTTCTCTTATATCCACCTCGATATCGTGGGACCCCTTAACCCATCTTCTGATTACAGATATTGTCTCACCGTCATCGACCGTTTCACACGATGGCCTGAGGCAATACCGCTGCGTGACATCACTGCCGAAACCTGCGCCGCCGCCCTCTTATCTGGATGGATATCCAGGTTCGGCTGCCCGGCGCGCATAACTACAGACCGTGGTCGACAGTTCGAGTCCAACTTGTTCAAGGCCATCACAGCTCTACTCGGTGCACATCACTTTCGCACTACCGCTTACCACCCCGCTTCCAACGGGATCATCGAGCGACTGCACCGCCAAATGAAGGCAGCTATCATGTGCCACAAAACTGCACAGTGGACGGAGGTACTACCACTCGTTCTACTCGGCATCCGGAGCTCCTGGAAAGATGACATTCAAGCCTCTGCAGCCGAGTTAGTCTACGGTGAACCATTACGGCTACCCGGTCAGTTCCTGTCACCTTCAGACGATCATACCTCCGAAGACCTTACCAGCTTTTCATCACGACTACGATCGCACATGGCCAAGCTGACTCCTATAGCCACCACATGGCATCGAAAAGGTCCATTCTACTTTCCTAAAGACCTCACAGATTGTACCCATGTTTTCTTGCGGCAGGATCACGTCCGAAGACCGCTGGAGCCACCGTACGCAGGGCCCTATCAAGTTTTAAAGCGGCATGATAAATTCTACAAGATTTCAGTTCAAGGGAAGCCTGTAAATGTCACTGTCGATCGGTTAAAGCCGGCACATGTTACCCAAGATATGGGCGTGCCGCCTGTACCTACGGCTACTGCAACTCCGGCACCGACTTCACCTGGTCCAGTAACCAGAGACGCAGAGACACGGACCCGGAGTGGAAGAAGGGTGCGATTCCCAGATCACCTGACGGACTATCAACCGTAGTCACGGTCTCAGCGGGGGAGTGATGTGGCGGAAGAAATACCGCACCTCAATCGCGCGTATGGGGCGCGCACCGTGGTGCAGCGTGTGGAGTGCATCGACGTTTCCGCCACCCGTCGGGAAGCTTCGGGCGTGACGCTCGGTCTTCTAGAACGATTCCCGACGGCTGCAGAGAAGCTGCAGTCAGCTGCAGTTTGCCACTGACTGAGAGGCGAGACGCACGTCGAAAACCGTAAAAGCGTCGTCTTTTGTTTTCGCATTATTTTCATATTTGCTAATCTGTATATAAATTTTCTTATCTTGTATCTTCCTGTTCAGTGCTGTTTCTATCCCTATTAAATCTACCCTATACCAACTGCTGTTCCTCTTCTTTTCCTGCCTGCTCGCCTACCTGCTTCTCTTCCTTCCTGCCGGAGGCCGGCGTCCTAAACGTTGGCTACAAGTCCTTAGGTAGAACAGTTTTTAAAAACCTGTCAAATACCCTATTGTGATTGTGTATGGGATTTGAAATACTGGAGGGGCAAGATCCATAGTAAATCGTAATCTTGATTCGGAATTTCGAAATTCTGTGGTAGGCCTTATTCAAAACTGCAGTACCTACCTACTCGACTAAAATGTAAGGAACAGCACAATTTTTACATTTTCTTTCGACGTAGTCTCCATAGTGAATGTTGTTCAGTTTGATGGCCTAAACCACCCCTTTAAATATTACTAGGTTACTTTGTTACATCCTGTATACGTTCACACTACTGCAAATATCAGGTACCTAGAGTGTTAGCATTCAAAAATTATCTGCATTCCTTGCAATCTTGTCCTCATCATCTATTTTTTACCCGACTGCGCCAGAAGGAGGGTTATGTTTTTAATTAATATAAAATGTTGTTTTTTTGTTTGTGCATGAAACCCACAAAGTCAGCTAGTCGTACCCGCTGTGTATAAGCCACGGCCTGGTCGTTGTTTGCCAAATATATTATATCGTTATTGACACAGTGTGATCATTAATACAGACGAGGGCCCACTTATTAATTTTAATAAGTGGGGTGACTCGCGTTTTGAAGGGGCGACGACAGTGCACAATGTTTGTTTTATTAGTTTTGATTTTATGGTCTGGTACTATATTTTATTTGGCAACGTACCCGCTAAGCAGGGTGCGTCTTTGGGTGACCGCTTTAGAGGTGTTTCACCGAGAACACCACCTTGTTTAGGAAGGTACGTTAAGCAGCTGGAGGGCAATTGCGGTAAATAAATCGCAATTTAACCATGATTGGACCGCGTGCGACATATTTTAACACATTCGGTATTGCGCTATTAATTTGACAGCCGTGAGAGCCGTTTTGACAGATCGCTCAGACTTCAATTCAATTCAATTTTTGTTTAGTGGCATACGATGTGTTATCACAATTCAGCCAATTTCTCGTTATGTGGATAGTATATGAAGGAAAATGGTCAGTAGTATTTATTAAGTCTAGCGTGGCAGTTTTGCCAATGTAAGTAGTTTATAATCTCAAGTGATTGTTTTAAGGTTAAAACACAAAAGAGTTCACAAAATGGTGGAGCCACGAGCAATCCCAACGCCCCGATACGCACGCGTCCGTACTCCGCCAGAATTGCAGCGCGACTCCTCGCTCAGACTTTAAAGGCATTCCCATAGTAAATAAGTCAAGTTTAGCGCGCTACGGAACTAAACACAGTTGAATAGTAATTGGATTGCAATGTGATTAGAACTGAAATTGGATTAGGATTGAACTTGGATGTTTTAAATTAGCGCGTCCTCCTGCACGTCTAGTATGATTTCTCTCCACGTGCGCGACGCGTTTTCGCTGCATAGAAAAAAACCTGTTACCGCGCTTTTCGGAGAGCGAAAGCCGCTATTACCGCGGCTTGCAGTATGGAAAACAGCCGAATAGCGCGCAAGTAGAGAAATCATGCTAGACGTGCTGGTCTTGATAACGCCAATAGATTGAACACTAACTTATACTTCCAGATCACATGGTGGCTACCACCTATTAGTTCCAGCCCACACCTATGTAGGCTCTCACGTATTATATTAGGGGTTGGGATATTAGTACCATTACCCCGCATTAAAAATACCTGCAGGGATTATAAAGGCGATTTATTTAACTCTGCAAAGGAATTGAAACGTTCAAATTCTTTAATTGCACGTCTGAGATTTGAAAACGCCTATTGCTTACCGATCTGCAAGAAAACATAAAGTACAAGTTTACTATTACAACAGGAGTAAATAAATCTCGAATCCGCGGATTTAATTTTATTTACCACAATAACAGTTTTTAATTACCGACTATCAACATCCCTATAGAACATAGGACGAATTTGGATCTTCCGTTAAAAAGTGTGGATCAGCCGATCGATTTTCTATTGGGAACCTTTTTTCGTATTTCGACCCGTGTTCCTTAGGGAAAGTTGTATAGTTTTATTGTCTGAACACAACCATACAATTTTGTCAGTAATTAAAAACTAGGGATATACAGGGTGTAAGGAAAAGTATCATTAACCTTTATACCATATACTCTACCCCTCAAACTGAACAACTTTTACTATGGGAGCAAACCTGTCAGAACAGAAAAAAAATCAGCTGTCCCATACGTTTGAATCGAGTAGGTATTGCAGTTTAGTATGGAACAGCTGATATTTTTTGTTCTGATCGGTTTGCTCCCATAGTAAAAGTTGTTCAGTTTGATGGGTAGAGTATGTGGTTTAAAGGTTAATGATTCTTTTCCTTACACCCTGTATAGTCGACGCAAAAATTCTTGGTCGCTCTAAACTTTGATTCAATCAACAAAATTATCATTCAAATAAACAAAAGCACAAGTGTACAATCAAAAAGTCAATAGTCTGTTACGGGTTTAATTCGGTAAGGTTACAAGTGACTACCCCCACTGCTAGAGGACCATAAAAGCGTTGAGGCGCGCGCGTGCCGCCCGCGGCGCGTCTAACTAAATTGCATTTTAATCTAATTACTGAATGATATAATTTTTCGGTTCGGTCATAATCAGATAAAACAGACATTATCGAATTAAAGCTCCGTTTTGGAGCAGGCGGGATCGTAGAGCGGGATCATGCTTCAATAATTTTTCTTCTAATTCTATTATGCTGCTAAAATTTTCGATTGAGCTTCTGTTCAGTGCGACATTGTTTCAAAAATTATTTATGGTGGGTATACAGTTGTTTTACTTTAAGGGGATATAATTCGGAGCGCGCTCCATACAAACGTACTATGGTGATATTTTCAATACTAACCAATGAAAGTCAATTAAATTTTTCTGAAACAATCTTGAAACAAATATCTATGCTTGTATGGAGTCAGATTTTCGTTAAAATATACAGTTGAAATGCCATGGATTAATTTAAGATTTGTATGGAAATCTTTGAGGCACTGTAACTTTAAAACTATACATTTTAACGAAAATCTGACTCTATAGAAGCATAGAAATTTGTTTTTAGATTGATTTTGAAAAATTTCATTAAGTTGAATTGGTTAGTATTGAAAATATCACCATAGTACATTTGTATGGAGCGCGCTCTGAATTATATCCTCTTAAAGGAGGATTGTACTCATGATACTGAACAACTTTCCACATGGAACCTAAGACGCGGTTTATACAGAAGAGACGTGTGGTGGTGGCGGGTAATCTAAGTAACACAATACAGGGTCCAACATCGAAATCGCTAAAAAAAAAATCAGCTGTTCCATACTAAACTGCAAACCTACTCGAGCTAAATGTATGGGACAGCAGATTTTTTTTCGCGATTTCGATTTTGGTCCCATAGAGAAAGTTGTTCAGTTTGACGGTCTGATCCTTCCCTTAAAAAAGTGTCAGCATATTAAGAAGGACCCAGTATAAACCTTATAGTACGTAGTTACCCGCCACCGCCACACGTCTCTTCTGTATAAACCGTGGCTTAGGTAAAGACGCAAAAAAGGACAACTTTTCATAGAAACGTTCGATCAGCTGATTGCATAATACCTGATATAATGCTAATTCAAACATTTTTTGCAAATTTTCTACAGGTTCCTTGGAGAAAGTTGAAGTTGTTCCATATCATGAGACCATCCCCCTTTAAAGTCCAACTGTCTACCCTTTTACACCCTCTGAGGGGTGAAAATGAAATCATTAGCATCCTTTTAAACTAAGAGTCTACCCATCAAACTGAACAACTTTTAATATGGGAGCAAACCGATCATAGCAAAAAAAAACAGCTGTTGCATACATTTGAGTCGCGTAGGCATTGCAGTTTAGTGTTGAACAGCTGATTTTTTTTGCTACAATATTGGTCCCATAGAAACAATATTTCAGTTTGATGGTCTGATCATCCCCTAAAAAACCGTCGAAGGACCCAATATGTACATCGGTACTTTTCGTTTTTTTTTCTCTACCAAAGACTAGACCGATGAAAGTCGTCTACAAATAATTCACAAATGAAGGACAAATAAATACAATATTTGTGTGTACAAATGTTTATCAAAGGACGTTTAGTGATGATAAAGTACGATAGCAGTTCAGTTTCCCATAGTAACTCAATACCGGGGCAGGGCAGGCACACGTCTGTGGAAGCACTGATGTATCGTCAAGGGACAAATTTTAGTTGAATTGATCGTGAGAAAATTTTAGGTTGTCAAATCTCTACTGTATTCAAATAAAGTGTATAAAATCTACATACCTATAATCATCATGAACGTCACGTTAGTAAAATTTGTTCAAAATGTGGTCCAAATTGCCAAAAAATTGTTCTGATAGAAAGGGACGAACCTTAAATTTGAAACATCGACGTACGAAGAATGTTGAACATTACCGACCGCTGCTATGGCCAATTTTCGTGTTTCCATGCTTGTAAAGAGGATTGGTAGGTATCCTTTATCATTCTAAGTCCATGTTCGTCGAAAGAGGTTCGTAGAAAGAGGGCGAAAAATTCTTGGTCAATGAGTATAGTAGAATCTTGTCATTGCAAAATCATAGTTAGATACTTTAAAGAAAATAACCATTACGGTATCGTTTTTAATTATATTTTATTTCTAAATGTTGAGATGAAAACATACTAAGGAAAATTTAGTTTTTGCAAAGTCAATATTTAGGTCAAAAATGTACCATGTGTGTGTATGTGTGTGTGTATACAATACAGATAAGGTGTTGAACACAGACAGAACACACACACACATTTACAATTCAAAGTCCTTTATATCTAGAGAAATCGTCGATCAAATAGGTATTCCGTCAGTTTCAGGAAGTCAAGAGATAATTAGAAAGCGAATAATACTATATTAGATAAGACCTCGAAAAAGTAATTCAAGGAATTTTAGCAGGTGTTGATATTAAAGTAGGTAATGAACGATCCAATACCTAGGGGAATACCCTATATTATCAGTCTAAAATTATCTTTTTACTATCATGAGCACACACAAATTATTACTGATTGTTGTATTAATAAATTTTTATAATACCTATACCCATTCCAAATTTTTAAATTACAGAAACAGAGATTTGAAACACCTACGCTCACATATTCTTAGTAACAGCTTTAGTAACATCCAAGATATGTCGGATAGTACCTATATCTTTCTGATGGAATGAAGTATAAGGTAAGTTATTACACAAATCTTAACTATTATAAAAGTGTACCAGAAGTGTGTCTGTAGGTTTTACATAAAGATATTTAAAAAAAGTTATGATATGGTAAGTGCTAATCTTTAGTTTGTGTTATATTTTAATGATTTCATCGGCGAAAAAAACATAAAATTTTGATTTTTTGTATAGAAAACCACTGAGAGAGTTATTTTACCCTGAGTTAATTGCTAGCATAGGTTAATTTTTACCTACGAGTAATTTTTTAAGATTATGCAAACAAACACCGGTATTATTTTCCCTTAGAGTAGTGCTTCTCAATTGTTTCCAAGCGAGTTCGCGGCCGTCGCATCCGATCAGCAGATTTGCAGTAGAGGGAAGAAGCGCCAGCAATGCGAGGGAAGGCCCTCATTTACCGAGCGTCGCACGCGCCGGTACCCCAGGGACTTCGCACGCGTCCGGACCCCAACGATTTATGAAACAATACTCTACGGTTCTTGTTTAGATATTCATAAAAATATTTTTGGATTGGCAAGGGAGTAGTAGGTACAAGAAATAAATGTAGATACGATAGTTTTGGATAGCGAATAAAAGATTCTTTGACAAAGATGCCAATATTGAACAGGGACCTATCTAGAGTATTACCGAATTTAGTGTTCGGATTTTTAATTGTTCATTTGTAACAGTATTAATAATTTATCGGTGTTTTGTGTATCGAGATTCCGTATCACACTCGTATTCTCCGAGAGGGTACTTACATACTGAGAGATATTCTAAAAAATGAGTACCTACCTCCTACTTTATACTATATTCAGAATATCCACATTTCACCCTGTATAGCTGAGCCCAAACTCGATACGATTTCGCTCTCGTATTTTGAAAAAAATAAAATGAAAAACCCTGGTGCTATACATAGCTACTATAGTAGGTAAGTAATTTAGGGTTTCGGATGTCTAGACCTTTTTGATTTCTTGAGGCACGATAATTCCCGACCAGGATTTCTAGATGTTCTAGAGAAATCAAGATTTTGATATTTTTTACAAAACACGAAAATTTACTCACGGCTTCATACGCACGGGTTCCCGTCATCGAAGCGACATAAATGATATACCTACCCGATTTTAAGTCTAATCATAAGCTTTCAACAAAAGAAGTTTCATCGAAATCGGTTAAGTAGTTTTTGCGTGATGCTCGAACAAACAAACAAACAGACACACAAAAAGTCAATGTGTTGGTGATTTGGAATCAGGGACACCTATAGCCATATTGTAACTTTTTTTTTAATGTCTTCAATGTACTCTATTACAGTTTACCCTGTATACCTACTTACCTAATATTTTTATGTTCTGATGAATAGACATTACGAATTGTAGATTGGGATTTGATTGGGATTGACTATTCCAACTTCCTGGACTTGATAAATAAAGAGAAGTTAAAAAATTTGGAAACACAAAATGTTTTTATTTCTCGTCTACATAATATTCTTCTTAGGTACAACCAAAGAGTGTTTATTACATCTAAAAAATACAGAACTGGTTCCTATCTGTCAGAAAAAAAGGACGTTAAGCCAAATACTTCAATTAAAAAGAAAACAGTATTCTTCTTTTTTAGTTTTTATGGCTTTTGATATTTTTTTTCCAAGACATCTTGCCAGTTCGCAACAAAATTTAGAATCATAAAATGTTTTTATTCCGAAATCCCAAATAATTCTAATAATATTTTTTTATGCCTATTATTCGAACTGAATTAAAATATTAAAAAAACGAGAGTTTTTCAAGTAATTTTCCTGGATCGCTGATGTAATGTGTAACGAGTTAACCACGTCCAAGAATGTGTACAAAACAATTAAAAATAGGCCCAAAAATAAACGGAAAAAAAAACTGTCCCATACATTTGAGTCGGATAGGTACAGCAGTTTTGAATGGGACAACTGATTTTTTTTCGCGTTTCCGGACGTAGGCTCCATAGTGAAAGTTGTTCAGTTTAATGGTCTGAGTTCACCGTTTCTTCTGTGGGCTGTCTCTTACACCCTGTATAAATCGCGTTCGTCCGCGGTAAGTCATTCCACTGAAATAGAGCAACCATGTCGGCGAGGTTATTTACCAAATTCATCGTCTTCACAACATAGCCTTTTCCCACGTAGCACTTTCAGCGACTCGACGCTGAAAGACCAAACGGAAACTCATGCCAAAAAACCCTTATAAATTGTCTATGATTCGGTTTCAGAAACGTCATAAAGGTGGATAATGTGATACATCACTACGAATAAAATGACCTTATTCGTAGTATCGTATAGTAACATCAGAAATGCATGATAGGGCCTTAACTTCTTGACCCACTGGTAGAGAATCAAAATTGAATTAAGGTGAGCACGTCCGAAGAATACATGGATAGTAAACCTGGCTCAGGTTTAGGGTGAAGCCGTGACGCCCATGCATGCCGTGCTGGTAGGTAGGAAAGGTACCTACAGTGATTTATATCGTCGTAAAGTTGAACACGCCGCTGCCCTCGCGTTCACTTGTATAATTTATTGTGAGGAACAACTACGCGCAGGTCATGCTTGACCAAAGCCTAGACCGGATTGTTAGCGATTTATTGTTGTGCATTTATAGGACTCATACTGTTCACAATAGTAACAATCAATAGTTACAAGTAAACTGAGAGTTTACAACAGAGTTTTAGTTTTTGAGTTTATGTTTTGTTAGTGAGTTATGTATGGGTGTTATGACGACGGTGTGTTACAGGGAATAATATTTTAAGAAACGCTTATCACGTAAATTCAAACAAAGTATGGTTTACTTTAAACTGAAATAATTTTTAATGTTTATAATTATTTCTACCGTTATTAGTGTATTTTACGATATAAAACACGTCATGGTGTAAAATATAAGGTGTACATACAAACTGTATGTAGAGTCGTACCTACACCTAATAGCACCGCAGAACTTTTTAATTACCAAAAAGATTACCGATTGCCGTTTAGATATTGTTGTAAGGTACGACTTACTAATATAAAAACCGAAGTCTTACAGATCACAAACCGCCGTAAGAAAAAAAAAAATAATAAATGTCTCAAATTTTAATTTTTCAAGTTTACCGTTTTTTTTCTATACTGTCATGTTCTTCACCTTAGTTCAATAAACATACGTAAATAGTAAGACCGTCTAAAGTTGCCATACAAAGGTATAAGACCAGATGAAAAAGTCTATTACGATCGGTCTTATAACTTTGTATGGCAACTTTAGGACGGTATCCACGAAATTTATTTTTTTTTTTTTTTTTTTTTTTTGTTTAGTGGCATCCGATGCGTTATCACAATTCAGCCAATGTCTCGTTATGTGGATATTATATGAAGGAAAATGATCAGTGGTATTTATTAAGTCTAGAGTGGCAGTTTTGCCAATGTAAGTAGGTTATAATCTCAAGTGATTGTTTTAAGGTTAAAACACAAAAGAGTTCACAAAATGGTGGAGCCACGTGCAATCCCGACGCGTCGATACGCAAGCGTCCGTACTCCGCCAGAATTGCAACGCGACTTCTCCACGAAATTTAAAAATTTCGAACAATTTTTTTTTTTCTGACGTTTGGTTGGAATCTGTAAGTTTAGGTTTTATGTTAGTAATTTCGTACCTTACAACAATATTTAAACGGAAATCGGTAATCTTTTTGGTAATTAAAAAGTCTCGGGGCTACAGTACGTTCAAACAGACCCCACGAAGTTGCTGCGATGAACGCTAAACGGAATAAGATTACCTGTTGGTAGGTAGGTATATCTATTGAGAGAATGAATCAGTTCACAATCCGTATAGTACCTACCTATTTCCTACCTAATCATGGTATACGAATATAACCTAATCTTAAATTTGCTTTCATTTGCATTATAAAAGAAATACTAATATCTACCAACATAATTTTAGATTTACGATGAATCTTCACGGGTGATCTCAAACGGTATATCAAACTTTTATTGGTAAACGAATGATCGGAACGTGCAAAAAGAAAAGCCGTCCTGCAGCGCTCATCACTGTGCATTAGAGCGTTCAATATAGCTCTCATGGAAATGCGAAAAATTTCAGCGATCGATCGATGGGTGGATTTCGGTGTCGTGGGATTGGTCGATGGGCGTGGTGGCTGTTATCAGCGAGATGGCGTCGGCCAATGGGAGTAGGGCGGTGATAAGAGGGTTGGGGTAGCTTCGTGGGGTGGCGGCAGTACGCGGAGCGAAGCGGCCCGGGGCGGCCGCGCGGGACCATGCTGGGTGCCATGATGTACCCGAGCGAGGAAGCCGAGCTTGAGGACATGCGCGTACCGCCGATCCAACTCGACCACCTGCCTGAAGTGTTTCTATGTATGTAACAGTGTGTGTGACGTGTGTACGTACTTGGTTCAGTGTTTATGTTGGTTCTAATTGGTTGGTTGAAGAGTTTAGACTGCAGACGTTATTATAATTGTAAACAAGAGATCTACTGGAGGAAGTATCGAGTGTCCAGTTTAGACAAAAGATGAAAAACCCCGTTTTATTGCGGCTAAGACCAATCTTCGTAATAATCCACAAATTATTAAAAGCGGTGTCTTTGGCAGTGTGCATTTTGTCTCGATTGCAGAGTCCGGAATTCAGTATTATGATATTATAACTTTTTATTTTGTACAGGTACCTAAGTACCTTAGGTACCTGTACAAAGTAAAAAGTTCCATCTAAACATCATAAAATAACTCCCAATGAATAATTAAAATGCAACAGTTTGGGAAGGATGCGACGGTGTGGATATCCGAATAATGAATGTGTTTGCTCCGAAATTATATCTTTCTTCCTTGTTTTAGAAACTCAATGATATAGAAGATTAGGTAGGTGCACCTGGATATCAGGTTAAATAATTGAGAAATTTCAAATTGATATTTCTAGAATTTTTAAGATTAATATTCGAATCTAAGACGGTGTGATTAATAATATAGAATTAATGTCCCTCTTAAGTCTAGGTTGGGTTGGTACCACAGAGAAATTATACGCGGTAGGTACCTACTCGTATGCTAGTTCCCTATATTGAAATAAAAAGTAGAAGTGTTTAGAACCAAATGTCAAAAAATATGCAGGGTGTATTGACATGTGGCACACCGTAATTTATCGTTTGGTATTATTAAAAGTAACCGATAGATGTACAAACGGCGACACATCGAGCTATACGAAACCAACGTAAGCTGGCGCGCGTAAGATGGGTAGTATGATTTGTCTCCGTGAGTACATCTTGGCTGACCACAATAGGTTACAATCCAGGGTCGAGAGAGTAAACAATAGGGATACGGTAGCAAGCATCAGAAAAATCTAACCCTCTTGCGCAAGTCATGCGCATATAAAGATTAAGATAGACGGGTGACAATTCTCTGAGGCCGACTGTACATAAATCTAAAGTTAAACTAGGCCGCATTTAACAATTTTTCCATATAAGTAGACCCATCTCATTCCGATTAGACTTTCTCCTATTTCATTCAACAACTTTCAGGACATTCTTAGAACTTTAAGCTAAAACAAAAACGTGTTCTCGACTTTTATAGGATATGATTTTGCTAGTTGGGGGACTAGTTGGGACCTTAACAATTATAAACTAAATCCTAACTATGGGATTTAATTCTTCACGAATCAATCAAACACAGAAACTACAGTAAACACAATCGTAAATTAAAGAATAAGTTATTTTTTTATGTGCATCATTCTTGTTGGAATGTAACATTACGGTCTGTAGGTTTGTATCTACAACCGTACAACTATCATTACGATGTGTAAAACGAAAATACGAAAAAACTGATTAATTGATCGCTGGAACGTTTGTTGCAGCCAGCATCCCAAAGTGTGGGGGCTGCCACGAGATGATTGTAGACCGCTACGTGCTGAAGGTGTCCGATCGGACCTGGCACGCGGGCTGCCTGCGCTGCGTCGAGTGCCGAGCAATGCTCTCCGGCAAGTGCTTCGCCAGAAACAACCAGCTCTACTGTACAGACGACTTCTTCAAGTAAGCCTCTTTATTTAATGAACGAATAATCAAAATACTTACCGTTACAACTTTGGTGTGTGGCTAGAGTGAATAATGGATCTACGTGTTCCAACCAACCTCGTTGTCACTTACCATCAGTGGACCTAGCATGCCGACCCTGAGAAAACTACAAAAATCTCTCATCGTTGAAGACCTCCTGGTGTTCACATGCTTTGAGTGACAGAACGCTTTATAAAAACATGAATTTTGCCCAGCGAGGACCATGCACGTGTGCAGCGCAGATTAAAAAAAAAGATAGGAAAAACCTGTAATAGAAGGTCGTAGTTTAACTTGGATAGTGGGTTTCAAAGATTTAATCCTGTTGTAAATATTTTCTCTAACTTCTCTTTGAGTAGTTTTGTATGTATTCGATTTATACCAACAATTATTTGCCTACAGATACAATTATTGTTTATTTTGAAGATAAAATTGTGCCTTAATACCTATACCTTCACCTGACCTAACAAAGACTTCACTGTTAGACGTAAATCAAGTTGATAATGTTGTTGTGATTGCGGCTGTTGTCCTAGGCGGTTCGGTACCAAGTGCGCTGGCTGCGGGCAGGGCATCCCTCCGACGCAGGTGGTGCGACGAGCGCAGTCGCATGTCTACCACATGCGCTGTTTCGCCTGTGCCGCGTGCGCAAGGACGCTCAACACTGGCGATGAGTTTTACCTTATGGAGGACGGGAAACTTGTGTGCAAGCCTGACTACGAGGCTGCTAGAGCGAAAGGTTCGTATTGGCTAGCTGTCAAAATAAGTCCTGATAAGAGCGTGTAATTTCTCTATGTCCTTATACAGGGTCCTTCTTAATATGCTGACACTTTTTTAAGGGGATGATCAGACCATCAAACTGAACAACTTTCTCTATGGCACCAACATCGAAATCGCGAACAAAACTGCAAATCTACTTGAGCAAAATGTATGGGACAGCTGATTCTTATTTCGCGATTTCGATGTTGGTCCCATAGAGAGAATTGTTCAGTTTGATGGTCTGATCACCCCCTTAAAAAAGTGTCAGCATATTAAGTTGGACCCTATAATTGAAAGCTCAAGAAAACATATTGTTTACCACAGTAGGTCTGCTTACCACAAACAAATGTCGCACAAATGTCAATGGAAATAGTTCGGGAAGTTTGATGTTCATAAGGTGTATAGGAATTGCTAAATCGATGCGAGTACTTTTCTTCGCAGCTTCTAATTGAAATGATTCGACAAATTTTTAGGGGTGTTGCAGACCATCAAACTGAACAACTTCTACTTTGGGAGCAATGCTGGAATTGCAAAAAAATCTGCTTTTCATACATTTGAGTCGAATGCGTAAATGCGTAAATTCGCGCTGCATACAAACGAAGTCTGGTGATATTTTCAATACTAACTAATTAAATTCAATGAAATTTTGCAGAAACAATCTAGAAACAAATGTGTATGCTTGTGTCTTGTCCGATTTTCGTTAAAATATGCAGTTTCAATGCTAGGATTAATTTAAGATTTGTATGGAAATCTTTGAGGCACTGTAACTTTAAAACTATACATTTTAACGAAAATCTGACAAGACACAAGCATAGAGATTATTTTCTAGATTTTTTCTGAAAAATTTCAATAACTAAATTGGTTAGTATTGAAAATATCACCAGACTTCGTTTGTATGGAGCAAGCACGCTCCGAATTATATTCCCTTAATATGGACTGAACTGCTGAATTTATTTTGTGATTTCACATTTAGGTACTCCCATAGAAAAAGTTATTCAGTTTGATGGTCTACACCACACCTGAAAATTTGTCGACTCATTTCTATTACCTACACCCTGTAATTGTCCATTATTCCATTTCTTTAACGTTCAAAATTATAACATGATATCGATATATAGAACGTACAGACAGACTAGTATTGTAACTTCATATAAGTACCTGTTGCTATCCATTCGTCTGCCCTATCAAAATATTGGGTAGTGAATCGCAACGTCAATCATAATTGGTTATAGTTATTTGTCATGCCAAGTTTACATTTGAGATGCAAATTAATGTTATGTACCAAAAAAATATTTGGATATACCTTATAGTTCTGTCATATGCTTACCTTTAGCCTTTAGCGCATGAGTAGCTTCTAAAAGCTATGTCTCTGTAGGGCCAGGACGCACAAAATGATACCATGACTATAATCTTCTTATCGTATGGGCAGCAAGCCCTGGTGTCAGAGTTTTTTCATACGGCTCATACGGCCTCTGACGTGGTTTGTATTTAACGGCTGCTACCACCAGAGATAGTACCCGGCACCAACAGCTTAACGTGCCATCCGAAGCACGAAATTGTCTTTCTTTTCGGACAATCAGGTGATTTAGCCTGCAATGTCCTAGCCAACTGGGGAAATGCACAAAGTAACATATCACTAGGTGTCCCCCGTGGAAATCGAACTCACGACCTTCGTGTCCAGAGCCCAATGCTCTTAACCATTAGACCACGGAGGCAGTAAATATTTGTTCGCTGTGACTGAAGAGGACCCGAGGATATTGTGCGGGCGCATCAGCTAACCTCGTGCAGCTTTTCCTTCCATTGCACGCAGTAGTATTTTACGATCAGACTTGTAGTGTCAATTAAAAAACCGACCATTTCTTTAAAAAAAATGTTGGTTGGCTCTTCGGTGAAGGAAAACATAGTGAGGAAACCTACATGCTTCAATTACGATGGGCCCCGTGACACTGGACAGAGTTTCGGTAGTACTGGTGAAACGTGGATGTTCTGAGGTTTCAGTATATCTCTGACTACCCCCTCGGGGAATAGAGTAGTGAGCATATGCGTATGCTCATTTTTCAACGGGTCACAAAAATAACTGTTCTTTTTTTGGCCGATTCCTTGCGTCTAGCGCGGCAATTCTGGTAATATCAAGTAGTTTATAATCTGAAGTTATTGTTTTATAGTTAAAAAACAAAATAACTTTTAAAAAAATGGCGGAGCCAACTGCAAGCCTAAGAGCAACCAATACGTGCCCGTCCTCTATCAGAATTGCAGCGCGACTCCTTAAAGACTTTTGATAACCTGTATCAAAAACATACCAAACTTGACGGTCTAGGTGGCGAAGGTTCAATAGACGGCGATGCAGCGAGCAAGCGGCCACGGACCACGATAACTGCCAAGCAGCTGGAGACACTGAAGAGTGCGTACAGCAGCAGTCCGAAGCCAGCGCGGCATGTGAGGGAGCAGCTAGCCCAGGACACCGGCCTTGACATGCGGGTCGTGCAAGTCTGGTTCCAGAATAGGTGAGCTGTTATTTTTTTGCTTTGGCTTCTGCTATGCCAAAACAATTTTGCCAATGTCAGGTAAACTTCAAATCAGAAGGTAAGTAGATACCCGGTACAAACAATGAGCGTGTATCCTGTGGTCTCTAGGGGATAGATAGATGGCGCTACCAAAGAGAATATAATCACTACGTTTAGGCGATACGGTCTGCGTGAATAAAGGTCAAAATATTCAAAATGTGTTTCTATAAAATAATAAAGAGGGAAAAGATGAACAATAAGATGCCAACACATATTTTATTCATTATTTATAAATCATTTTAATCGAAAATTTTAAACTGTTGACGTCTGACATGGCTGAAATGGCTCGATCCTTTGGCCTTAAAGGCAAGCACAGTCTTGACATGATCTCGAATATTTCTCTACAGAGCGATGAACATGCCATATGTTGAGTTTCTTAGGAAGTAAATTAAAAAAAAACACTTTACATAAATACCATCAATACCAATTTCCAGCTTCCTAATAAATACATTAGTTCATCACAGAAAGTGACAGAAGGGGACAAACCTAAAGTTTGAAACATCGATACGAAAGAAGGTTGAACATTATCGACCGCCATGGCCAATTTTCGTGTTTCCATGCTTGTAAGGAGGATTGGTATTCTTTATCATTCAAAATCCATGGTCCACCATGTCGCCTGTGAATGATTTTAATATTAAGATGAACATTTTGTGACATAATATTCGTAGGGATAAGCATAAACCTTATAACTGTGACTGAAGTGGTATAATGGAGGCCGCAAATTAGATTAGGTAACATAATTACTTTAATTCTAGAACTTTAGTGCAAGCTGCAGCTGCAGATAAATTGAATTTGAATAGCCTAACTCTGTTAAAATGTAGGAGTTCTAAATTCGGAACGAAACTAATGCATATCAAATATGGTACGAGAATGTTGACTAACTTTTATTTTGCTCGTGACGCAAATTAGATACGGAAATCGATCCTTCGACCATACAAAATGAATAAGCCGAGACGTAAGAAAATATGTAATCGATTTTCCATACGTAGGTACTTTAGTTAGGAAAGCGAGTTAGCACAAATGATTTTGAAATGGTCAGTGCGTTAATAAGACGTAAACTGAGATTGTAATATAGTACGTCTATCTATTTGAAATAAGAGAGAAACGTAGAATAAAATAATACATAGTATATTTAATAAAATAATTGATACTATAGGTACAGTAAAGTAAATAAACTATAAGCTGGTGACCTCAGACCCAAGCATTTTGTCATTTAAATAATCATCCAGTTTGTAATATGCTTTCTTACTTGATTTGAGTTTTAAACATGTTTTCGGAAAGATTCAAAATGGACTCGGGGATTTTATTATTACGTATTACCTACGTATGACGAATACCGAAAATACTATCTTCGAAAATAACTAGGTCACGTAGGTATATGGTATCAACTTATCACGATAAACATAAAATGCGATGATGTCATTATTTTTAATATTATTTTGAAGAAAACAAATAGGTTGATTTAAAGCTACTGGGAAAAAAAATTACATTTTATGAAACGATAGAACGTAATAAAATGAAAGTATTGTTTATCGAATGTTGCATTACAATACAGGGTCTAACTAAAAACAAATTATAATTGCTCTCACCTTTGTTTGTGATTGGAGGCATTTGCATTGCATTGAGATCACGCATTTTGTTATTAAATGAACACAAAAACTGAAATCCTTTAAACACATAACACAATTAGAACATTTGATATGTTATTTTTATGAAATTAAAATACAGGATGTTAGGGTAGACAGTTATATTATTACTTTAATTGGTTATTGTACCTACTCTTGATACTGAATAACTTTCCCAAACAAACACGAGGTAAATGAAAAAAATCATTGTTACGCCCATGCACAACGTGCCATTGAAATCAGACAATTGTTTTCAAGAAAACGGAAGTGTTACAAAATCAGTGAAAAAGTGATTTTATTGAAAATGATCTCGGCAGGAAGTTACAATAAGGAACAGAAAAATCAAAAGTTTGAAAATGTTCCATAACTTTTTTTTATTATGTTGTTGTTGTTTCATTTTTCCTTACGGAAAGGCAAAGGTTACATAGCCCATGCAGCCAAGTCTGTTTTTGTCTTTTCTTATAAATCTATTATAAAAGGCACTATGAGCCTGTTCTGTGTTACATTTATTAAAATTTTTCCAAGTCTTCATAATCCAAGTAAATTGTTGTCATATCTGTGGTTTTTGTCATTTCCATGTGTTAGTATATCCGAGATTGTGTTTCTAGTGGCCGAAGTTTTCAATATTTTTTTTTCCATATTGACAGGAATCCGATGTGTTCAGCTGTTTTTCGTTTTATGGTAACTTATACCCTTAAACCTAACCCATTGAAATGCGAGGGTGGTTGACACATTTCAATGTTCCAGGGAGATTTACGCGGAGATATCATTCCGAATCAAACGGTCGCGCCTTACTTTATTTCTCACTTTTACTATATTGTTCTCCACTAAAGGCACATTATTATTCTAATACCACCACATTATCACAATAATAGCCATGAAAAACGAATTAAGAAAATTAAGAAACAAAGCCCGGCCGTTTCGTTTTGTTTCCCGCGCAAAAACTCTTTTTCTTTATTATTTTGTGTTGAGTAAACATTAAAAAATTAAAAACAATATTTATCTTTTCAACGAATGTATCAAAAGATAAAATTTTTTTTTTATTTCCGGACTTATGTGCATTGGATCAAAATTATTGGAAATCATCCCCACTACATCTATTGTGGGACACCACTTCTGAGCTCTGTATAACTTGTCAACCAAACTATTCTTCATCAAACTCGTTGCTACAGATCGCGATTTTGTTAGTACCTCAATGAAATATTTACAATACGTACACTTGTCGACAACAGCAAATGAATGAACATTCATTCATAGAGAGGAATAAAGAATATCCTATTGACCAAACATTGAGCTGGACTATAATCAAAAAGACCTTGCGATAGATACAATAAATGGTGGACAACATTTGATGCGCTAATGTCCTTGTCTGCGAATTGTATTTTTAACAATATACCTATACTCCATTCAAGATAGCAACGAAATTTTAAGGCTATTTTGCATTACCGAAACAGGGATTTGAAACAATTTCTCTGACTTATTTTTAGAACAGCTTTAGTAACGTCCAAGATATGTCGGATAGTATACCTATGTATCCAATAAATTAATTACATTTGGTAATTAGAATTGGCCAGAAAGCTAAATAGGAATCGGAAAATCTCGTCGTCCTTATTTGGATGGAAGTTGTGAAAGGCGCTGCAGAAATGTTTTGGATAGATAGGTATAGCTTTAACCTGTAGATTGAGGTGGAGTTATTTAGTACTAGATCATTAACATACCTTATTAAGTACCTACTTATGATTAAGTAGGCGTTAATCGAAATCATGACAATCATTATGCACCATTAGATATACGAACTGCATTAATAGTTACGGTTAAAACATAATGGTATAGTTACCGGAAAAGCTTTTACAAAAAGTCACAGTAAAACTTATACTTATTATTACCTACTGTCCTACCCTATGTTATTGTTGAATCAGGATTATGACGAGTTTAATTTATGTCTTAGCCGATCATAGTATTTTTAGGCCGGTCTATAGCTGGGAAAAGTGCAGGAAAATTTACATCCTGCATAATTTTTAAAGTTAGCCAGCCGCGCAGGGCGGATCGCTAGATATAAAACGTAAACAATAATATCATCGGTAAGAAGATAAACTTTAAGGACCTATACTCGACACAAACACACCTACGTACAAATACACGCACTTGAGATAGGCCACACAACAGCTTTCCAACTGACTCACCTCTTTCGCTTCTTGAAAATTCATCGCCTCATGCATGATATCCGTACAACAAATCGTCTAAATTGGTTGAAAACTATACTTCATTCCAAATAAGGACGACGAGATTTTCCTATTCATATTTAGCTTTCTGGCCAATTCTCATTACCAAATGTAATTAATTTATTGGATACATAGGTTTATTGGAATTATTGTTTTTTTTTCTGGTACAGAGAATTTCTTTGGCCACCCAGAGGGGCAATGCGGCCAGTATCTTTGGGACCTTTGAGTCGGGGTTGCGCAGCACAGTGCCTTTAGATTAGTTAGTGATAGTCTGCCGAAGCTTGCATGCGGATTTTATCTTGTGTTCTGCCATTGTAGCGGATATAGATGTATGTGATTAAGATTTGACGAAGCCTGCGTTGCGGATTAGATTATTGTTGGTATATTGTTTTGAATTTGAATAAACTTTAATATATTTATTGGATACATATATCCGACATATCTTGGACGCTTAGACAAGTTAGTTGGACGTTACTAAAGCTGTTCTAAGAATAAGTGAGAGGAAGTGTTTCAAATCACTGTTTCTGTTATGAAAAATTGCCTTAAAATTTCGTTGCTATTTTTAATGGAGTATAGGTTTTTTTAGGATCCTCCAACGTTGGTGCCGGGAAAACAGACAGTATTTAGTATTGTATTATTTATTACTATTGTAGAGCATTTTTCGCACTCGGAACAGTGTTTTTGCGCGCGCGAGTTGCCGCAGTCACGGCAACGGTCACGCCCTGCCATCGGCCAAGCCTCGTAAACCCACCTTATCAGTACCACAATGCTCGACTTCTCTTCTCTATACGACAATACCTATTTGATTAGGCTTCATGTTAACGACAAGTGATTAAAAAGTGATTCGTATTTGTTTATACTTTACGTTTTAGTAGGGTACTCAGTGACTGCGTTGGAAAACAAAATTAAGTACATAATAAACTCACGACCATAATCTATTGTAGGGAGGTCAGAAACCTTGCAACAACAACCAACAATTTTTTTAAGCGTGCGGAGTGTAGCAAGGATCACTTTTAGCTTATTGAAGGTTTCAGGATGGAATGACATGTCAAGTAGTGATAGATGGCTAGCCTTTCGCCCACATAAAACACTCATCATCATCATCATCACAGCCTATTTAAGTCCCACTGCAAGACACAGGCCTACCCTCAGGGAGCGTTATGGGCGTTAGTCCACCACGCATGCCCAATTTGGTAGACTTCACATACGCATCGGAATTTGTTTTCCAGCGTGCAGGTTTCCTCACATTATTACAATGCTTTCCTTCACCGATTGGGTGCAGTCGGTATTTCGTACATAAGTTAGATAAACTTATTGGAACGATTCGAACCGTGTTACGGAGAGCTATGGAAACTCAAACTTGAGGTCCAAGTTTGAGTTTCCATAGCTCTGCGTAACACGCCACCGACACATTTAAGAAAACACTGCGTGAAGAAATCATACAAACCAACATAATAATAAATAAGGGATAATTTATAGGAGTCTGAAATGCCGTGCTGAAAGTCAATACCTACCTACTCATTAGGTTATACCTACGCCCACGTAGGTGCGTCTGGTTTATGGTTTTTTCGCGAATTTCCTTTATTTTTCTTAGGGAAAGTTGTTCAGTACCATGGATACAATAACTCCTAAAAGTAATGCAACTGTTTACTCTAACACTCCGTATAAACGGCATATCACAAAAGTAGGTATATGCGTGAGAGAAAGACACAAAGTTTTTAAATAACAGTCTTTTGATATTGATACTCGTAAGTTTAGAATGGAAACGAATCGTTGCCTTCAAAGTAGTGAAACTATCGTGTCACATGCTAGTCGAAACAAAAACGAAGACAAGCTAGGTGGGTCATTACCAAACAGTTAGGAAGAAGGCAATTTAGGGCGTTGTCCAATAATCCGAGGCAGCTATAACGCAGCACGCCACTGACTCCCGGCGGACTGGGCGGAGGCACTTTAATTAATCAAGCTCTTTGTTGAAAGCTGCTCCCGTCGCTCCCTCTGTTCCCCGCTGCTCCGCTAATAACAGGACGCAAAACATGCTCGCTGGTTGGGGTGTTTTGTTTATACTACATGCGTATTATTTGTTTAAATCGAAAGCTATCAGAGCGTGGAATTTCCGGATTGTGAATTTTTATTTACTGACCAACAATTTTGTGAGTTTATGGTTGGTTATAGGCTTTTCAAAAATGATGTTATTAAAAGTGGGCATTTTCTATTTTATCCGCAAACAACTGTTCTTTGTCTAAGAAAAAATATATCATTTCATGATAGGCACTACGTCTAGGGTTGCCAGATACAGGCTTATCATTTCCTGGACATTTCAGAGGTTACGATCGGAGTTGGAGTCTAGGTTGCAACTTCATGTTTTGGACGGACGATCGAAAAATTTTACATGTCTTTTAGTCGTATTTTGTAGGGAAAAGAAAAAAAAACTTTTCCCAGAAACATTATTTTAGCTAAGAACTATGCCACCTAACCATACCACCTCCCACCATGGGCGCTTCATGCTTGGCTTGGACTTGGACACCATTGTATTGCGATTTTGTGAAAAAAAAATAGTATTCGGAATTTCGAGACAGTAAAGTGTAATTACTGGACACGGGGCCAGACGCAAAATTTTGGGACTTTCCCTGATTTTCCGGTCATCTGGACCCTAGGCACGTCACGTCAATAGTATTAAGGCCATTCCACTGTTTTTCATTTTTATGCAGAAAAAGCCCAGCTAATGCATTGTATACTTAGAACCTACTTACTCTGTAACTGCAATTTAATTAAACATTTAATATTTGAAAATCGCAGACGAGCAAAAGAGAAGCGGCTGAAGAAGGACGCAGGTCGTACGCGCTGGTCGCAATACTTCAGGTCGATGAAGAGCGGCGGCGGCTCACCTCGCCACGACCGGCTTCTGGACAAGGACGAGCTCAAGATAGACCTGGATTCATTCAGCCATCATGGTGAGCTTTGTTATATCTCCATCATGGATTTAGGTATAGACAATACCTATTTCCAGTTTCCTGATCTCCATTTATTGCACTATGGAAATTATTAAACTCGGATCGGATTATCTATTTTCTATGGGAGGTCAAAAAAAATTCTATGGGACTGAAGCCGTAATCTCGGAAAAAAAACAGTTTTTCCATACAAGCAATCCTACTAGACCCAAATGTATGGGAGAGCAGATATTTTGTTGCGATTTCGAGGTTGGTTCTCTAGCGAAAATTTTTCAGTTTAATCTCCTCCTCCTGTCCTCTCTGTTAATATGATAATATAAATGTATTACAATACAAACCATCCGGGAGAAATTATCTAAATGATGGTGAAAGCGGCATCAAAGTCTATTGCGTAGTTTGAAAAAACTAAGCGTATGAAAATACAAACAGCAAAAGCGACTATGTTGATTTTAAAGATAGACAAAAAGTAATAACATTTTATGTAATTAATACAGTCAGAGATTTTCCACCTCGTTGATGTCTTTTATGTGGTGGTTTAAACACAGGTTGTACTTGAGTAGTACTTTCACATCAAAAAAGTTAGTTCGAATTCTTATCCAATTCAGGGGTCTTATTGTGTAACTACCCGATTCCATCGCTATCAAATCGACAGTGTTTTTTTGCAGTTCTTAACTAGCTATTCGAGTTATTTAACTATCTATAATTTCATACAGAGCTAAGTAACGACAGCTACAGCACGGTGGCGCTAGGCGGCGAGGAGGGGTCGCCGGCAGGGGGCGCTGGTGCCGGCGCCACTGGGGGCGCAAGGTACGCTGCGACCCCGCCGTACCTGCGGGCGCACTCCCCACCTCATCCCCACTACCACTACCCACCGGACCACCTTGTTTATACTAATATTGGTAAGTGTCTAATTATAATTAGTCAATTAAAATCTGATCGGAAAATAAAAAACCTACTTTGGAGACGCTACGATCAATTTCTCAAAAATTCAAACAAAATTTTAATTAGTTCTAATGATTAACTAGGCGATTCTAGTGATATGCTAGCCGTGCTACTGAGTATGAATCGATATAGGTTAGAATAACTCTCTCTCTGTTCGTTGACTTCAAGCTGTTCCTTGGCTTGGGTCTTTATACCTTATAACACACGAGTACACAAAGAAGTGAACAAAGAAATCAATGTTTGGAGAGAATAATAGTTCTTAATTTTTTCTGATTTACCTTTTTCTCTAAGTGTATGGTTGGTCGTTACAGGTCAAGCTATGAGTGGAGCAGGGCTAGGGGGTGCAGGTGCAGGAGGCGCGTCAGACCTGAGTAGTTCATCATCGCCGGCGGCGGGCGGGTACCCGGACTTCCCTCCCTCGCCGGACTCGTGGCTGGGCGAGCACTATACGCCGCGGGGCTTCCCCTAGCGGCGGCCGCCGCCGGCGCACGCGCAGCCAGCGCCCCCGCCGCTCCCCGCACCCTTCGTACCCCTCGCACTCGCACCACAACCGCTGGAGTTAGTCGTCAAGCGAGAACTGTGATTGCTTGCTAAACTAGCGCTTATACAGAACATTCTATGATTCTTGAATTTGAATTCCTAAAGGATCTATCAAAATAGAGGAAAAAGATTATCAAACGTGTGACCGTTTTGGACAGAATATAGTAACAATTTGATCACGCCTTAAAAAGTAGCAAGGTATGTTGTAAATAAATTATTACGTTACGATTTTATTAGTACCTATGTTAAGGATGTAAGTGATACTAACCTACCGATGTAAATATAAATGTACTTATTATTGATTGAAATCAAAATATTTGTAAGGATTATTTAATGTAACATTTTATTATTATTTAATAATGGAGTGAAATAAAACGATTGAGTCATTACGTTATCACAATATTGTACATAAAATAAATGTAATGAATATATAAAAACTAAAATAGCTCACATAGATAAGTCCATTAGTGATAACGATAATACTTTGTGCAAAAAAATCTAGTCGACAGATGAATGGTATTATAAATAACGATACATTCTATGCTAATTAAATAGAAGTTTTATTTACAAGGTCACTAAAAGTAATTGTTATTTACAGTTCCGTAGTGGCCACTCCCCAATACTGTTGCATGCGACCTTCGAGGTCCAACGAGTCTTGAGAATGCGCTGTTTTTTCCTGTATAACTGCAAAATCGTATTCCAAATGGTAAGGCATAAGTCGCTGTAACGATCCGAAGTATGCAGCGTTGGGTCCTCCATTCGGCAACCTTCCCGATCCAAATCTAAAGTCTGGTTTCAATGCAGTGCCGAACGATCTTGCGCTTCCAAAGTGCTTAGACAAAAAAGGAACACCTTTCGACTGTTTTTGTCCAGTGAGGTGTAACTGTGGACTGCTGCCAGATAGTCCTTTGACATTTCTCAAACTGCTCACGTTTGATTTAATCCCCTTGGATAGATTATCGAGTTCCTTGTCGAATAGCATTTGTGTGTTTTGTTCTAGCATGTACTCCCAACATTTAAACTGCTCTTCCGAGTTAGGTACTTCGTCTATTCTTTGGTCATCCTCTTTGTCTTCTTCGACGCGAACGCGAATTGCTCGCGCGACGCCACCGCGGCAACTCCTTCGTTCTGAGGGTCGGGACTGAGAACGTACACTCGCATAATGTTGATGGCTCACTGCCTCGCTAGGTGGTCGATCACTTTGCCCACTAGGAGAGGAACGGTCGCTGCCCGGTTTAGGCGGGGTAGCAGAATGACAACAAGCTTCCAATCTTGAACAGCAACAGTCAGACCTGCATCCTGACTTATTGCTAGTTATAGTTTGCCTCAACTCACGCATTAAGAGGTCAACATCTGATCGGCCTGTGGTATCAAATCGAATTATCATAACTGATATACATTCTTCTATTCCATAACTTTGGGCTAAATCTTGTAATCTCTTAGCTGCTAGAACAGGGTTACGCTCAGCTCTTACCTCAGAAACAGCAGTTTCTATGCTCACTGCATTCCAGAAGTTTCCGTTACCAAGTATCAAAAACTCGTCGTCTTCTTTTATAACTGTTTGTATAACATCTGGGTCAGGCACTGTATTGGGATATCGAGTGGAATACCCTAGACGTTTATTATTCTCTATGCCTAAACTTAGAGGTCCGTTTCGTCTACTTAAGACGGCTTTAGTATCACCGACATTCGCTAGTTTCATGCTATATCTTCTTGTGGCGTGACCAAATCCATTTTCCGGAGCGTTCATAGGCGATATATGACACATTATCAAACACGCACCTTTTCTTTGTCCTTTCTCTTTCAGTTCTCTATGAGCTGAAAGAACAACATATTTCATGTATTCGTTCACTGTTTCTTTGATGGATTTTTCTTCAAGTAGAAGACCTGGTAGACTCGTTTGAAGTATTTTAGGAACTTCTATGTCCGTTTCACCGTCAATAATGGCAAAGAGACCTTCCTTATTGCAAAACGATGGAAGACGGATTTGTGCACAGCACAGCTGCAGCGATTTGTTGGGACATTCAGAGAAACCTGTGCTCCAAGGAGTTAAACCGTTTAATTCTTCATGGTATCCACTTTTCTGTGGCCATTGTAGAGAATTTCGTCCAGTGACGTCAACTAAACTCAGTGGTCTTTGACATCTGTAAGCACTAAATTGTGAAGGATCCACTTGCAATTTCTGATTGCAGGAAATATCGAGGAACTTCAGTTGTTTTGGGGCAAGAAGTCTTAAGTCTATACTATCCAGTTCATTGTGTGCAAAATCTAGTATTTTCACTGAAGCACTGCAGGCGAACATTGGAACTGAGCGTAACTTATTCGAATGAGCTCGCACTACCCTGATATTGTTTAGCTGTGGCAAGTTATCGGGAAGTTTAGTGAAAGAGTTTCCGGACAGCACCAACTCTTCAATCTCGGGCCAAAAATTGATGCAGGTGTCAGGTAAACTTGTTAAGCAATTATATGCCATATGGAGTATCTTTAAGCCTCTAAAAGCTATAATGACATCTGCAACGTCGTCTGTAAGGCAGTTGGCAGTTAGATACAGGCGTTCTAAGCAATGTGAGGATGGACCTCTAGCGGGTGGCAACCGGTTCAGCCTGTTGTTGGATAGATTTAGAACACATAGCCGATCACATACTGAGAAGAAATTTTCTGGCAATGACTGTATGCAGTTGTCATGTAGAATAAGTTCTTTTAGAGGTGCTCTCAGTCTTGGCATTGAGGGAATGTTCGATATTTTGTTGTGTGCCAAATGCAGGCTGCTAAGACTGGAGAGTTCGCTGCAGAATAAGTGGTCCGGTAGTGAAGAGAGTTGGTTGTTACTTGCGTGAAGAGTTGTGAGAGCTGAACACCCGCTGAGCCATTGCGGCAATGAAGTCAGTTTATTGTGTGATAATTCAATTTCTACCAAGTTTATTGGGGGCACTGTAGATGTCAAACTCTCCAACTCTGAAATCAGGAAAAGGATTTTGTGGTTAATTAAGTTTCATATCAAGGTAATCCTGAATCAGTAACTTAACAAGTCTGAAAATGCATGAGATATTTGTATGAGTTTCAGTAGTCTGCGCGTACGTGGCGGGCGTCCAAAGTCTTTTAAAAATTTCGATGCTTTGGTATATGATAGTAGCGATCTGATGACTCTAGACAACACACGAAAAAAATCAGCTGTCTCATACAAAACTGCTGTACACACCCGACTCAAATGTATGGGACAGCAGATTTTTTTCGTGTTTCCTGAGGTAGGCGCCATAGTGAATGTTGTTCAGTTTGATGGTCTGAGTTCACCGTTTCAGTATTTGCTAGGCTGTCACTTACACTCTATATAATTTGTGCTGACGAAGTCGCAGGTAAACTTTAGTAATATCATAAAATAATAAAACTCACGGTTATGAGGTGCTTTCAACACACGTAGCGAAGCTCCGTGCAATGATAGATGCTGAAGAGTGTTGTGTGCCGCGTAGAGCTCCCGGAGACCTCGCAACGCTGACACGACGAGGACTTCCACCGAGTTGTGGGATACGTCCAGCGATACTAGGTGCTGGAACAGAGATATTAGCTTTTCAGACATGTGACTTAAGGTAACAGCTATGTTGTGGCGATAACCAGGATGCAGTGACCTTTATTATTTTACTAGAACTATAAATAAAAATAAACTTTTATTTCATCCATTATCAATACTAAATTTAAAAAAATTGTTCCGTCTTCAAAACAAAATAAAGCATAGCATAGCATATGCTCACGACTATATTTCCCGAGGGGGGAAACTAAATTAAAAAAGTAAAAATGATATTGCGTCGACGACTTATTACGATCGCGCCGGAGTCAAGCCGGTACGTTTCGCGACTAGGCTTGCAGAAATTTTCATCACCAGACTATCAAACTGAACAACTTTTGCTATGGGACCATGCAATCTAGAGAAAAAATCTGCTGTTTCATGCATTTTGGTAGAGTAGCTTTTGACATGTTCTATGTAACAGTAGATTTTTTTCGCGGTATTAATGTTGGTCCCATAGTAAATATTGTTTAGTTTGATGGTCAGGAGTCTGATTTTTGAAACTCATACATTGAACTCAGCAGTTGAAAATGTCAATATTACTGTGGAGATATGCATCTTTCTACTGCTGATTTGACTTTCAAAAATCATACTTCAGGAGTGCGATTTCTGAAAGTCAAATCAGCAGTAGAAAGTAATAAAATCTCCATAGTAATTTTGAAATTTTCAACTGTTAGTTCAACGAATGAGTTTCAAAAGTCGCACTCCTGAACCACCCCCTTAAGTATGTAACGTATTTAAGTTTACACTCTGATATACAAACGCGAAAATCGACGAGACCATTCATGGTACTTAATTTAATGAATAATCGTAATATTTTTAGGTGGGTAATGCGATAATATAAAGTAGGTATGTACTTACTTCATAATTACCAAGTATGATGCTGCCCTTCAATCGATTATGACGAAGGTCCACACTGGTCAGTGGAGCGCGGTATTCTGACTTATTATCCTGCTCTGGACCCATTTGTGAAATGTCACTGACCTGGAATTTGTAAAACAGTTAAATACATTTTATGATTATGTCTTAACAAAAGTAGAGAGTCAAAAAAGACATAATCCATTTTGGTCCAAAATGTGAAAGTGTCGCCAGCCAAAAATAAGTTATGCGATATTTTGTTAAGCAGGCACTTCATTCTCGCCGAGAACAGACGAGAAAGACCGAGAACGACAGTGTAGATGCCCTTCTATGTTCTCGTGGCGTTGTGAGGCCTAGTAATTTTCTTTGAAAGTTCTCGCCGAGAGTTCTCGCCGAGAAGTTCTCGCGAGAGTGTAGTGCCTACTTTAGAACTTGTTCGTCCAAGCATTTGTTATTATGGCACCAAAACTGTGTAGGGCCATTGTCCATGGTTTTATTTGGGTTCGAAAAAATGCCTTTTCATTCATTTTCGATGAAATTAGCTAAGGCTATAATTCTGTCAGAAATTGTCAATCTAAGCATGTATACTAAAGCTATAGCGTCATTATTCTTGGTTTTAATTAAGTTTGACAAATCTGCCTTTTCATACATTTTTATGTAATAAAACGTTCAGCTGCAACCCCATAATAATTTATGCTTACACGTGCGAGTTCTAACAGAATATAGCATTAGTTTTTATTGACGGCTCCTTCACATTCAGACCCAAAACGCGGATGATATCTTTTAAATTCATGTATTCCATCTATACCGTGCTCCTGAGGTTATGCATTAACTTTGGCCTGTTATTGAGATCATTAATTTGATAATATTTCACTATGGGACAAACATTGAAACCGCGAAAAACAAAGTTTAGGTCTTTTAATTAGGTACTAACATAACTTTAAGGGTGTATTCAGACAATAAAACTCAACAACTTTCCCCAAGGAACATGGGTCGAAAAACGAGATTCTTTTTCCTTCTATACAAAAGTGTGGAGTAGCTCTTAGTTTTAGTTAGGATTTTCTGTGAGAGGTCCAAAAATGTTTCGTTTTTCGACTCATGTTCCTTAGGGAAAGTTGTTTAGTTTCATTGTATGAATACACCCTTTAAGTAATGTTCGTACCAATTAGGTAAAAATAATTAAAAAAAAAAACTGTTTCGCGATTTAAATTTTTGTCCTATAGTGAAATATGATCAAACTAGCTGTTGCCCACAACTCCGTCTGCGTAGACCTTAAAAAAGTATCTTATGTGTTAATCCAGATCATATTCTATCTGTGTGTCAAGTTTCATCAAAATCCATCCGTTTTGCGTGAAAGAGTAACAAACATACATCCATCCATACAAACTTTCGCATTTATAATATTAGTAGGATTAATGGTCTCAATAACAGGCGAAAGTTAATGCATAACCTCAGGAACACCTTGTATTGTATAATACTTTCACGATCATGTTCACTTTTGGGGTAGTTAGAAACTGTGCTACAACAAGTACTACTGCTATGTCTTGACGCAGAACTTTTATCCTTAAGCTATAAGGTAGGTTTTCCTTTGACATCTTGATGACAGTATTACCACATGATTCCTTTTCTAACTTCATGCTATACAGGGTCCTTCTTAATATGCTGACAGTTTTTAAGGGGATGACCAGACCATCAAACTGAACAACTTTCTCTATGGGACCAACATCAAAATCGCGAAAAAATAATCAGCTGTACCTACTGCAAACCTACTCGAGCCAAATGTATGGGACAGCTGATATTTTTTTTCGCGATTTCGATGTTGGTCCCATAGAGAAAGTAGTTCAGTTTGATGGTCTGATCATCCTCTTAAAAACTGTCTGCATATTAAGTTGGACCCTGTATAATAAATTAAGATATAGCCTATAGAATCCCACTGCAGGGCAAAGGCCTCCTCTCACGAATGAGAGGGAGTGGGCCATACTCCACCACGCGGGCCCTTACGGATTGGTGGAGGCAAGTTAGTGGTCAACTTGCTGTCAGAGAATTTTCAAGCCGCCTTAATAGGCCTCTGACCTGACGAATAGTTACAACGCCATCTGACGGAACTATCCGAGACCAACTGCTTAACGTGCCTACTGAAGCACGGAAACGCTCGAGATGAAATACCACTAAACGGTCACCCATCCAAAGACTGACCGGACCTGACGTTGCTTAACTTCGGTGATCGTTTCCAATACCGAAACTCCACTGCGCTATATAATACTCACTCCGAAATTAGCGATGAGATTTCTGGAGGCAATGAGGGTCCGAAGACGCGGAAGCCGCAGCACACTGTCCAACGATCGCAATTCGTTGTCACTCACATGAAGCTCCTCCAATCTGGAAAGACATATCAACTGTTCTGAGTGCTTGTACTATATAATTATGTGGCTGAAAGATTTATTCATAGATAACATAATTAATGAGTTCAGAGCACTTGAATGCACAATGTTATGCGGATATTGCGCGTGTGTACTTATTACTTGATAAAACAAAAGATAGAGGGAAAGGGATTTCTTTTAATTCGTAATTAGGGTTCCGTAGTCAACAAGGAACCCTTATAGTTTCACCATGTCCGTCCGTCTGTCCGTCTGTCCGCGGCTTAGCTCAGAGACGCTTAGTACTAGAAAGCTGTAATTTGACATGGGTATACATATTTATCACGCCGACAAAGTGGTAAAATAAAATCTTGAAAAATATTTTTTTTAGAGTACCTCCCCTACCCATAAAGTGGGGATGCAATTTTTTTTCTCGTCTATCCCATGGTGTGGGGTATCGTTGGATAGGTCTTTTAAAAATATTTTAGGTGTGGGAAAACCATTTTTCGATTTAAGGATCCGTTTGCGAAATATTAAGCTTTAAAGTGAAAATTTTTGTTAGAGTCAAGTGTCGTCGTCGTCTCCCCCCCCCCCCCCCCCTGCCAGATAAACGGTTGTTTCTGGATACGTGAAAACTATCACTGCTAAGTAACTTGTAAAATGTACTTTTTAGACTTTATTAGCCGTTAAACCGTAGTATAAAACAAAAAGCCCCCTTCTAAGTCCGTATATTGTGACGGGCAACTACGGAAGCCTACCCTGCGCGTGGCCCGACATGCACTTGGCCGGTTTTTATTTTTATAGGGCCTTCGTTCAGCCATCGTGGCTTAACCTAAACACAAAAGAAAAGAGATATTTAATATCAACTAATGGAGGGATGGATGATCATCAATCCACACCACCAACATCACTATCATCATCATTCATCATACATAACTAAAATGAACTACAATTGTAAGGCCACTGCCTTCGCATGAGTGTGATGTCGACCTTCGGTGTGTCGAACAAGCGTGCAGTCGAACTATGGCACATGAGTAAATACTAAACAGAGGTAAATCTTCTAACAATCGCGGTAGTCGATAAACTATGGGAGACATTGGGAGAGCGTCACGTGATCATCTTGAGCGCTCCTTAACGCTTTGTCTGTAGAAAAATTGATCACATGACGCACTCGGTCAATGTCTCTCATAGCTTGTCCACTAGCGCGATTGATCGAAGCTTTCCTGTGGGGTATTTACTTATCTGTCTATGGTCAGTCGCAATTCAGTTTTGTCGCAGAAACATACATTGCACATCCGTTTGTCGAACCACCGTACACTCGAAGAAAGCGAACCTCAAAACAAGCCACATTGCCAACTTTTTCTTCTTCAAGAGATTGCGTTTATGCTCCGTACAACTACAAGCATGACTTATAGGCCGTTGACCCTATCTACCTTTGAATCTATAACACTGCCACTTAAAAACAATTATTTATAATCCTACACATGCAATACAATCGGTACAGTACGAGTAAAAACAGGTAAACGAACTATGTTGTTTGTTGCATAAGTTGTATTTAACACAATAGGGTTTCGTAGCCGGTTAGAGGAGACTGGCCATATGTTAATCTATGCTCTATAAAACCAACCACCGTGACTGACGAAATTAAAAGTTTTTCTTTCAAAATTACTAAAAGAATAATCATAAAGCTATTTATTTTGTATGTTTGGAAAGTTTTAATTGATAATGGACGCTATGAATTTGTTAATAAGATATAAACTGTAATGTTAATTAAGTTTGATAAATAATTGTAGGTATACCTCATTAATAGGTAATTAGTATAAAGTGCGAGGGCGAGGTTTTGGAAGTCTTCTTTTTGTAGGATATTATTGTAAATATTTTAATGAAAGGAATATTATCGTTGGAGCGCTCCATACAAACGAAGTTTGATTATATTTTGGAGTGTTAATGTAATTTTTAGACATGATCTAGAAACCAATATCTGTGCTTAACATTTGTCAGATTTCCGTTATAATATACAGTTTCGAAAGTTATCGTAGCTCAAAGATTTGCATACATATTTTATCTTTAACAAAAATCTGACAAATGTATAGCACAGAAATTGGTTTCTAGATCGTGTGCAAAAAATGTAATTGACTTTAATTGATTAATATCCATAATATAAACAAACTTCGTTTGTATGGAGCGCGCCAACAGTAAATATCCTCTTAAGTTTTCATCGCATATTTTAATGTTAATGTTTTTATTATTGCCAGTAAACCTGAATATTATTGACCTACAGCATAGTTCTCAAAATAGTCTAGATAGTTTAGTCTTTATGATGACGAAACTAGTTGCAGATTTAGAATGTATGAAGTATGTTGCTGATTCTGATCCTGTTTATTTATTAATTTTTCACGAAGTATGTTGCAGATACAGACATATTGTTTTAAAATATTTAATTATTTCAAATATCTAAAACTATTTAAAGGATAGGTCTCGTTGATGTCTTTTGTTCTTCCACTTCTGATCGTAGCACGTCGTAGCTCTGTCTACGGTTATCGTAGACTTTAGTTGAAACTTTTTGTTGTTTTCATAACATTTGATAAAATAAACCTTATATGACTATGTCGATAAATCAAAAGTATAACCGCTATGTTGCATTTGCGTAAATAACATAATTCACAAAGATACGAACCAAGCGTAATGAGGAAATAATTCGACAATACATAAATACTAACTATCTATACATTATTGTAGTCATTCATCATAATTATCTTGATTTATGATTTTATGAAGAAACCGGTAACGTTTAAAAAAGGTTAATATTATGTATAGGGAACTCACATTTAATTTATTCACGCGATTGAACAACCGAAGGAAACTGGCTGTTAACAATATTATAGTTGTTAAAGGAACTGTCAATCAGAAGTAGCTGTCAATACACAAGAGTTTTCGACACTGAAAGCAATTTGCACTAACACGCGGTAACTTTTCTAGTTTCATGATATCGATATTCACAAATAAAAACAAAAGAAGTGGTAAACAACATATGCAGGCGGTGGTGTGAGAGTGTGCGGGCAGACTGACCGCGGCGAGGTGCGCGCGCGCCGCCCCACTGACCACCCACGTTTAGCAAGAAGGCGCAATACCTTCGCGATACACCATCGATGTAACACACGCATTGTTGTTCCTTATCTCCTATCAAATCTATGCAATACCACTTAACTATGAAATGTTGCTTGTTACTTTAAACAGTTTCCCTTTCAACATAAGTTTATGGATTTCCTATCAAACAATTACTAGTGTTTGAGTAATAGTTAGTTTTTAATATGCACACAATTCTTCATTTTTACTATCAACGCATTATCATCTTAATTTAGAGCTATTTCGGTGTAGTGTTCGCCAATCTTGTCTCTTTTCCGCAAGTGCCGTGTGTTCCTGATATGATATGACATCAACCTTTTCTTTCACCTATGCTTCCCTATTTTACTTCTCACTAGCTGTGCCTGGCATGCGTTACAATGCCCCTTTTTTACCCGACACACACTTTGCCATTTCTTTTTAACCTTTCCTGGACTTCCACAAATATTTCAAAACCAAAAATACCCAAATTTGTCCAGCCGTTCGTGAGTTTCATCGAGACTAACGGACAGCTGTATATTTTTAAGAAGAAGATTATCAATGCATGTAACTACACATCATGTTTGTGAAAAAGAAAGCAGGAAAATGTTGTATAATGGTATGGACCCTTTCTTATACTGTGGTAATGGTCTCTTCTAAAAACTCAATGTCTTTGTCAACATTACATCAGTTATGGAGATTTATGACTAAAATTAAACAATTTAAGAATCAAATGCATACTCGTACTTCATCATGGTGTGTTGTTATTTTAATTTCGTTTCTAAAATATTCAAAACCTTCTTAAATTTATAGAATGAACGGAAACTGCAGAGGTCGAGTAATCCTTCCACTAAATAACTTACTAATACCGATTGATACAATCAAGTAATTATTCAAACGTTTGGAAGTGGAAATTAAGACTTCCTTGAAAAATTCTTGTGTTTGACGGTGTCCTTGTACCTATGCATTGCTGATAACATCTATTTACTTTATCTTAAAACTTGAAAGACAAAAGTACCTAAAAGTAAATAGAAACATGACGAATTCAATGTATTCTTGCCTAGATTCTAATATTAGTTGTTTCAAATATCATTTCGTTAATTAATAAGGTATTATTTTGATAGTGCAAAAAATTCCCTTAGGCAGTTCCTTAAGTGACCGCATCCTCTTTATCTCTTTTATTTTTGGAACCAGCTCTGATCATTTTAATACGTTGTTAACAATAGGCAAATTACAGGAAAGCTACTAGGATCCAAAATGACTCAATAAAATACCAGAAGGAATCATCATATAGCTGCAGATCAATCGGAGTTAGCTAATAGGGGTTGCGAGTATCAAAGTGAACGTAACTCGGCACACTCCAGCGCACAGATGTAGATAGCCCCTCACCCACCCGTACCTTGCGCGTACGCAAGCACTCACTTAAAAAATTAGCACACAACGGAAACGCAACGCCTTCTCACTACATGACTGTTATTGTGATTGTAAATACATCTTCAAAAACACCGTGTATATTTATTTACCTGTTATGTAATTATACTAATTAATTAATAATATTTTCGTCAGCAGCTAGTGACTTTTTGGTTATCCCCATCATCGTCATTCCATTCTAAAAATTTTAATATACTAATGATGAATATTTCGGCATCTACACGTTCAATAATGGAAGCAAATTTTCTTACTAGGAATAAGGTCTTGGCGTTTAATGTAGCTATATTTTGTCTTTACATAATTCGAACGAAGTACCTGTATTAAAATTATTGTGTTGTTTACTACCTCAATAAAGTATTCAAACAATACAAACAAGCTCTGGAACATAGTCTACGAGATGCATCTGTGCAAAACCAGTAGAAGGGCTATTGTGTAAGATTTATATACCTACTTATTACTAGAGTTTACCCACGACTTCGTTCGCACAAATTATATACCAGATCATAAGCTATCAAACAAAAAAATTTCATCAAAATCGGTTCAGTAGTTTTTGCGTGATCCTGTTACAAACAAACAAACAGACAGACCAAAATTCTAAAAAAAGGTTGATTTGGAGTCCGGGATACCTAAAAATCATATGGTAATCTATTTCATGTAAATATCTTCAATGTACAGACACACTTCTGTTACAGTTTTATAATAGTTAAGATTATATCGATATCAGATAAGTATAAGACCGATGATGATGATGCTTCATGGCCGTGTTCGACCGCAACGACTGATTATGGGTATTGACTTTGAGTGTATGTGCCCTCAGGTCGCTGATGTAGCCTATATTGGTTTCAAAAGTGCGTCCTCGCAGGCTACGAGTAAATTTTCCATTAAGAAAGTTGTATTGGATGGCCGCGGGTGGTCTGGCTTTAAGTTCATAGCGCTTGGCATCTAGATCAGCCCTAGATCGATAACGTACTTACGACTGTAATGGGCAATATTTAAGTAATATTGTGATTCTTCGATGATCATATCCATTGTCTGAGTTCGATTAGCAAAATATTAAGGAGCAGAATAGCCAAGAACTGTCAAAAACACAGAACCGTTTAGTTACACAATAAGATCCCAATAAAGTTCTGGCCTGTATAGGTCAATCTCTAACGTCGGCATTTTTTCTACACCAAAATTAAACCTAAGCATCATCTATAATGGATATCCGTATACTAGACTTTCTTATGTGCGTTATATCTCCGGCTTCATATGCCCTTTCAATTTTATGATTGAGCCTAAGCGGACAATGTAAATCCATGACAAGCATGTCATTTATACAAAACTATAATGATCGAGATCAGGGTAGTCAGAGCAACCGAAGGCTGAGAGCATAAGAAGAGGCACAGCACGCCACGCTTCGTCGGCGGAGCGTTACCGAATAGAACCCATTATGGCCACGTACGGTGATATGTGTACCTACATTGCGTATGCGCTCCAGACCAGACTCTTCTGTGAGACGCGATTAAATGTGTATAGTATTTTATGTTAATTATTAAATTTTATAAGGCGGTAACCAATATAATTTAATTATCAATTAAAATGTGTTTATTGAGCAGAAAAACGACAGAAAGCCCTGAACCCAAAGAGAAAGAATTTGGCAAGGGAGGACACTGCCCAGCCCAAAAAGCACATTGCCTGTCCTAGAAAAGATAGTCGATCTCAAAACGCTTTTTATTTTTCTTTCTTGTAAATATTTGCATTTGTTATTTTGGCGACCAATTTTGAAGTAAATCAAAGTCATTCTTATGTTACGTCAAATTTATGGTCGAATTATGAATTTGAATTAATTACTATGATCCATTGGATTTGCCAATATTGAAAGCTTGTGGTGGCTGAGTAGCTCGGGGTCCGAGTAGACCTCAAGAGGCTAATTTCGCTGCGAATCTTCTCGCACGTACTGAAACGCGCTTAAACGAGATACTAAAGACGTCAAGACATATCGCGTCCCTGCAACTGCCCGAGATGATTCGCGGCAAATTCCACCTTTGTAGACAAGGTCTGACGTTGAGATTCAGACATTCTTCTTTATTAAACGTGAGCTTAGTCTATTTAGCGTCCAAAAATTATAGATTTTGAAATAATCGTACTTACTGCGTAAGTTGGCATATTTCATCAGGGAGCTCCGTGATCTTGTTATCACTGATATCCAGATATGTCAGAGCCTGCAGCGTCCACGCCTGCGGCGGCAGGCCGCACAGCGCGTTCCTGCGCAGGCGCAGCACGCGCACGGTGAAGGCTCCGGATGCGTGCTGCGCCAGCGCCGCGCCGAGTGACGCGCGCCCGCCGCCACTGAGGTCCAGGACATTTGGCGGTTGAGTGCTTCGGGTGCCCTGGAAATAAGGTGGTTTGTTGAATTTGAATGGTTGCGTAATATTTGGTATCTTGATGGAGGATACATTTAACAAAAACTATTGAAACCAATTCAATAAAGTGAATGTCCTGAGGTTTTATTTTTACTACTAAAGGGTACCAAAGAGTAAAATCAAAAACTAAACAACCTGTACTTTTGGCACCAAAACTGAATTAACACGATAGCAATTCATCGCACAAGTCAATTTGATAGTTGAACAGCTGATAATTTTGATTCGTGATTCTTGATTTTGAACGTGTATCATACACGTCATTGCAATTACGATAGTTTTATCCCATAGCTAACAATAACATTTAACACACCTAACAATAATTTACACCATTTATAACGGTTTCCTCGAGTTGGTCTCATCCTCTGTTTACCACACGGCATTTAAGATATTATTTTATATAAAAACTAGAGTTTACCCGCAACTTTGTCCGTACAAATTATATACCAGATTTTAAGTCAGATCATAAGCTATAAAAAAAAAAGTTTCATCAAAATCGGTTCTGTCGTTTTTGCGACATGCTGTTACAAACATAAAAATAAAACAAACAGACCAACAATATTCTATAAAAGGTTGATTTGGAGTCCGGGATACCTAAAAACCATATCGTAATCTTTTTCATATACATCATTTTTTCATCTTCAATGTACAGACACACTTCGTTACAGTTTTATAATAGTTAAGATTTATACCACCCTGTCAAAAAGATATACGCCCGGAGGAAAAGTAGGTACCTTAAATACTCAAGTAGGCAATTTTGAATAAAATAAAACATTACTTATCTTAATTTTGAAAACAGCCTAGATACCCTATACATGTTTTTGATTTTTCTAACAAATAAAATAACTTCAACTAATGAACAACCCACCAAATTATCACATATTATTTTCTTATTCAGTACGGTTGGTTCCAGGCTATCAAGGAACACATCCTCACTCTGCTGCTCAGTGAACACATCCAAACTATCAACCTCCTCTTCATCAGACTTCATCGTATCCCTCTCTACCATCACAACAACTTCACAAACACAGTTACAAATTTGGTAAACTCTGGTAACGCTTCTCTTTCGTTACATCAAATGACATTTCAAAGGTAACAGAAAGGTGACGACAGTTGAATTTAGCTTGTCTCGGTGCATAACCACGGTGGGGCCGTCGAACTCCGCAAAGCATTGTTATTCCCAAAGATGACGAAATAACTCCTGTCTGCAACTTGATATTCTGATCACGGAGGTATTGCTAGCTTTAAATGCCATATAGGTGTACTTCAACAGGCTTTGTTTGAAATTGCGTTAAGTTTTAAGATGAACTATCGAAACCAATATTTAAAAACCTTGCTAAGATTTTTATTTAAAAGAACTGTTATCATCGACTATTGCCTGTTAAGATCACTGTTTATCACGGTAACACAAAGTATTAATTTCCATAACACAGGCACGTAAAACGTAACAGTAAAGCGCAACGAGAAAACAATAACTGCGACCGATTCGAGTGACTTTTTACTTGTGACGCTGAATCACGGTGCTCCCCGCTATGGCCCAAAGAATCGCACGCGCACTCAGGACATCTCGACCGTGACATTTCTTTCAGGGCGATGCGCACATTTTCTAATTAACACACTTTTTTCGGTAATACGTCAAAATCTAATTGCAAATTAATCACATTTTACTTACATTAAGCTGTTAAACCGAAGTGATTCTGGTCTTTCTTTCGCTGTAGAAATTATTGCAACAATAGGTATGAAATTATTACTTAAATGAAACGAAATGTTGGACGCTACGAGTAGCTACTTATTTGTATGTGAACTTTCTTTTTTCATCACTTTTCAACTGAAACAATTTAACTTGGGAAGTAAATGAGTTGCGCTCTACCAAAAAAAAATATCAACGAAATCCTGGACGTATAAATACTGATCAGAAAATTGGCAATGTGCTTAAAAAGGGTCATTGTATGTACCCGAAACCGCGGCGTGCATGAATAGGCCGATTAATGTCGAGGAAGTGAGAGATGTTTATCAGGATCGTAGCAAAATCAAGTGGCGTTCTGTTGTCTCTGCCTAACCCAATGTGTCCCACGTTCGCATCTCATCCTACGTAATATGGGCCTAGAACTAAAACTATGAACTTTTCAAGTTTTCATCCATCCAGCCGGGGTAACAAATAAATATGTAGCTTATGCCCACAACTTTGTATGCGTTGAATATATGGTTCCTCATATCCCGATATAGTTCTGGGTTCTGATATATCGCAGTTTCTAATTTGGACCAGAAACTATTTTTTACTATCAAACAGTGAAAACTGAATTAGAATCGGTAGTAGTTCATAGTTTTCGCGTGATCACAGACTATGCGTGATGCTCGTGAAGAAAACATGTGAACCAAAACTATTGTGTCAATTAAGTTATACGATCGTGTTTTTGTTTTTGCTGGCCAAGTATTCGGCAAGAAGCCTCATATCGTCAGCTGTGGCTGTAAGTACAACTACTGAACTCTACATAAAAACAAAAGACAACCAATATCGAATCCAACAACAAGATTGAACATTTTCCTGATAAACATTTTATATATTTATCAATGTTTCTGACCACCCTGTAATGCAATATAGTTGACATTTATGAATGTAAGTATGTACAACCCTACATTCAATATAATAAAATTACACATTGTAATGTCAAAACTTGATAAGCTTCAGATTTCTAACGATTTGCCGCTGTTTGTTGACGGTTCGTTAGTTTGAGAAGTGTACCGGAATCAAACAGTCAATTACGATAAACTGAAAACTGCTCTTACCTAGATATGAAGCTTAGCTATTTGTCTATGATATTGCAAGAACTAGACTTGCTCCAGTTCCGTCCACGTGTAATATCTACTATTAACATAGCTGCTGTTGTTTTTAGAACGTTGAGTTCACTGATGTTTTTGATTACCTTTCGAGTCATTCAAACCCTGCTACTTAACCTATCCATTGCTACGAAGAGGTAAACAACTTTAAGGAACATAATTACCTCTTTGAGCCAGCAAAACCACATATTTCTTTCCCAGACAGTTCGGAAACCAAGGAAGAGGTGATTTACGCCGGTGTCCCCAAGCAAGCCGTTGCCATGACATCGAGGCTTTACGCACACCACCAGTCTCTGGGCCTTTGGCTGACATAGCTCGATACTGCCCCCACTCAGCTCCAGCATTTCCCATGCCGATCCTGAAAAACAAAACGAAAGCGCTAGAATAGTCATTTATTGTCAGTGCTAGTCTGTTACGAGTAGGTACTGTCAGTTGAAAGTAAACAGAGGCGAAGTATTTTAAATGTAATGAAATTTTATAAAGTTTTTTACTTGATATTAATAAATTATGCCGGTCGTCTTGGTTGGTGAAACATTTTTGTGAAGATCATGTTAGTGAAAACAGTGGAATAATAAGATTGCTCTTCGTTCATTTCGTCTTTTGTTTTATTGTTTGCAAGATTATTATTTCGTATTGTTTGCCATTATCAAAATCTGATAAAAAGATCATTTTCCAAATCTCATTTCCCTTTACACTCAGCAATATAATGAAAGCTTCATAAAATTATAAATTGGTACATAAATAAGTACATACCATACATATGCAGCGATGATCCAATGATATACGAAGGCCGAGGCTTCCATTGTGGAAAAACGTGCCCCTTAAGGACATAGATAGTTCCGGAGCGCAGTACTCCACCAGACCTCGCAGCTGGACCAGCGCAGAATCGCAACGAGTGCCGCAGCTCCGGGTCCACCGCGAGCCGTAATCTGCGAGCTTCTGAAGTCCATCCTTGAGTTGCCAGGAACTGCTCCTGAATTCGCAAGGGGTATTCATCCAGTTCCAACCTCCTAGAGTTGTCATTTCCAATTTGTATCCAAAGCGTTAGCTCGTCGTTGAAGCCGAATTTCTTGTTGATTTCTTCGACTGTTGTACCGAGAGTGACCTTGACGAGTTTACTGGGCGCATCGACAGCGAAAGGCTCGAGGCCGTCGAAGACGCGTATCCAGCCGTGTTCGTTTGTGGAGCGCGGTTTAAAGCCACGGGTGGAGGCAAGCCTGCGGAGCGACTTGCGGCGGACGGGAGGCGATGAGGCGTGCAGGCCGTCGTCGCAGACCATGGCGCGCCGGCGGCGGCGGCGGCAGGTGGACGCGAGGTGCGGAGGCCGGCGGCACAATGCCCGCGCGCCGGACTCCGCGCCCGCCGCTGCATTTCAATTGGGTCGGAGACGTAGTGGGGGTGGGAAATATGTTGCTCGGTCAGTAGGGAATACTAATTGACTTTTGTTATTAAATTTAACATCCCTTTAATTCAGACTAACATGTAAATTGTTTTTTTTTTGTCTTAGCAAATGTAACCGGAAATAGGCATAAAATTAGAGACTAATGAAGAATAGTGCCTTTTTTCTAAAAAGACATATATTTGACCAAATTTCAATTTTCTTACAAAGAAAAACATAACCGTGAGGCACTTTTAACTTAAGTGCAATTTTTCTAAACTTCATACTGTTTAGGTCATTTTCTACTGCTGATTTCAACGTGTGACAGTTACACAGACCAACCTCCTACCTACTTCATTCAGCCTACGTCTGCAGAATTACGTCACTGGTCTAGTTCCACAGACGATACTACAGAAACAGGCCAAGGAGCGGATAGCTCGGTTCCGCACTGACAAGCACCCTACCTGTGCCCGTGCTGACTCACCTGCTGCGCCCGAGTGCCGTGAACCCTCTCAAACAAACATTACATTACTTATACATATTTATAACTATTAACGTATCCACGTAAAAAAAGAAAACATTTTAGTCTGTTATTTTCTTAAGGTATTCATTTAGGTACTAGAATTATTAAGCCCGTGATTTCAGACACGCACGATTTACAATACGTAACGCATCTATAAAATCTCTGCGTCCCGATTAATTGAACTTGGAAAGTATAAGATATACATAAACGAAAAGATAATGATACGAACGATGAACGAGAAGCTAAGTCTGTTCTGTAGGTCACATTTTTAGCCAAGGCAACGATCTATGCGTTTAACCAAAAGTTAAATATACAGGGCCCTTCTTAATATGCTGACTCTTTTTTAAGAGGATGATCAGGTCATTAAACTGGACAACTTTTTGTATGGAACTAAAATCGAAATCGCGAAAAAAAAACTGCTGTCCCATACATTTGGCTCGAGTGGGTTTGCAGTTTTGTATGGAACAGCTGATTTTTTTATCGCGATTTCGATTCTGGTGCCGTAGAGAAAGTTGTCCAGTTTGACGTTCTGATCGTCTCCTTAAAAAAAGTGTCAGCATAGTAAGAAGGACCCTATTAGTATATTTATACCAAAATTTATACAAATACTTTGGTTTATCTAAAGAGGTTGTATGTGTCTATTTCCACTTTTAACCATCTTTTAACTTTGACTATTTATTATAAGGACTAGCCTTGCGTAGCATTTCCCCTCTGCCACGGTATAAGCACAATTGATCTTGTGCATTTACATTCAATTTTACACCTTAACACTAAACGAGACAGCCTATAATTGCGAAATAATAACTTCGAACTTAGAACGTTTGGGGTTCACACGAGACTACTTTTCATGATTTTTAACATTCAAAATTATAATCTAAAGTTATGGGGAATAAAATCCAAAGTTTCGGATTTCATGTTACCTCGCCACCCGCAAAAAGTGGCAGAAATGTTTGTTAGTAGAATTAAACGCGTAACCAGTCCATATAATAATTAGTCAAAGTCTTTTAACGAAAATGGATGAGTTGATTTTATTGCGGTTTTTAGGTGTACCTTACATAGAGAAACATCTATGAATAATAGTAGTTGCAGTTTTTTACGCAAAATAGACTAAGGTACTCAATTCAAAACACCTCAAAGTACATGGTATACGAACTGATAAAAAACCTGTAACGTAATTGCAAAGTCACATTGCTTTCAGGTGTCTCTACAAATTATAATCGCGTGTTCTTGTAATGTAATACCAGCATTCCAGGATACCTTCACGGTTTTACATTATATCGATTTTAATACCTCTGAGCGTTTCAGATATTGTTGGAGATCAATAATTATAGGCACGATGAAATATTAATAGTAATATTTTTCCATGTATAAAATATTACTATTAATTGTACCGTCTACGCGTAGTATGCGTCAATCTTTTGAATGAAATTGACAACTCTGCAACCACCTTAAGCATAAATACTTGTTGGTGCAAGCCGGGCTTAGAATTCGGTTTATAAAATTATGAAATTAATTAATTAATATGAAATTATGTAAGAAACTGCAATATGTGTGGATGAATAAAGTTCTTTTTATTTTTTATTTATAATTTAAAACATATAACTTAAAAAAAGTATCTCTTTCATAAAGTATAGACACTCACATTACACTATTTCCATGGATAGTTCTTGTGTATACTGTTTCCGCAGCCACAAGTCGCATTGCAGGTCCCTTGGGCGCACACATCATTGGTCAATACTTTCAATTCTTCACAGTTGGAATAGAAGTCTCTTTTATAACAGGAGTTAGTGCAAAGCGCCCCGGATATGCAGTGGTTGGGACAGTCGCCGCATTTCGGGCCAGGCTTGTATGGGTACTGCACCAGACCATCAATGTTCCCACTGGAAAATCAATTAATGGTTGAAAAGAATATACAGATGATATTAAACTAACTGCGCTATGCATTTCTAATTTAACCATCTGCGTAAAATAATGGATCTGATCTGGTCTGAATGACCGCCTTAAGTATACAGGGTGAAATTGATATCATTAGCATCCATTTAAACTAAAAGTCTTCCCATCAAATTGAACAACTTTTACTATGGGAGCAAACCGATCGGAGAAAAAAAAACAAGTGCTGCATACATTTAAATTAAATTAAATTTAAAAATCATTTATTGTCTCATTCATTTGAGTCGAGTAGGCATTGCAGTTTAGTAAGGAACAGCGGATATTTATTTGCTCCGATCGGTTAGCTTCCATAGTAAAAGTTGTTCTGTTTGATAGGTAGACTCTTAGTTTACAAGAATGATGATGATATCAATTTCACCCTGTACAACGCATTTAAGGTTGCACCTTGTGTAGGCAATTTTTTATCTAAATCGTTCCACTAAAAAGTTGTCGAGAAAGCTAAATATAACTTACCCAGGACAATAATGGCACACGTAGTTATAGAACTGTCCCCAGGGACCTCCAGGGCAATGGGCGACACCACATCCGACCTTATGGCTGGTAGCCCAGGTCATCTGAGTGTAATGGCCGATCACGTGGAGGTCGTAGTCGGGTGAGCCGAATGTGAAGTTCTGATACTCAAGGAACCATGTTTTTATGGGGAAGAACCTGGAAAATACAGTTTTTACAACGAATTTTAGAATGTATAGGATTAAGATTTTGACGAAGCGTGATGCTGATTGGGATACTGTTTATACAGCGTCCTTCTTAATATGCTGACACTTTTAAGGGGATGATCAGACCATTAAACTGAACAACTTTCTCTATGGCACCAAAATCTGCTGTCCTATACAAAAGTGGAAACCTACTTTAGCCAAATGTATGGGACAGCAGATTTTTTTCGTGATTTCGATGTTTGTCCCATAGAAAAAGTTGTTCAGTTTGACGGTCTGAACATCCTCTTAAAAAACTGTCAGCATATAAAGTTGGACCCTGTACCTATATTTATTTCAATTCAATTCAATTTTTGTTTAGTGGCATCCGATGTGTTATCACAATTCAGCCAATGTCTCGTTATGTGGAGAGTATACGTAGGAAAATGATCAGTTGTATTAGTCTAGCGTGGCAGTTTTGCCAATGTAAGTAGTTTATAATCTCAAGTGATTGTTTTAAGGTTAAAACACAAAAGAGTTCACAAAATGGCGGAGCCACGTGCAAGCCAAACGCGCCGATACGCACGCGTCCGTACTCCGCCAAACTTGCAGCGCGACTCTACCTATATTTATCTTTGACGAAGCATGTTGCAGATACAGACATTTTGCCAATTTGACAAAGCGTGTTGCATATTTGAAGTTTGTTTTTCAACTAAAATACATAATTATTCTACATTTATTACTATATTATAAAAATGTAACAGGAGTGTGTCTGTACATATAAGATATTTACAAAAAAAGATTACGATATGGTGTTTTAGGTGTCCCTGACGCCAAATCATAGATTTTTTGTCTGTCTGTTTGTTTGTTCGTGCATCACTCAAAAACTACTGGACCGATTTTGAGGAAACTTTTTGTGTTTAAAAGCTTATGTTAGACTCAAAACTGCACGTCTAGTATGATTTCTCTACACGCGCTCGACGTGCCTTCGCTGCATAGAAAATAACCTGTTCCCGCGCTTCTTGCCGAGACATGTAGTATGGAAAAAGCTAAGTTGCGCACAAGTAGAGAAATCATGCTAGAGGGTCTGGTATACATTTTATCTCGCTAAGGTCACAGTTAATCGGTGCGGTAAGGTAATTCGCGGGCAAAATCTAGCATAGTAGGTTATTTTGACATTTTCTACTGCTGATTTGAAGTGACTTTCAAAAATCGCACTACTGTGCTCAATCTTTTTTATCTTTCAACCTCAGGTTTCCAGCATATACGTCTACTTACAACATTCCTAAAGGTCGCCAATGTCAATCGTATCAAACAAAAACAAACAATGAACGGACAAATAAATTAAGAATAAAAAAATTTGCAACAAACAATATATTTTTTCAATGTTTTAAACTTGCTTGATTCAAAACACTGTATGTTCCAATTCTGTTTGGCATTCATCTCACGAGATTCCAGTCTGAATTCCGAATACTTTACCCATTTGGTAATTACAATTACCTATTTAAGTAGGACGTAAACTTGGGTTTATTTGCCATGCTGCTTTATAATGATCTCACGCTCAATCAAACGCTTAATTAGGATACTACTATAATTACGTAGGATAATTTTCTCTTTAGATCTGACGGGCTAACTGCCTTTAAGTCTTTAATTTCCGTAATCCTACCTATTATATAGATCTACGTACCTACCTATACTTCATGCTTAGACTACTTATATGCGGACCCGTATCGCCTTAGCATTTCCCCTCTGCCAACGTGCAAGATCAAAAAATCTTACCCATTTACATTCGATTTTATACCTTATCACTAAACGCAACAGCCTATAATTGCGGAACAATAATTTCGAACTTATGACGTTTGGGGTTCACACGACACTGTTTTTCATGATATTTAACATTCAAAATTAGAATCTAAACTCTACCTCGCCCCCCGCAAAAAGTGGCAGAAAATTTTGTTAGTAGAATTACACGCGTAACTGTTCCTCATATAAGTAGTCTAAGACTTCATGTCAATTAAAGACGAAAAAAAGAAGATCATAGAAGCATGGCCACGAAGCCATTTCAGACCCCATCTGACGGATTTTTTTCGTAAGTCTTTATAAAATTTCATCGAAATTTTTAATAAATTTTCTTTGAACCAAAGGCGCTGCTTCTTTAGGTCTTTTAACATCGCAATTTTGTTGTTTGATGCAATATTTATATTTGTGTATTTATATTTATGTACTATAAAGAACCTTTTTTACCTTCTTTTCGCCCCTATTTGGAATGGAGTATAGCTAGCATAAGAAATGTCTTGGGTAAACACTAATCTAACTTTAACCTTACAAATGTAAATTCTAGGCAAATACTTTCAAAATTGTATTTCAATATTGTAAATTGATTTTCCGATTCTTAATTAGCTTTCTGCATGCGTAGCATGCTACACGTGATACGGCTGTATCACGTCTTTTATCTCGTTCGTTCGTGCGCAAATAGAAAGAGAGCGTAGGTGTTATTGCGCTATATCACGGTGCCATGCTACCTATGCTGGTCAATTCTGATTAGCAAATAATATAATTTATTTATCAGAAAGATATCCTTTCCGTCATATATTGGTCGTTACTAAAGCTATTCTAAGAATAAGTGACAGTTGTAACACTGGTACAAATGAACGTGGTATAAAATGTTATACCAAGAATAAACTAAGAATAAGCAAAATGTCTACTAATAAACCCGGAATAACTTAAACCTAGTATAACGTCGGCGTAACTGTTTTGTATCATAGACAAATTCCTGTTTTTTTCTTCAGTTTATCTATGAACCGCGACGTTGCCACCAACGTATCTATAGTTACGAGTTTATAAGTGAGAAATTATGATCTCCTTATTCTTAGGTTATTCGAATCATAACTATTCCTAAGAATAAGTAAGTTTTTATTTGTACCAGTGTACTCGTAAGTGTTTCTAATATCTGTTTCTGTAATTCAAAACAACCTTAAATTTTCGATGCTATTTGGACTGGAGTAAAGTTAATCTGTGCCACTATCTCTACCAATAGTCTAGGAAAAATAAGGTTTGAGATTGCATTAAAGACACTTTAGTAAATTGTGTTTGAAATAATATTACTGTTAGTTTATAACACTTTTGTCGAGATTTCGTGGTTATATAGGCTCAGGAACCTGAGAAATACCTTAAAATCGATATTAATGTACAAATGGCAAGCTTATTTCTAAAAATATTTCGACCAGCATACCAGCAAAAGAGACAATTAATTATCAAAAGGCAAATTTAATGTGTACAAACAAACAGTAAATAATTTAGTTTTGAGGTTATAATTTTTGAAGACTTACAAAATATTAAATATCTACCCAAATTAAAGATATTAACCGGGGATTATTATTGTTATAAGTAAAACGTATTGAACGAAGCCATTCTGTACAAAATCACCAGTTTTCCATTTTTTGTTCATACCTAAATTTAATGTTTTGTAAATGTCTTAATTATTCAATAATACAACATAAAAAATAGGGGATTATTGATAATTTATGTTTTTCAGGTATGTATCTACTATATTCCAAATTTTCACCAAAAGTGCAATTAATGCAACCTACTCCATACAAAAATCCGTAGATTTCCCCGACTACAAAGGACTGTACTCCAACTAGTTACTTACAGAGCATTTGGACTACAAGCCCGTAAAGGGAAATGAAGACGGCTCGTTTTCATAGGTCGAAAGGCTATTTCTAACAGCAAATGCTATTGTTATGAAGGCCCGATAGCACCATCTGTAGTGAACCTGATTTTGTGGCGAGGGTCGCGGGTTCGAATTCCGTAAGGGACAAATATTTGTATGATGAATATGAATATTTGTACCCGAGTCATGGATGTTTGTATCTATATGTGTATTCTATATCGTCGTCTAGTCATAACACAAGTCCAGGCTAGATTCTGGTACTTTAAATGTGACTAGATAATTTGTGTCCAAGATATTTATAAAAAAAAAATATATGCTGACGAATATTTTCCACGAGGGGGTAGACAGAGAAATTCTGAAACCTCAGAACATCCACGTTTCACTAGCAGTGTCGAAACTCTGCCCAGTGTGACGGGGGTGAGCCCGTCGCTACGTAAAATGGACAGTGGGTACAATACATGCCTAGAAATTGAAGACCGCAGGGTTCCTTCCTATTTCTAATAATGAAATATAGATAAAATAAACAAATAACGCTCACAGGTACATACATTATAATGATTCCAAACGTTAGCTACTAGGTTTTATGCAGGGTCCTTCTTAATATGCTGACACTTTTTTCAGGGGTTGATCAGACCATCCAACTGAACAACTTTCTCTGAGGGACCAACATCGAAATCGCGAAAAAAAATCAGTCATCCCATAAATTTGGCTCAATAGGTTTGCAGTTTTGTATGGAACAGCTGTTTTTTTTTCGCGATTTTGATTTCGGTGCCATAGAAAAAGTTGTTCAGTTTGACGATCTGATCATCCCCTTAAAAAGTATCTGCATATTAAGAAGGACCCTACATTGTGGAAACCATGCAATACAATGACTCGAAACGATAACTTAAGTTTGCCTATTTCTAGTTTGTTAGGTAGATCGAAAAAAAATTCCTAACACAAATTAACTGTGAAATCTATAATTAAGTATACACGAGTTTGCTATTATCCGGATAGTAAAAATCGTGCTGCGTAGGCGAATAATGGTACTATATACCTTGATGAGGAATTGAGGCGAATCGTGGCAAAAAATGTAAGATTAAGCAATTTATCATTCATTCATGGGACTTTAGAAGCCTTGACGAGTTAATGTCCGTCACACGGATCGCTAAAGATTCTATTGCGGTGAAACGGAAGTAGTTTATAAATAATTGCAATGTTTATTAGTAGGGGGGAGAGCGTCGGTTATGCCTTGCGGTAAGGTATGGACACTCAATCATGAGGGTTCATCGAATTCGCATGGACGACATGCGATGTACCAATAACTTTTCCTAACTTATCTGCACCTATATTGTATGTTTAAAACCTGAATGTTATGCAGACAAGAACTGCTTAACCGGTAAACATACATTTAAAAAAAAACTGACGAACAAGTCGGTTGTTTGTTCGAACTGATGGTTGTCTCTGTGGTTTGTCTAGTTTCAAAGTTACAATGGCTCAAAGATTTCCTTACAAATCCTAAATTAATCCGAGCATTGAAACTATATTATTCTAACGGAAATCTGACAAACTACCGACTCAGAAATTAGTTCCGGAAAATAGTGTTTCAAAATGTTCTTTGACTTTCATAGGGTCAAAGTTCGTTAGGGCCTCGGGCGCCCTGACTGACCTACGTATATGGTCCATGGTGCGTACGACTCGCCCCGTGAGTCAGGGTTATATCGCATTCCTCGGTGTTAGCACTAGCGTCGCGCATCACGTTTTGAGGTTAGCAGTAGTTATTACTGTTAGAATAAATTTCATATGGTAACATCAAATGTATGTGGTGCCATCTGTTGTGTACAAAGTGTTATATTTTGTCTGTGCTACATCTGTACTCTATGCTTTATTAAAAAAGAATAAAATCTTCCGGTCATCCGTTTTTCAAACCAACGTGTCGTTTTATTAGGTTATGGGCCCAGTTTAATTTTCCCAATAGCTAGAATAATACAGTCAGTGCAAGTTTTTAGATATCGTAGTTAAAAGGATTGTTTCCATTCGGAACGAGCAAAGTTACGAGTTTACGACTGGAAATGGCTTCGAACTCTTTTGTGACCAACGTTCCCAAGCTGAAGGGGCGTGAAAACTATCACGAATGGGCGTTTGCAGCGGAGAATTTGCTAGTCCTGGAGGGCATGTCAAGCTGTATAAAGCAAGAAAGCCCAGCAGAAGCAGCCGCAGAAGATGCAAAAGCAAAAGCTAAGTTAATCCTAACGATTGATCCTTCACTATACGTTCACATCAAGGAAGCTACAAGCACGTGCAACCTATGGAAAAAATTGCAGACAATGTTCGATGATTCTGGATTTTCTCGCAGAATTACTTTATTGCGTAATTTGATATCAGTACGTCTCGATAGCTGTGATTCGATGACTAATTACGTCACGCAAATTATTGAAACGGGCCAGAAATTATCAGGAACAGGATTTTCCGTGAACGACGAGTGGATTGGCTGTTTAATGTTGGCAGGTCTACCTGAAAAATACTTTCCTATGATTATGGCGATGGAGCATTCGGGAATCGCCATTACGGCGGATGTTGTGAAGACAAAGCTAATTGACTTGGCAGGTAATGATTCCGAAGCCGGAAGTGCATTTTTGAGCAGAGGGCAGCAGCAGCGCACTCGTCAGCAATATTCTAATGTTGGCGGCCATGGTAAAAATGACAAGTCAAGTCATCATGGCGGCGACAGTGGGTTGTCTATGACCGGCAGAAACGTAAACAAGTCTGATAAAACGAATGTGAAATGTTTTCGTTGCAAGCAGTTTGGACATTATATATCTCAGTGTAAACAAAATAATCAGCAGCAGCAACCAATAAAGAAGACAAATGCATTTTCCGCAGTGTTCCTGAGTGGAAATTATAGTAAACAAGATTTTTACTTGGACAGCGGCGCGAGCGTTCATATGACGACGCAGGTAAACATGGTACAGAATGCATCTTTCTCGCCGAGTGTCAAGGAGATTATAGCAGCAAATCAAAGTGCTATGCCAGTGTTGTGCTCGGGTGATGTGGATATCATGACCGTCACTCCAGATTGCAAGTATGAGGTTACTTTGAAAGACGTTTTGTGTGTACCTAACCTCACCACAAACTTGATATCAGTGAGTCAGCTTATCAAGAACGGCAATAGAGTGGAGTTTAAGAAACAGTGTTGCAATGTTTACAACAGAGAGAACAGTTTGGTGGCTGTGGCACAGCAGATAGACGGTGTTTATAAGTTGGCAGTGGAACGTAAACAATGTTTGTTTACATCTCCTTCTTCAGCAGCAAGCAGTGAAGTATGGCATAGGAGATTGGGCCACTTGAACATGAACGATCTGAATAAAATGAAAGATGGTGCTGTCACAGGAATATCATACACGGATAAGTCAGTGATCAAGAAGAATACATGCAAAATTTGTTGCGAAGGGAAGCAGTCGCGTTTACCATTTGGTCATACAGGAACAAGGAGCAGCGAGACGCTTGATACTATTCACGCTGATGTCTGCGGCCCAATGGAGTCAAATTCGATTGGCGGAGCAAGGTATTTCCTTATATTTGTTGATGACTATACCCGTATGGTTTTCGTTTACTTTCTAAAAGCTAAAAGTGAGGTATTCCAGTACTTTAAAGAATTTAAGTCAATAGTAGAAACCCAGCAAAGCAGAAAAATTAAAATATTCAGGACAGATAATGGCTTAGAGTTCTGTAGCAATGAGTTTGAGAATTATTTGAAGAATGCAGGCATTGTACACCAAAAGACCAATGCCTACACTCCCGAGCAGAACGGGATGAGTGAACGCATTAATAGAACCATTGTTGAGCGAGCACGTTGTTTATTATTCGATGCAGGACTAGACAAGAAATTTTGGGCAGAGGCAACAAACACCGCTGTCTATCTCAGAAATAGGTCTGTCGCATCAGGTTTAAATAATAAAACTCCATATGAGCTCTGGACGAATACAAAACCAGATTTAAGTCATGTCCGAATATTCGGTAGTGATGTAATGGTACATATACCGAAAGAAAAACGGCTTAAGTGGGATACTAAGTCGAAGAAGCACATTCTAGTTGGATTTGCTGAGAATGTCAAAGGCTACCGAGTCTATGATCCTACCAAGAGATGTATCACAACCAGTAGAGATGTGATTATCCACGAAAACAGTATAATGGATGAGGGTGCAACAGTCTCAGTTGGGGATATTATCCAAGGAAAGGAGTCAGGCAGTAATAGTGAGAACTATGATGAAGAAATAAAAGATGAACATGTTTCAAGTCTTACCGATATGAATATTTCTTCAGAATCAGAGTATCTTAATGCCTTGACTGATTTGGATTCTACATTGCAGCAATCCCAAGAGTTTGAAGAAGATGAACCAGTACCAGATGAATCAGTAGCTAACAAACGAGCGAGGAGGCAGCCAGAGCGTTACGGTTTTAAAACAAAGATACGTACAACGTTAAGTCCAGAAGTCACAAGCGATCCTATCAGCGTCCGAGAAGCTCTGGAGCGTCCGGATAGAGAAGAATGGATTGCGGCTATGAAGGATGAGCTGCAGGCGTTTGAAGAAAACGATGCGTGGATTCAGGTAGACGACTTACCTTCTAATAAAACTCTAGTGCAGTGCAAGTGGGTGTTCAAAAAGAAAGTCAATAGTGATAACAGTGTTCGGTATAGAGCGCGATTAGTAGCTAAAGGCTTTACGCAGAAGCCTGGTATCGACTATGATGACACTTTTTCACCTGTAGTAAGGCATTCTACACTTAAAATGTTATTTGCATTGTCTGTACAATTAAATTTTGATATCACTCATTTAGATGTGAAAACAGCTTTTTTGAATGGCTATCTCAAGGAGGATATTTATATGCATCGCCCAGACATAAATTGTGAAGTTAATAAGAAAAAAGTAATTGTTAAATTAAATAAAGCAATTTATGGGTTAAAACAGTCCTCTAGATCTTGGTATGAGAGAGTTGAGCAATGCTTATGTGAGCTAGGGTTCAAAAAGAGTCTCTTAGAGCCTTGTGTTTTCACAAAAATGAATGATAATGTCAAAATTATTATAGCGTTGTACGTCGACGATTTTTTCATTTACTCAAGTAATAATAGTAAAGAAGAGACTGAAAAATTAATTTCTGTATTAAGTTCTAAATTTAAAATAAAGAATTTAGGACAGGTTCAACAATGCTTAGGCATGAGAGTTAAAATAGATAAAAAATCTAATGTTATTACTTTGGATCAGGAACAATATGTTGAACAGTTGCTAAGTAAATTCAATATGTTAAATTGTAAAGTTGCTAGTACTCCTATGGAATGTAAGTTAGATATTGAGAAGTCTGAAAGTTGTAATAATGAGAATATTCCATATCAGCAGTTAATCGGAAGTCTGATGTATTTATCAGTTCTTACAAGACCAGACATATCTTTTTGTGTTAGTTTTCTTAGTCAATTTAATAAATGTCATACAAATGATCATTGGAATTATGCTAAAAGAATACTTAGATACCTAAAGAAAACTAAACATTATTGTCTGAAGTATGTAAAGGGGACAGCTGAGCTTGTAGGATTTGTTGATGCCGATTGGGCCAGCAATACAATAGATCGTAAATCATATACAGGTTTTTGCTTTGTAATGTCAGGCTCACCTATCTCCTGGGAAAGTAAAAAGCAAAGAACAGTGGCTTTATCGAGCATGGAAGCCGAGTACATGTCGATAGCCGAAGCTTGTAAAGAAGCTATATATTTAAGGTCTTTACTATGTGAACTGACTGGTAACTTAAGTAGCATTCAATTGTATAATGATAGCCAGAGTGCACAGAAGTTGGTGGCAAATCATGTGTGTCATAGAAAAAGTAAACATATTGACATTCGATATCATTTTATCAAGGATGCAGTTTGCAATAAAATTATAAATCTAGAATATTTGCCAACAACTTGTATGCCAGCTGACATACTTACCAAGGCTTTAAATCCCGTCAAGCATTTTAAATGTTTACAGGATATGGGGGTTAGTCAAATAGAGTGTTAAAATGAAATAATGTTAATTTCATAGAAACGTTTTGTTTATTTGATGTAGTTGGGGTGTTAGAATAAATTTCATATGGTAACATCAAATGTATGTGGTGCCATCTGTTGTGTACAAAGTGTTATATTTTGTCTGTGCTACATCTGTACTCTATGCTTTATTAAAAAAGAATAAAATCTTCCGGTCATCCGTTTTTCAAACCAACGTGTCGTTTTATTAATTACCATGGAGTTTTCTGTGCAGAGACGAAGAGGTTCTGACCACACGAGCCCAGCTGTGGTACCGTGTTCTCTTCGACAGGGTTATGTTTGAGGAACACGCATCGTTCCGCGTAGTTTTGAGCTTGTTTTGCCGCGCCTGTGTGCCATGACTGAAACAAAATTTATAACAAACCGAATTACATAGGGTTTTTTTTATAAATATTTTATAGTTTGCCAAGTTACATTTTAATTAAACTGGTACTACTGATACCTTATAAGAAGTTTAATTAAACTCAATTTTAGCATGCTCACGACTATATTCCCTGAGGGGGTAGACCTCAGAACATCCACGTTTCACCAGCAGTACCGAAACTCTGTCCAGTGTGACGGGGGGTGAGCCCGTCGCCACATAATGGACAGTGGGTACAATACATGCCTCGAAATTGAAGCATGCAGGTTTCCTCGCGATGTTTTTCTTCACCGAAAAGCCAGTGGTGTTACAAATCGTACATAAATTCCGAAAAACTCATTGGTACGTGTCGGTCTGGACGGGGATCGAACCATCGCCTCCTGCACGGCAGGCAAGGCTACGCCACTGGACCACCACGGCTTTTTTAAACTCAATTTTAATTTAATTTATTTAAGGTTTTAGTTAAGTACCTAGGTATCTATTATTATTACCTATCATCATAAATCGGAAAATTGAATATCAAACTAATGAACTAATTTGATTTTTCCTTGCGGAAATGCAAAGTGTATAAAACCCAATCAGCCAAGTGAAAAAAACAATCTTTTTCTATCGTAATATTTGAATACTTAGATCGTTGACTTAGAATCTTAGTTAATCTTACTTAATTTATTACATAACATTTTTTGTTTTTTTCTTGCAAAATGCAAGATTAACAAAATCCATTCACCCAAGTGAAAAAAACCAATATATTTCTGTCGTTAAAAATCGAATTATGCTACAACAAAAAGATCTACTCACCATTAATAACATATTGGATGCTGTGGGTTGAACTTTAGATCTGAAAAAGTTGTGGTAAAGTAATATTTTACGTCGAACGACTGATCGTCGAGGGCTCAAAGCTTCAAGGGACGGTATTTTACTCGATGGGAATAGCGCTGAAATTAAAAATAGTACGTATTTACGGATAATTAAAATTAAGTATAAAACGCACGCAAAAAAATCAGATATGTCCCATACATGATAGATTTGAGTCGGGTAGGTACAGCAGTTTTGTATAGGACAGCAGATTGTTTTCGCTCTTTCTGAGGTAGGCTCCATAGTGAAAGTTGTTCAGTTTGATGATCTGAGTTCACAGTTTCAGTGTTTGCTAGGCTGTCACTTACACCCTGTATTTTTATTAGGACTATCTATAAACAATTAACTCTATCACAAAGATTTTACTAAGACCAGACAAATCAAATCAACATTTTTTATTCAAAATAATATCACATATTACAAAGCTTTTTGACGTAATTTTTTGACTCTACCCTTTGTAGAGAAGATGCGGCCAGATACTGTATAACAGTGGCCGTAGTATGGCTGCGTGATATAGCTCTATCGCACCATCGCCCTCTTTCTATTCGCACGCAACGAACGTGATCGAAGGCGCGATATCGTTCTATTGCGCGTAACATGCTACGGGGGCTGCGTGCGACCGTAGTATGGCAGCGTGATATAACGCTATCGTGCCTGAGCTCTCTTTCTATAATGAGATAAAACGCGTGATATAGCCTTATAAAGCGCATCATACTACAGCTGCTGTAGACGTACCAACTAAGCTAATAACCGTTCCATAGAGTTATTAACTTAATAAGCCAATCATTGTACCTAATTGGGCGCCACTATTTATTAAAAGTTAACTAAAGTCACAAACTTACGTTGATGGTTTCCCCACGGTCGATTGCATTCCGTAAGGACGATGCCGCCAATAATAATTAGTACATACACCCACAAAGCTATTGTGGTCATTCTGAAATAATCGTTGTTTAGAGTATGAGGTATAGATAGGTAGATAGATATACGAGTATATAGGTACTTTATAGTGAAGTTCTCATTGTATGACATTATTATTTATTAACACATTCTTATTATGTAGTCTGATAAGTGTAAGAGCTTAGACCATATAACTAGGGACCAGCCTTACGTTAAGCATTCCCCTCTGATAAGATACACGATCAATTGATCATGCGCTATTACATACAATTTTATACCTTATTACTAAACGAGTCAGCCTATAAATGCGGAAGAATAACTTCAAACTATATAGTTTGAAGTTATTCTGAAGACAATATTGTCTCGTCTGGGGTTCACAAGAATATTCACAAGAATATTTTAACAATCAAAATTAAAATCGAAAGTAATGGAATAAAATTCAAAGTTGCGGATTTCATGCTACCTCGTCCCCCGCAAAAAGTAGAATTACACGCGTAACTCGTCCATAGTTCGTTCGGTCTAAGGGTAAAAGCCTTCAATGTGCTAGGGGTGTAGTAGAGTCTTGCCTAACTGCAGGCTTGCAGACACGGTACGTAGTTGTTACCAAAAAGTTTCTGATCACCCCATAATTGACAACATTTCATTTTAAGAAAGGTACCAAAATAAGAAAACCATTTGGAGATTATGTGATTCAAAGCTTATATCAAAATTATCATATTTTACTATCCATTATTTCTCGAGTTATTTGAAAAATGCTGAAAAATATAATAGAGGTTGAATGAGATTTTATTCATTTGCCTGCTTGGCTTTTCTATTGTATTTGATAGTTTTTATTTTTTAATGTTATTGTAGCCAAGGTATCTTAGCCATAAATTCTACGGTTTTTAGAAAATCTAAAAGTAAATTAAAAATAGAAATATCGGTCAAAAATTAAATCGGAAAAATACGTATCTCTTATTTTTAACCTATTTTTATATTTTTTATTAAAACAGGTGGTTAAAAATGTTATGTTGTCAATTAAAAGTTTATGGTATGTGTTTATGTATACAGGGTCCTTTCTAATATGCTGACATTTTTTTAAGGGGATGATCAGACCATCAAACTGAACAACTTTCTCTAGCTCGAGTAGGATTGCATTTTTGTATGGAACAGCTGGTTTTTTATTTCGCGATTTCGATGTTGGTGCCATAGAGAAAGTTGCTCAGTTTGATGGTCAGATCATCCTCTTAAAAAAGTGTCAGCATGTTAAGAAGGGCCCTGTACCTGTATACGGTAAGAGCAAATTTTTAGTACAGATGTTCAATAAAAACAACTGCACAACAATTTCTGTTACGAATGGTACAGACGCAATTGGCCCCTGTTAAAGTGTTGTCAAACTAATTTAAAATTTTATTGAACCGTACATCGACGGTCAACAAAACAATAAATCAGCTGATTCTTATAAAACAATTTTTAATACTTATTTTTAGATGGTATAAAATATAATAAGGTAGGTACTCGTATACTGGGTCCTTCTTTATATGCTGGCGGTTTTATGGGGTTGATTAGACCATCAAACTGAACAACTTTTGTCTATGTGACCAACAACGAAATCGCGAAAAAAACTGTTTTTATATACAAAATTGTACCAAATGTATGGGACGACTGAATTTTTTATCGCGATTTTGTATGTTGGTCCCATCGACAAATTTGTTCAGTTTGATGGTCTTATCAATGCCTTAAAAAACCGTCAGCATATTAAGAAGGGCCCTGTAATTGTATAAACTGATTGTATGTAATTAACTGCCTTACAAACAAATAAAACCGTAGGTATATTTTACTCACCTTATATTTCAATGAAGATTGTCACGACAAAAATTATATTAAATAAATATAGTTAGAGTTACACAAGTATTATGAAACAATGGATTAATTATGCATATTTTCACATCATTCGCCTAGATTTCTATTTCGTCTATAAGAGTTTTGTCACTGCTGCGTCCCACGGACGTAGAATTGAAATAAGACATCTACAGCGACCGGCCACATTGAAACTAAACGAGCTGCAAGTATCCCTCAAAATATATTCTAACATTCGTACGAAACAAACTATATAAAAAAGGCAATTGTAGATTTAAGACGATCATTATTATTGACCTTTTCGAGCACGTTCTCGGACTGCAAAGCTAATATTAGCGATTGACAGGGCCAGAATTAAGTATAGTTTATTGTTTAGTTAACACTTCCTCTAACAAATAACTAACTAATAATTAAAGTAATATGTAAGTTTACAACTTACCAAACCAATTTGTTTAAGTTTTATTTAAGGTCCATCACAACCTGATTAATTATCGCCTCCTGTAAAATTTGGTTTTTGTAAGATAGGAGTTGTTAGCACTTCCCCGTGGATATGTACCTAGGTAATACAATGGAATTTTATATGAATTCACTCAATTATAATAAAATGGAAAAGTTCGACCGAGAGAGAAGTAGCTGATCAAAATATTTCGAGTGTGAATTCTTTTCATTTTGACTACGAGGAAAACCAATAATGTAAAATAAATTTCTCTCTACTCTTTTTCCCGCCCTTTTTTCGCGTAACTATTAGCCAGCGATAATACAACGTGTTAATGAATTAACGCAAAACTAGAAAGTAGTTTGTTTAGAATCGAGAGCAGAATCGAATTATCATGGTTTCAACATGGGTAATTTTTTTCATAATATTAAATGATTTGTTTGTAAAATTTAAAATTTAATGAACTCGATGTCAACTCACCCTACTTACTACCAAAACAAGATTCTTAAAATGTATACATGAGCACTTTAACACTTTCATTCATTGCTGAAATGATAACAAATCATTTTTGCCTCAAAACTTAAAATGCGAATAACTTTAAATTTTAACTATCAAAATAACGAAATTATTGTTTCAATCTAATTGTTTGGTTATAAATCAGTTGGGGTGTATGAGGTTTTGCGATTATTCATTAACACGTTGTATAAGTCTGTGATAGGTCTTTGAACGTGCCAGCAAGCATAGAAAAATATTATAAATGAGAAATAACTTACTTATCCAAGCCAGCAAGATTTTATTTTTTGTCTTGGTTTTATCGTTATCGGGATAAGTAATTTGGTACTTTTTAGGGTTCCGTACCCAAAGGGTGAAAACGGGACCCTATTTATAAATAGGGTCCCGTTACGCCTACGGATACGCCAATAAGCCTACGCTGTCCGGTCGTCCGTCTGTCTGTCCTACCTATTTAGGGCTGTAACTTTTGAACAGTAACAGCTAAACAGTTGAAATTTTCACATAATGTACGTTAGTATAGCGGATTTGCTAAAAAATAATAAAAATGACAAAAAGTTAAAATTAAGGGGGGGTCCTTATACAAGATACTAGTTTTTCACAACGTTTTTTCTTCTCGCTCTAACGTAAAACGGTAATACACATAAGCATCTAACTTGGTATGATTATAGAACAAACTCTACAGTAAACAACAAATAATAAAACTGGCCAGTTGTGAGTCGAACTCGCGCTAAAGGTCCCGGAGAAAACAAAACTTATTTGTAAGATAATAAAAGGGTATGGTGGTGTGGTACGGAACCCTGACCCCTTAATTTTGTACTTTTTGTATATTTTATTCCAAATAATAGCACGTAGGTATTCTGTGAAAATGAGAGCGTAGGTTTATGAATAGAGCCCGAAAATAGAAAATGAAAAGTAATAAGACTTCTTGAATAGTTCTTAAGCAATAAATATTCATTTCACTATCAAGCAAGTGATATTAATACGTGTTAATACCTCACAAATTGACGCCTTGACGCCTGGCTGGGCCCTGAATTATTCTCAATCACCGAGACAGTCCCACTTGACAAAGTCATATAGAGTAAGGACAAATTAGTAACCTAGTTATAAAATTAATGTTCCTATAGGTAACTTACTTAAGCATTTTGCATATTTCTTTGTTTTTAATTTATCTTTTGCAAATCAGTTGACGGGACTGGAGAGACGACCTGGATACCTTCGACGAAGAGTAGATGGAGCTGGCTCAAGATGCTTGGAGGATAAGGGGGTGACCTTTGCCCAGCAGCATAATCTATGTGGCGCATTACTCGCGTCTGTGGCCACGCCAACAGGGATAAAATAAAATCAATCAATAGTTAACTAAGTACGAAACTACCTACTAGGTTATTGTAATATTCGTCAAATTAGTATTTTTTAGACTGTTATTTACTTACATAGTTACTTATTAGATCCTTATAGATCATCACTACATAATAAGGTAAGTTAGGTATACTTAATTTAAAGTCCCTCGCCTCGTTTGTCTATCGTCCTGTCCGTCCGTGCTAAGCTCAGAAACTACTATAGTTTCACTAATAGCTTACATTATATTTTTATCTGTACTAATAGATAAAACGATTCACGAGCAAAGCTTAGCGTACTATAAGGGTCGCCAGGGCTGCGTTCAGAGCCTTCGGGTGCGGTTGTTTGGTTGTTTTTCACTCTAAGGTACGGAACGAACAGTTGTTTTTCAACTCGCCAAAAGGTACGGAACGATCCCGGTTGTTTTATAACCTCAAATTTTGACATTGACAGTAATATGGGCTTCCAGGGCTTCCAGGGCTTCCATCATTTCCAAATACAATAAAAACTCATCTTCCATGCTAAAGAATCAAAGAGTGAATAAAAATAAATTGAAAAAAACTAACTTTTATTCAAAATGAGCAAAAATTCAAGTAACCACAGATAATCAAAACGTCAGAGTGTTTTTTAACCATCTAATTTGATGGTTAAAAGTTGCAACCCGTCAGAGGTACGGAACGGTTGAGTTATGACAACCGAGTTGCAAAGGGCGTTTTTTCACCGAGGCTCTGAACGGCGTTAGTGCGAAAAGTTGCACCCAGAGTGCACTCTGGGCGTAGGCTCTGAACGCGCCCCTGTATTTGTGTAAAGGGCGGACCCATGTAATACTATTAAATGCTGTACAAAGACCTCGATAAGCATTTTAATTAAACACTTTTATTCCGAAACATTTGCTACAACGTGTTTAACTAGTTTGTTCTGAATTAAAAATTAACGAAATCAAATTCACGGTCCAGCTTCAAAATCAACACCAAAGTTTCCTCAGTACTGTCCCAGTTTGCTTTAGACATATCAGGGTTGATGCCGTGAGGCAGTGGCAGATTCAGAGAATATTGCGACGACTGTACGACTACGCTCTGTGTCTCAACAGATAGGTCCACGTTTTCCTTCTTGTCTCCTGGCATTTTGATACGAACTATGAGGTTCTCGCAACTGGCTGTAGATGGTGATTTAGCGCCGATCTGTAAAGTCGACATCGACATCAAGTACTGTGCGACCAGGAAAATAAGTCAATCTTCTTTCGCGCAGACAGGGACTAACATATGTGCGTACGGATTGAGGAGCCACATTTACTACTGAAAAAAGGATTCTATGCCCATTTCGTTGGAAATTAATAGATTTTGTAGGCCCAATTAGGAATTTGTAGCAAAAGTATAGAGAAGTTACATGAGCATAAAGGTGGCTCCTCACACCAGATGCATCTGGACAAATTCCAGAATTGGGTCTATAAAATCTAGTAATTTCCTACAAAATGGGCATATAATACTTTTTTCAATAGAAAATGTGGCTCCATTATCCATACGCACATACTAACATTGTCCGATGGTACTTAAAACCATTTGATTCATTGAACCATTTCAACCTTTTGACTAGTCTTTCAAAGAGTGAAATTGATTGGCGTACAGTCTAAAGACCGAATGTAGATCGCGTAGGTCATGCGCCAGGCGCGAAATCAATCGACCGAAGTAGATCATTTTTGGCGCGTAACCGTAGAGCATCCTGATTGGTTCGCGCGGTTTAAATAATATTCAACTGCGCAGTTACATCCGTAACTTATAAACATGGTAGGTACTACTAAAGCAAAGTACTACTATTATAACATAATAGTAGTATCGCTTCTAAAAAACAGCGATGTTGGTGCCATAGAGACAGTTGTTCAATTTGAAGGTCTAATCGTCCCCTTAAAAAAGTGTCAGCCTATTAAGGACCCTATATTTGTAATAAATCTACCTGAAGAAAGACATCCTCAGCCGAGACCGCTTGCTGGTAATTCATCGAATACTCCGGAGACTTGCGGACTGCAATACCACCGCCCACTCGGCCGAGCTCCTCCGCCTCCTTGGCCTCTTGCTCCTCAAACTCTTCGATGGTTTTAGGAGTTTGTACGTTTTGTTTCGGCTCTACTTTCCCTCTCGTAGCAGTTATTTCGAAGTCTGTTCATAAGGATAAGATTGCTTTCAATTCATGCATAGGTAAGTACATAGTAGGTACCTATAATACATAAACTCACGACCGTAATCCCTTTCGGGATGGTCAGAATCTTTGCTTCAACTGCCTACCATTTTTGAAGTTAAAAAAAAACTCAAAATGTTTTATTCTAAATAATATCACATGGATAGCTTTCTGACGTCATTTTTGACTCTACCACCGCGTTGGAAGGTGTTCCGTTGTAGAGAAGATGCGGACAGAAACTCTAGTACTGAGCTACTTTAGGTACTCCTAATAAGACTTAGTTTGGTACCTAGACAAAAATACAGTGTTTCAAAGTTTGTTTGATCGAACAGGTACCTCCTGAGAGACGAGAAAGACTTACCTCCAGAAGCCAGGTCGTCTCCTTGAAGCACTTCTGGTTCAGGTGGCCTCAGGAGTTCAACCAACTTCTCCATAGTTGCTGGGTTAAATTCAACCATTTTCAATTATTTATTAGTAACTTGCCTGAAATTATCTTTAAATAGATACTTTGTTGATATTGATTGACAGAAAAATATTTTCTGTTGTCATGGAAATTAGTAAACTTCCTTTAACCCCATTCTCCCGGCGTAGAGCATAGAGTCTACACCCCATGCCCTACACCGGGAGGACAGGGTTAAAGTTAAACCAAGTTTCTATCAAAGAGTACATTATTAGTTTCTGTCTACAACATGTCTACAGTCCATTTTACAGAAACTTAGTTTATATGTATTTCATCTACAGGGTCCATCTAAATATGCTGACACTCTTTTAAGGGGATGATCAGACCATCAAACTGAACAACTTTCTCTATGGGACCAACATCGAAATCACGAAAAAAAACTGTCCCATACATTTGGCTCGAGCAGGTTTGCAGTTTTGTATAGAGCTGATTTTTTTTTGCGATTTCGATTGGTTCCATAGTGAAAGTTTTTCAATTTGACGGTCTGATCATCCCCTTGAAAAAGTGTCAGTATATTAAGAAGGACCCTGTATAATATATCTATCTTTATATGGTATAGAATAATGCGTAGTACTTCCTATCTCTATGAATACTCATGGATGAATAAAACAAACCAAAAACATATGACCAAAACAAGATTGGTATTTACAGATTGGAATATAAAGAGGATGTTGTGACATTAATTGAAAAGGGTGTGTTTAGTTGGTTTGGTCCATGTTTAGTCATGTCTGTCACTGTCAACCGAATAAATTCAATTCAATTCAATTATACTTTATTGCACACCAAAACAGAACATACATTTGAATACAGATAAAGAATTAAAAGTAGGTACAAATAAGGCGGTCTTATCGCTAAAAAGCGATTTCTTCCAGACAACCTTAGGGTAGAGGAATTAACAAACGAAAAAATTAAATATAAAAGTTACTTACCTATTGTGCGAATCTGAATGGAAGTGTCATAACATATGTCCTGTGCTTTTGACCTCCAGAAAGGTGAGGTGAGAAGTAATTGAAACTAGCAGGCATGTATGAAAAGTTATATTGTACCCTTTTCAGCAACAAGGGTCACAAATTGGCTTTGCTAACTTCTATGTTAATTTGGAAAATGCAATTAAAAAAAAGAATTACGCAAAAAAAAATTTATTTGTATTAATTTGTAGTACTACATGTAGGTTAAAGGTATTGTTTTGAATTAATCAGAAATACACGCATTGTAACGCACTATAAAATTGTTAAGTCTAAATATTTAAGGGAAGCCATCATCATCTTCCTCAGCCATTTCCTTGGCCAGTTCCAAATCCTGCTGTTCTCTCTCCCGGCGTTCTTCTGCACTTTCTAATTCCTTGCCGTATGATTTTGGTGGATACCTCATGGCTTTCACACTCTGGTTGTGCAAGTCCAAACAGAAAGAGATACGCTGATGGAAAGCCAGCTGAGGCTCCCTAGTGCAGTAGATGTCTGAGCTCTCCTTGTTGCTCATGTATCCCTTTTCTGGGTCCAAAGTAGCCTCAATAACTCCATCCCTGATTGCTTTAGCAACTATGAATTCAGCATCTTCAGCCGAATCTAAGCCCAATTTTCTAGCAATGTCTTTTGGAGATATGCGGGAATAAGACAGGCCAATTGAACGGATTGCAGTCTTAATTACGTTCTGTCTCAGCCGAAGAATCAGTGTGAAAGTGTGATCACTGCGGAACTGGGGTCCAAAGTTCTCAAGTACTTCTCCAAATCTCTGCAGATTTCCCAACCTCACAGCTTGAGTCAGTTGGAAATAGGGAGCCAAAGCCTTTCTGAGCGGGGCTTGCCTGAAAATAGCACGTTCAGGAATATCTCCCAACAAAAGTTCTACCACAATGGCTAACTTCTGAACCGTTTGACGGAATCCGACAGCAGCAGTTTGAGGTGCCTTCCTCAGAGCTTGCACTAGATGTTTGTGTGCATCACTGTACTCAAGACGTGCAGCCTTTATTCTACCGAGGTAATACAAAAATCTTGCCCACTCATTGTTACTGGCGTTTTCGGGATACACGGACTTGCTTACCAATTTATCTGCCTGATCGTACAGAGAATAATGTAAATAATTACGCAGTAGGCAGTTGATGAGGACGGCTTGTCCTTCATAGTCACTACGGAGGGTGGAAGTACGCAGACGAGCGTGCAGCAAACCTCTAATGAGGTCCAGCTTATTAGTTAGTTCAAACACTCTTGAATGGTAAAAGTAGCATTTAGCTGCAATCAAATCCAGGGTCCTTCTGTTTTGTGAAGTCACCTTGTTCATCAGCTGCTGGGAGCATTCAGTGGCTTCCTGCAGCTTGTTTGTGTCTAACAGACGAAGCAATACCAAGAGATGGATGTATGCATCAACCTCGGGAACTGGAGTCTTTGGAGCATTCCTAGAGCGTGGGGCCTCAATCTCCACAGCTCCAGGCAAAGGGTTTTCGACAAAACCGAGCAAGATTTCTTTGTCAGGATTAGACGGAAAGAGTTGGTTTATGAGGGCTCTAAGGACATTGCCATTTAACTTCCTTCTCGTGTTCGGAAGAGATCGTAGGACGCGCATAGCAAACCTCGGCTCCTTAGATGTGACTGCTTTGTCGATTTGTCTGACATGTTCCCTCAAATCCTGGACACTAACGACGTCGGCATCCTTTTTCACTTCACTTGCTTCAGCGTCACTAGCCGCCGCCGGACTTTCCACGTTTTTCATTTCGACATCTTGTTCAACAGGTGCCATTTTAGACCAGCTGCGATCTAAAACTTTCCAATTTGAGATGAGATGTTTCTAATTTCCACGATTCGGTCAGAAAACACAAATCGACGAATTTTGGATTGTCATATGTGTCATGTCAAAAAAACGCTAGGTAATATTGCTCGGATACGAATATTGATGACACAATGCAAAAACTGTCTTTAGTTTTTATTCAGTTCTCAGCATGTATCCGAACGTTCAGTGCTGCCATTTTCAAAAAACTCAAATTAGAAAAAAAAAAAAATGTTGTCTTTGGTAAGCTACATTTCAACAGGCGCTGGCGCTAACCGCGAACCCAGCCATTAAAAAAGAAAAATAATTCCAAATGCCACGAAAGATGGCATTGACGCGAGACGCATGAGCAACCTTGCAGATGATAAAATACAAATAAATTAGGTAATATAGGTCTACCAGAATCTTATGACATAAAAAGTAAAACTTGTCATAATATTATGTCTAGTCAAAGTAGGCCCTTTACAAAACTGTGACTTTTTGCAGGTATAAAAATGCGCTTTTGTCTACTGTATGACTATTCGTGACTGACTATTCGACCCGGACAACTCGACCCCGACTATTTAACCCGGACAACTCGACCCCGACTATTCGACCCGGACGATTCGACCCCGACAATTCAACCCGGACAACTCGACCCGGACTGTGGTGGTGGTGGACCGGTGATGTGGAAACTTTACAACTTGAAACTATAGGTATAAAAACTATTGTTGCTTCTATTTTGACATTACTAGCACGTAGTTAGTGACTTAAACCTACCACATCAGTGGTTTAAGGCCGAGATTCAGAGACGATTTTTTTGGTCTTAGCTCGAGCTAAGCGTGGCGAAAATTTATGGATTTTGACTTACGGGAGTCCGAATTATGACTTACAAATCGTCTCTGAATCTCAGCCTAAATGAAACACAAGTTTAGCCCGTAATTTTAGGTGGTGCAAGACATAATAACAATTGTACTCCAAAGTAGCGTCTAATTCAGAGTTAATAACGATAACCCAGCTTGGCGCAAGCGGGCCTGAATAAGAATGATAAGATAAAGTAAGGATTATTTTTAAGAAATCGAGAGTCGAGTTGTCTAGTGTTGAGTTGTCGGGGGTTGAATATTGTCCGGCTTGAAATGTCGGAGTTGAGTTGTCTCGGGGTCGATTTGTCGTGATACCGTATTTTCAACAAAATCTAGACTATCTCTGATTAAAATTACTTGATTATCTACAATTGGTACATTTGGCAAAACAAATTTTATACGTTTCGTTTTTTTTTGCATTAAGTGCGAAGTTATTTGTGTTAAACCAGTTCAAAACTTGTTGATGGGTATCATTTACGTTGTCAAGTTCTTGGTCCTTCCTATTTACTTTAAAAATCAGAGAAGTATCGTCAGCAAATAATACTATGTTCGACAAGTTTTGTACCATATGATGATTTAGATCCGTTCACTAAAACTTTTTGGACTCTATTTTTTAAGTAGGAGTCCATCAAATCAAGAGCTGTGCCATTAACTCCGTAATGTTTTAGTTTTAACAGCAAAGTTTTATGATCAACGCAATCAAATGCTTTGGAAAGATCGCAAAAGACGCCTATCGCATTTTGGTGCTCCTCTCAAGCGCTGAAGATGTGCTGAATCAGAGTAACTCCTGAGTTTCGTCAACGCCATCTATCCAGCCATTTGGAACTACTTTTTCTTTTTAGTGGTTTTCATAAAATCCCTCAGGAGTTTTCTAACACCTCGTAAAACGTAGTTCCATTATACCGCGATAGATAGCGTTGACACGAGATGGATTCGAAGACGGAAATTTAGGCTAAAAGTAAGCAAAAAATGCATGATTATATACAGTGTGCATATTACCGGTTTGTATCACAATGTACTTGGTTCTTGGCTCGTCCACACACCACCACTACGTGTAACATGTATCGCGGTCGGACTTCATCTCCCCTTTACCACCTAACCCACACTGCGTGACGTATGCACTCGAGACAATATTATGGTACATACACTACATACGCATCAATTGACGAAGCATCTGTTCATACTTTTCTGCTTACATAAAAACACAAATTTTTACTATATTATTTGTATTTATCTGCAGGGTCGCTCATCCATGTTTCGGCAACGCCATCTATCGAGCCCTTTGGAACAACTTTTTCTTTTTTAATGGCTTTCCGAAAATCCCTCATTTCAACAGTTCTGCGATTTTAACGAAATACTAATAAGAAGAAAGCAAGCTAGGATTTTTACTGCTGTTCGTTTGCTTGCGTATTGTTTTTTCCTTAAATAAAAACGATAAATTTTTTACCTGTTGGCTTTAAGTTCATCAAAATTTAAAGAAAAACTCGGTATGATCAAACTATTCTTATCAGAATCTTTTTCTGTTATGGCAACCCTAAAACGACATTTCTGTTCCAAAAGAGTTTGCTTGGCGCCATTGTTCTTGCTGCGTTTCATAGTATTTGAAATTCGTAAAAAAATAGTTTTAGTGATATTTGGCGGCAACGCGCGAGCTTACGAAATCGACCACAGATTCATCGTCATCCCATCATCAAAATAAAGAATATAAAGAAAAAAAATAACGATAGGCTAAAAAAGACTAGTATCCAGAGCCGTTAAAAGCATTATAAAAAAAATCTGTTCCAAAACGGGAATAGGAAAATGTCAAACAGTCCATAACATTAGAAAATTTGCTTTCCAGTTTTCAACTTTCTTGCTTCGTAATAATGCTGATTTTGAGTTGAGTGAAATATGCTCAACAGTATGCCAGGCTTTGCTTTGTCGTGCTTGCAACTCGGTTTGCCTTCCCCATTCCATAGACAATAGACAAGATAAAACTACTAGCATTGCTCGTAGTTGCTTAACCAATACTGTACTTGGGAATTACTGATAAAAACCTTTATTACTAATGTTACAATTGAATATTCTTGGCTTACAACCATCCGATTATCACAAGAACCGTGTGTGCCAAACATCATAAGCAACGGAGGCGCTACGGCTGCAGGGGACCGGTTGATTCTTTACATAAAATTTCAATGTGTTCTGGAAATGGTTTGCAAAGAGGACGTGGTATCATGGTTTAAAGAATTAGAAAGCTATAAACGCATAGATGCAATGTGTACATTGTTAAATATGTGCCTGCCATTTGAACTGCGATTCATTGGCACGTATCTGGAGGAGCTTGGTAAGCGGGACTTTCAGGAGTTGCGTGGTGCCGAGCTGAGAGCCAACAACCCGACAGACCTGGCCGCGGACATCGGAGGCGCCAACACAGACCCCAGGACGCGCCGGAAAATGGCGCTATATGTGTCTCTGTTACGCTCCTGCAACTTTGCATGTGCCACAACATTGTACAATGCTATGGTTAGCCTAGAACAGACCGGTCTACTAAAGGGTCTTTACGGAGACCTGCTGGAAGAAATCTTATTACTGTACACTATGGCGTTACATCACCCGGCTTTCACGTTTGACCAAAAGTCACATTTTGGTGAAATATTAGAAAAATTGAAAATTGAAGATCAACGGATACAGTTTCCAGAGCAGCAAGAACATATAAATGTAGCGCCCGTGAGTGTATGTCACACACCTAGTGTAACCCCAAATATGTCAGTTCCACCGCCTAATTTGTCTAGCTTGGGGCCACCGCCTGGTATAATGTTTGTTAAAACGCCCGGGGTGCAGGTCAGTACTCCATCATTATTACCTAGCTTATAATCATTGCACTATCATATAAAAGGACTCCATTAGAGCATAAAGTCACAGCTTGCCTTGTACTGCACAAAATTACACTTTATTGGGTAGGTTATATTCTCATAAAAAACATTTTAAACACTGCATGTGATCTATATTACCACCATATGTTGTAAGCTGGGGTCCGTTTTATTATGGCGGAACATCACATAGCCTATTTGGCAAATATCACACATGAAAAATACACATTTCTGCATGAAAATAGGCAATAAAACTATAAAAAAGTGAATTCCACGGGATGTTTTGGTACTTTTGGTTGCATATTTGCCTATTTTACTCCTTTAAGGTACACTTCCAATGCCAGAAGGCGATGCGACTGACGCGCGCGTCTGACGCGTGGTTCTGTCATATGCCATATGTCTATCGCATCGGCCGCACGCGTCAGTCGCTGGCATCGGAAGCGGCGCCATACGTTTTCATAGTAACTAGTATTGTTGCATCGGCCGTCGGCCGCGAGCCGCGCGCGTCAGTCGCATCGGCTGCTGGCATCGGAAGTGCATGTTTCCTTTTATGTGCATTGAAAACCGACAGACACCGGGAACCGCATATTTGTCATGTGTGATATTCGCTAAATACACCATATGAAGTACCATAAGATACTAGGTATTTTGTGTTGGATTGATATTCATTTAATTATTTCTTGTGAACCTGTCCATGATCCTGATTAGTGGCCTTGCAAAGTTTTCTTACCTAGATAACCTAGCAGAGGCACAGGTTTGGTAAAACTTAAATAAATAGATATGATAGGTCAGCATAAGATAATTGAGCTTCAAGATGCAGTTTGGTGCTACATGTCTGCTTTTTAAGGCCGAGTTTTATAACGTATGGGAATCACTTGGGGAACGAGAAAAAGCGTACAAAGTGTGTGCTAGAGTGAGATAAATAGACTCTAGAGTGATTTTTGCATGTTTCAAAAAGGAACTTTAGTATGGTTTTCTTTGTTGATTTCCCAGAACGGAAACAGAAATGGAAATCTAGACTCCTTATACCTACATGTTTGTGACATAATAACAGTAAAGATTTTGCATTGTTTCAGTACTTTTCAGTTAGGTATTCTAGTATTACTTCTTACGATTGAACCTTTGGCTTCGGCTTCGGCCAAAAACTGACCTTCAGTCAGACAATATTAGTACTCTCTAATAACAATACAATTCTCGAACTATTGAAAAACACAGGATAATTATGTACCAAATTGTACATAATGTTGAGTTGGTACATAAATTAATCCAGTTGAAAAATGAACTCAAAGTTTAACATTCAATAAGTACCTAATTTACCCATTTAACTGTTTACACTTTACATATTGTTAAAATTCAAAGTAAATTATTCACACAGGTAGGTAAGTAAAACTACCTATACCTAGTTTATAATAATGACTTATTATTTTTGTTTTTATAAATTAATTACATTTTGCTTGTGACTAGCAACTGCATCTCTGACAGTCTCAAGTAGTTTGTCTTGAGACAGTTTTTTGAGCAAGAACATAGTTGAGAAGTGATAGTGGAGTAGCATGCTCAAACGAGAATACCACATGAATGACACAACCATGATGGAGAAGGGTGGATTCATATGAATTATTTAAAAGGATATGCAAAAATTTATTTATTCAATGAACAATAAGGTTTATTTGTATTTAAATGCGTAAAAAAGAACAAGCTCCAATCAACAAAGCTTCAATGCAACATGCTTCATATAAAAAAAAACAGGATCTAAATCAGAAACATGCTTCGTCAAAATCTTAATCCTATACATTCTGAATCTGCAACAGGCTTTGTTAACATAAAGACTAAGGTCCGCCACATACATACGGAATTCCAATTTCGTCAGGATTTTCCCCCTCCACAATTCCGTTCGGTATCAAATCCTATACAAAATCATGTGTGTGTAGTACGTATAACACTCACTAATAGGTCCCGCCCCCACGCAACCCCGGCTCTATGGTCCCCATGACACTAGCGGCATTTCCCCTTTGGATGGCCAGATTATTTAAAACTATGTTTTTCTGTTAAATTTGATACGCAAAATGTAATTTATCAACTTGCATTTAAATAATACCTTTACTTGACCCATATCTAATAATAATCTCATTAAGGTCGAAATAAATTCTCAGATTTTCCTTGTAATGCAGGTTAGTAGGTACTTGTTCTGTACAATTCAGCTCTTATAGTAAACTCATAAAGATTCTTTGAAAAAAAGCAAGCCATACAATAATAGCAAATAGTTTAATCTGTTAAGCGCTTACTGTTTCATAAAAACAATTAATTTTTTTGGACAATAACTGTAGCTGTCTTCCATTAAGATGATATTCCTGGTAAAGGGCTCCAAAACGAAGATACGTCCTAGTTTGGACATTAAATACTGATATTTAAAAAAAAAAAATGTTAACACAATCTGGAAGCCAATATCTGTATTGTTCTCCAAATCTTAAATTAATTGAACCTAAATATTAAAATGGAAATCTGACAACGTACTGACACATATTGGTTTCTACATTATGTTAACAACATATTAATAATTTAATATTAACTTATAGGGCCTTTCTTAATATGCTGACACTTTTAAGGAAATGATCAGACCGTCAAACTGAACAACTTTCTCTATGGCATCAACATGGACAAAAATCGCGAAAAAAAACATCAGCTGTTCCATAAAAAACTGCAAACCTACTTGAGCCATATGAATGGGACAGCAGATTTTTTTTCGTGATTTCGATGTTCATCCTAAAGAGAACGTGGTTCAGTTTGATCCCCTTAAAAAAGTGTCAGCATATTAAGAAGGACCCTATATACAACGGACTTGGCTGCATGAGCTATGTACCCTTTGCCTTTCCGGAAAGTAAAATGAAACAACAACAAAAACAGGACCCTGTATAATCGTTAATTTACTGATCAATTTTTGTACATGATTTCAGCCGCAGTGTACAGACCAAGTGCCTGAGCTAAATTCACCCCCAGTGATAACGGGGACTGGTGCCGTAGTTCCTATGATGGGGGAAGTGACGCACCCTCCTCCCGGCTTACCCATGCCGCCTTATAGCATGCCTGAGTACATCGGGCAGCATCCATGGCCTGCTAATATTATTGTCTCTCCTCTCAATCAGCCGTTGGAGGTGAGTTATTAAAAATTGCTCCAGTGGTCTTTCTTAATATTAGATTTTTAAGGGGATGATCAAAGCATCAAACTCAACAACTGAATCAATGGGAATAACATTGAAATTGTGAATAGCAGTATAATTGAAGAAATACCTTATACGGGGTGTTAGTGTGATGACACATCTGCCGATTTTACGCGACGTAAAATACGCGTGCAATGCTTTTCCGTATACCAGCGACACACTGTTACGCGCCATTTTTCTTAGTAGACGCGTAAATTGCGTCGCGTAAATTGCGTCGCGTAAATTCGGCAGAAGTGTCGTCACACCTAGTGTAGACAGCTAATGGGAAATTGTACTCATGATACTGAAGAACTTTCCCAATGGAACAAGGAAAAATTCGCAATGAAAAAAACTCAACTTTTCATACAAACTGCGTATATACAAACGTTCGATCAGCTGATTGCATTTAGTATAGAAAGTAAATTTTTTTTTGTTAATTTCCTTGGTTTCTTAGAGAAAGTTGTTCAGTATGATGGGTCTGAAAATAATGCCCTCTATACAGGGCCAACTTAATATGCTGACGGTTTTTTTGAGAAAGATAAGACCATCAAATTGACAACCGTCTTTATGGGACCGACATCGAAATCGTGAAAAAAATATCAGCTCTCCCACATATTTGGATTGAATAGGATTGCAGTTTTGTATGGAACTGATTTTTTTTTCACGATTTGGATGTTGGTCCCATAGAGAAAGTCGTTCAGTTTTATCATCCCTCTAAAAAACCGTCAGCGAATTAAAGTCAGCATTAGAAAGGACTCTATAGAAAAATTCTTAGTTTTTTTTCGTATAATATTTCATTGTTTTTTTTCTAAACCTTTTTACAGGTAATAAATTACCCAGTGGGTGGTGCACCGCCGACGTCGCCGCTAGTGTCGTCGCCGGGCGACAGCCGCGCCGCGTCGCCGCGCGCCCGCCGCCGACCGTCCCGCGATCGCTCCCCCCCGCCCCCCGCCGCGCTCGACATGCCCCCTCCACCCCCGCACGCACACCTCGCCACTAACTTTGAAAATATGACCGTCAGCGAGGTGAGTAAACCTTTTTGACTATTTCAGTCAATCCACAGATTAATACTAACTGCGTCACTTCCGTCATCATCAGCCCGGTAAACCCCACTGCTGGGTATAGGGCTCTTCATTTTCACGCCAACCCGAACGGTCCCACGCTAGTCTCATCCACTGTTTGCACTCTAACATGCGCACATACATACATATGTCTTCCGGCCACATGGCTGCTGGTCTGCCTACTGACCGTTCCCCCTCTCACGGCCGGCACTCTGTCACTGTCGTCGTCAATCTGCCATTATTCCGCCTGGCCAAATGTCCAGCCCACCTCCACTTCAGAGTCGAAATCAGCTTGCCGAATCAAACACTCTGTAGAAAACGATAAATTCCTAGGCTTTATTTGCATATTGCCAGACGGTACGCGCATAAATGTATCTAATGAAGGTGAACTCAGTGTTGTTATTACTTCGCACAGCATGCGGTATATGCGACTGCCGTCTGGCGCGAGTGGCAGAATTCTAGCAAGCGTGAGTGGAGGTGCTTATCTCGGCACCTACAGTCGAGTTACGGAGGCTTGTCATTATTATGATCATTACATAACTCTTTTGCTTCTGCATAAATTCTATCATACATCACGTCTGAAACATAACAGAAACAATAACGTAAAATTTTCAGATTCGGCATAACATCGGGGACGAGAGGTTACGCGAGATAACTGCCGTACACCAATATCGATCATTGGAGAAACTGAACGGTGTGAGGAGAAGGGCCGGCGCGTACCTGCCGCCGGCGCGGTCGTCGTCCGACAGCGGGTCGAGCGCCGCCTCGTCGCCGCCCGGCACGCCGGCGCCGCCGCCGCGACGCGCCACGCCCTCCGCGCCGCCCCCCGTGCCCTACCTGCCTTACCCGAGACCCTACGCCTACCCGACACCACCGCCAGCTTATCGCCCACCACCTCCTCCTTTCGCTAACGGTGAGCCCCCACATTATCCGACGCCACCACAGTTCGGCGGGTTCGTGCCGGTTCTGTTCGCGCCGCCGAAGCTATCGTGCTGGAACTGCGGCGGCGCGGGACACGCCGGCCACGAGTGCAAGGAGCCCAGTATGGAAGAGATGACGCGTGCGGGCGGATACCAGCTGGACTTCGGCGGGGCTCCTCCCGAGGCGACCGACAAGTAGGGGCCGGCCGGCGCGCCGCTCGAGGCAGCTCATTGCGAGGCGCTCCGCTTTGAACCCTGGCGTCTCGGCCGGTAGCGTGGGACACGACTCTACGTTCGGATCGGAGGTAGGGCTTGAGGTTTAGGGTTCGCGACGTCCTCTTGCGATCTGTCCATTAGTACCAAAGTGTCAGGTTTAAAATTTTGTAAATACCGACCTGAACCGGCCCGGATGCGTGCGAACGGTACACGGGACGCGCGACAGACATTTTCGGTCCTAGACCGAAATATTCAATAGACCTATAACTTTAATCTTATGTGCGCTTATTGGACTAACTTATTAGAGAGCAGTGAATTTTGTTTTGTAATAATGTTTAAGAGTAATTGCACTTTCATTTCATTGTTCGTGTCCTCCCAAGATCACATTCCACAATAGAAACCCAGCAAGACAAACAAAATACATTAAAATTAAATTTTCCTTTAAAAGTACAAGAGAATCAATGTAACCTAAGTACCTAGTAGTAAATTGACGGCCCGATAGTTCAGTTGGTGAACCTGCCTACTGAATCGAGGGTCGCGGGTTCGAATCCCGCAACGGGCAAATAATGAATTTATATGGTGAATGTATTTGTACCCTAGTCATGGATGTTTGTATCTATATTATGTATTGCATATCGTCATATTACAAGTCTGAGTTCTATACTATATTCTAGTAATTCAATTGGGACTAGATAATCTGTGTGAAAAATGTCCAAGATATTTATTACCTATTTATTTATTTATATCCCAGTCTGATCAAAATCATAAATATTTTATCTGGATTTTTTGATTGTGCTTTAGATATAGTCTTCAATTGCCGGTATTGGTTGCCAGTTTTTGTAGGTAATTCGATAAACATTGCCTATTCACTGAAATTTTATAATGGGGTTATGCCGTCCTTTCCCTATGATCTATCTACTCTACTCATACATACTACTTAGAAAATTACTTCTTCACGCGCTTTTCAGAGAACGAACTTCGTACTTGCCGCTACAAGTAGTATGGATGGATAAAAGCCGAGTCGGGCGCAGGTAGGGGGAATCATACAAAAGCGGCTGAGGTCGGCTTTCAAATGCCATTGTTTTGTTTCTAGATCACCTTGTGTGTGCATAATACTTCAAGGTGAAGTTCTTTGAAAAGGTAAATGCTACTTCTCGACCTTAAATTACTATCTTCCTTAGGTCACGTTAAAGATGTCCGTCTTCATAGACATGCTAGCATTGCTAGACCTCTGCAGTCTTTATAGTTATCCGATGGTATGTGCAAAAAAGATAAATCAGGAGTACCAAGTATCGAGTTGGCAGATTCTTCGATCAGCCTGAGGTTTAATTGGTAATAGAAGTACATTTGCCCTTCCTCCGTCATCTCACTCGATCAGTTTTCGTACAGTTGGTTCACAGAAACTCAATCTAACACAACATCTACTTTGTCGTCTTACGTCGAGTAGCTATAATATATGATAAAATAGATGCACAGTCAGGCTAGCGATAAAAAACATGTCAGCTACTCCAATTTGAGTTCTTGATCCAGCTGTTCCATAAAGCAGCTTGGACAACCAATGTTGATAGCCTTCTGGACTCCTTTCTACTTGTGAGTTTATACGTAGTTAAAGTGATTTTCTAATAGTGTCACCCTTTGCCCATATCGTGGCGGTGACCATTAAGCTGTAGTCGTTCCCTACTACCTCAGCAGGCAAATGCGGAGTCTGTGTTTGAGGTCTTTATTTAGCAAAATAAATCATACTGGGAGGCTCAAAGCGTCGCTCGCTACACCATTTGCAGTCGTATATCAAAGAACTAGATTTCAATATTTACTAAATTAGTTGCTTCGCCGCCACTCCGTCCATCTGCGCTGCCTTATGCGGTTAATTCATTTTCTGCATAAGCGAAGGTTATCCCAAATGAGCGTCAAAGCAAATCAGACTCATCGGTTAACATTGAACCCCCTTCCTCCCCGCCCTTCTGTAAATAAACTCCTTGGCGGGCCTAGGACGTACCTTATTGAGCCATTGTCGAAAAAAATCAATCGCAATGATGTCGACTATACCTGCAGTGATGCCTTTTATACAGGATGTAAGTGTAGACAGTTTATTGCTTTAATGGATGATTTTACTCTACTGAACCATTTCCCCCCAGGAACCTATCAAAGACTTCTATTATGAAGTCTTTGGAACCTATAGGCAGTTGGGAAAAACTTTCAGACTTGCTATACTAAATGCAATCAGATAGTCAAACGTTTGTATAAAAGGTATTTTTTCTAATTTCTCTTAGGTTACTTTGGGAAAGTTGTTCAGTAGCAAACCTTTTAAAGTAAAAAACGGTCTACCCTTACAACTTGTATTCATCGGAAAATCGGAGCCTATCATCTTGCTGAACCATTCACTCATTATTGTTATTTTGAACTGGTTATAATCAATCTATCTTATTTAAGTGACCCAACTAAATTGAAAGTGCAATTATTTGTAGTACCTATGTCGCTGTTTCAACGAAAGAAAGAATTTGGAGGGAATTCCATACCATTTTATTTTCAATCAACAGCAGCAGGTTAATAGTTGTACAGAAAAATTGTCTAGTCCGCTGACAACGTTTTTATACTGCTTTTAGTCTTAATTAGGCCAGGAACAACATGAAATGGTTAAATGAGGAACACACTGTTGAGAAGTTCTCTTTCAGTGAACTGGCATGGTCTTGTCTTTTCTAATCTTAATGTTTTTGGAAATGTTGACATACTCGTATTTAAAAATTAAAACCTTTGCGTGCCATATTGGTAAACAGTAATTGAAGTCTTAAAAACAAATATCAGAACAGTGGATTTTGAGCAATATTGTGATGTGATTTATTTGTATGTATAATGCGAGTCAAAAACAAAATGACAAAATCTTCATTGTACATACCTACATATTCGAAATAGTATGAGAAATAAAAAATCTATGGCCTTAAGAAATAATTATGTACTGTGGTTATAACACTAATAGAACTAAATGATTGATGACTTTCCAAGTATGATTTTAAATAAATTTTTCCTTTTGTGTTGTTTTTCTCAAGATATTTAATGAAGTCGGTCAAATGTAATTTAGGTTTACCTGAAAAGTTAAATAGAATTAAACAAAATGTACGGTGGTTCTTATAAATAAAACATTTTTTAGACTATTTAGTGATTTGAAAGCAATCGTTCGTTCTGTGAAAGGTTTGAACCATATATGTCTTAATTTTATAGCAAGTCAAAAAAAATTTTTTGTCTGATGATCGCCAGCTGTTTAAATCTCCGTTACCGCTACTGAAGGTAATTATGATATCAACTAATGTAACTAACATCAAATGCGATACTTCGCAGAGACATTACCGCAACAAACTGAAATTTTAATATTTGAATAGACAAGTTGAATACCTAAGTACCACATTGTTAGATTACTTTATAACCCCATTCAATGGTTAGTACATCTTCGTTAGTACAACGTTAAATCGATATTTTAGAGGAAGTTAGTGAAGTAGTATGATAAGTTTAGTAACGTAAACATAAAAAAAATGTTCTAGTTTTTGTGGAATTCCTTTGTAATGTACGGTACACAAGTGTTTGTTTTTACTTTTAATTAACATTGTATTTATTAGTATATTACGTTTAAATAAGCTGCGTATGTCTGCTGCTGTTTTACCATCTAAATAAATAAAGGCGTCGGTTTTTGTTCACACAGTGTAACTATCAGTGTTTTATAAAAGCCTAAATCATAGTGCTAAAGTGTTAAATCGGGATTCTTGATCATGGAATTCCCTGAAATTCTGTGTTTTTCCATTTATGTCCCAAGCCCGTACCAATTTTTCAATAAACGTTATGCGAGTTGCATGCCATGCGACTTGTAAACGATACAAATTGAAGACAGTTCAAAGTCGGAGTGTGACGAATTTACTTGTACTGAATTCTTTTCTTTGACCCAAGACTGATTTGTAATACTAGCGAATGATTGGGCTTCTTATGCTTATTTATTTGGGTATTCAAAGAAGCCTCCCTTCAAAATCAGGACAAGAAGACCCTTACAAACAAACAAAACGATCGGGCATGTGTGTGCACGATGACCCGGCAATTGAACAAGGGATTATTTTGATCAAGCTCACGAAAATGCAATGCTCTTTAAAATTAATGTTTATAATAGTGATTTGTGTAAATAATTACAAATATGTAAGAGAGTTGGCATGTCACATGTGATGTGCGCATATTTTGTAAATAATTCAGTTTATATAATTAGTAAATATTTAGAGATTGAGTATATTTGTAAATTACTTTGTAATAATTTGAGTGTCCCTATAGAATAAAATTTGATTGTTTCTCTATGATCACTGTCACAAATCACAATTCTGCATTTTAAAGTCTCCGTTTTTTTAAAGTTGGATTTAGAAGGGTTGTATAATTGATTTTATTGCATAATTATTATTAAAAAGTGTTTTGTTTAATCGATACAAATGCGTCACACGCATGGGTGGGGTGCTCGTCGCTGTGGCCGCTCACAACACTCAGCTTACAGAGTGCTGCTTGTTCGGTGCCTTATGCATGGTGGGGTATTGTTTCCTCTTTCGCATGCGTATGTTATATTCCTGATTATACTATGGCATTTTAAAATCATTTTTCATTAATTTGGCATTAGCGTACATGGCATATTTAATTAAAATAAGTCTGGCATATCATGTATTAAAGAAACGTAACTAAATATTGACTAATAAAACGTGTTAATAAAGTGTCTAACCTCGCTGATTTGTCACTAACGCTCAGTTGCAGAAACGTCATTAGAGTCAATCCTCCATTAAATCTGTTGCTGTCACTTTTTGTCTTGTTGACACAGTAAAAGCTAGCAAGAGATTTAATGGAGGATTAACTCTAATGAGCGTTTCTGCAACTGAGCGTTAATCCTATAAATCCTGCATATGCAATGATTGTGCGATGTGGCAGTACAAAATATAATATAGTTTCAAACTTGCTAATCATATTTTGTTAGTCAAGCCCACTGTATAATTGTTGTTAAGCAATAAAGGCTCGTTTTACAATGTTTGAACTGGTATTTTAAAAAGCCGAAGAGAATACAGTTCCGTACTGTGAACAAATTACGGTCATAATTTATTTATTACAATAATTATTCAGTAATTGATGAAAATACATAAGTACATAATTTCCATGTGAAACTAAACTGCTAGAAACTTATATAAATAAAATAGTATCACTCCTTATAAAGGTTGTATGTCCACATAACGTAACTATTGTGTTATTTAATAAAATAACAATTTTATTATAATATCGAAATATAGCATATACATAGAAAATATAGCTCTTATGATAATCTTGTCTGTGTAAGTAATGCCTATCTGTAGGTCCGCCGTGGCACTGTTCGACTACATAGGTTATAGCATTACAAAGGGCATATCATTCATAATATTTTCATTTGAGTGTGATATTGGTTTTACTTATCTTTTTGTCTGCTCAAAGTGAAACTTCAAGATAGTGCAGTGTTTGATTCTAAATAAATAAATTAATACATATGCAACAGTAATAATTAGTTGATAAAACTGTTGCAATGTTATGCAGCTTTGTTTTGTACTAGTGGAAGTATGAAAATATTTTTTTACTTTGTACAGAATGTTATAAATGTGATAAATAATTTTTGACATAATTAGAAATTGTGATTTAGTAAGGTGTGTAGTTTATTATAAAAATATAAAAAAAAGAAACTTGCTTTACTAAATAAATAGTACTATCCTACAGCTATCTATAACGGTGTTTCCCACATTTTGTATTTGGGTACTTGTGTATTCTAAGCTGTTGTACTTGCTAATTAAAATAAAAGATCCGCGTTTCAGGAAAATTAATGTTTCGGCCCAGTATTGTAAGACATCTGTATCCCACCAATGCTGTGAACCATTTGCTTCCTGAGAAATAAACAACCAAAATCTGAATTAAGTCTTTTTATTATACCTAATGCTCAAACTCAAACATCATCACTCAAAATTACGATAGTTGTAACACACAAAGTATAAATAAGTAGGTAATATGAAATACCTAGTGATTACAGAGAAAACGCCATTATTCACCACCATAAGAACTGCAACAGTGACAAAATTAAATATTACTGAAGCAATTCGGTCGCGAATTGTTATTCAACTGAATTCGCATCATAAAAAGGTAATCATATTTTCTGGAGTAGATCCTCAGGGAAATAAAAACAACTCACGATTATTCTTGGCTCACTTACTACGTGTTTCCTGCTATGGAAGACAGATGATTTTTAGGTATTATGGTGTTAATCCACCAGGTGGTGCTGATGTGAGATTTCTTTATTTCAAATCTAATTGAATTTGCCAGAATCTGTAACAGATGAAAATAATAATAAAATTTAATAGTGAATAACAATTTAAAATAATAATAGGTAATTTTTAACTACCTATGTATTGTTTATAACCTAAGTTTATATCAAAGCACGAACCTCTTTGTTTATCGCTTAAGGATATGAATCATAAAAACTCGTACCTACTCTTATCTGTCGATCAGATCAAGTGGGCACCATTCCGAAACATCGTGAGGAAACCTGTATGCTTCAATTTTCGAGGCACTGTCCATTATGTGGCGACGGGCTCACTCCCCGTCACACTGGACAGAGTTTCGGTACTACTGGTGAAACGTGGATATTGTGAGGTTTCAGAATATCTCTGACTCCCTCTCGGGGAATATAGTCGTGAGCATATGCATGTATGGAACATCAACATTTTTTTTCGCGATTTCGCAATTAAAAGTGGTTCAGTTTGATTGTCTAAACCACCCCCTTAAATGTTTATTTGTATTTTTGTAACACCTTGTATAGACCAGACATGCGTAGCATCTCTACTTAGTCTGTGGATCAGACTATGATTTATCTAAAGGTCTAAATGGCCTAAATAAAGAGAAAATACTCAAAAGCAAACAGCGAAAACATAAATAAACTGGGCAAGAAAGGAAAAAAAACCGGAAAAGTGCGTGTCGGGCCACGCGCAGGGTAGGATTCCGTAGTTGCCCGTCACAATATACGGACTTAAAATGGGGCTTTTTGTTTTATACTACGGCTTAACGGCTAATAAAGTCTAAGTCGACTATTACTCGTTAGCTTGTAAAGCCTACTTAGCGGTGATAGTTTTCCTTTCAAATTCTTTATATACACTACTTAATGTTTACTAAATTTTTTCACGTATCTAGAATTGTTTCTAGATTATCTTTTAGCTGGCAGGGGGGGGGGGGTTGCACTTGACTAACAAAAATTAAAAAAAAAATCTAAAATCGAGAAATAGTATTCTCTCACCCGTAATATTTTTAAAAGACCTATCCAACGATACACCCCCTCCCCCCCCCCACACACACAATGGGTACGACGAGAAAAAGAAATGTGCATCCCCACTTTTCGTGTAGGTAAAAAAAATATTTTTCAAGATTTTATTTTAATTAATATGTATACCCATGTCAAATTACACAATTATATAAATTCCGACATATTTATGGGTCCGAGAATTGACATGTAAAACTAATTACAAGATAATATGAACTAAAGCTAATGTGATAACTTTAATTGTAATGTTCTTATCTAATGACTTAAATTTATCTGAGGTTACATTTTTCTTTATATTTTAATTTATTTTGAGTACCTAATAGTTTTGTTTGACATTTGATCATGAATTTTATTATACGCCTGTTCAAGGCAGAGCATATTGAACTGTTATAATATTTTGTGAACAACTTCTTGGCATTATGCACATAATAAATCGATTTCTATTTCTTTTTCTATTTTCTATTTCAGCGTTCTAGTACTAAGCGTCTCTGAGCTAAGCCCTGGATAGACGGACAGACGGACGGACATGGTGCAACTATAAGGGTTCCTTGTTGACTATAAGGGTTCCTTGTTGACTATAAGGTACCCTAAAAACAATCTTTTGAGCAAGAACTAGAGTTTCGGGCCGAATTAGATATATCGAAGTAGGTAAATCAGCGTGCAATTATTACCTACTCGTCATCATATCAGCCTACCTAAAACTCTATAATTCATTGCAAATAAGGACAACAAGATTTTCTGATTCCTATTTAGCTTTCTGGACAATTTCTGATAACCAATTTATTTATTGGATACATATTCTATCTGATATTATATTGGACGGTATAAAAGCTGTTCTAAGAATAAGTGAGAGGAGAGGTTTCAAATTTGTTTTTGTAATACAAAATAGCCTTAATATGTCGTTGCTATTTTGAATGGCAATGTGAGAAAAAAAAAAATCTTTAAAATTTTTTTTTTTGATAAATATTTTTTTCCTGAAATTCTTGAAGTAATGTCTAGCGTTAAAAGATTGTGTGATATTTAAATAGATTCCTTTGCCAAAATGTGATGTAGCTGGGGTACTTATTCGAAGTTATTTGATCAGTATCAGCCTGTCGTTGAAGTTTTTCTCGAAACGGTAAATTGTTACTTGGCAGGAACCTAGCAAAATGCTGAGGCCGATTGTGAGATAAAGGCCTCAAAGAATAAATAATTTCGATAGAAAATGAAATTCTTTCGTCATTTCGTTTCGTTTCGTTTCGATTCGTTTCGTTTCGTTTCGTTTCGTTTCGTTTCGTTTCGTTTCGTTTCGTTTCGTTTCGTTTCGTTTCGTTTTGTTTCGTTTCGTTTCGTTTCATTTCATTTCTTTTCAACCATTTTCACCGTTTATTTACTTACATCATCTAAGTATCTCGTTTTATCTCCGTAAAATATGTTTTTACGTGCTAAATTCTCCTCAGCTGGGAGTTTTCTTTAGTTTTGTCAGAGATAGAACTTTATGTTTAAATCAAACTTTCCACCAAGTCGCAGGGCACGTACGAGTAACTAGATGTTTGTAAGAATAATATTTGTTCACAGTTTTTAGAGGGACTTTTAGGTTTTCTGTTTCGAGTTCTGTCACTTGTTTAAGAGGATTCACTGGAAAATAAAGTTAAATGCCCCTTGGGATCTACGACGAATGTCAAATGAAACTGTTTTTAATAGAAATAAACATTGTGTTTAAGGGAGTATAATTCGAAGCGCGCTCCATACAAATTAAGTCTGGTGATATTTTCAAAACTAACATAAGAAATTTTTCAGAAACAATCTAGAAACTAATCTCTATGTTTGTATGAAGTCAGATTTTCGTTAAAATGTAGGTATAGTTATAAAGTTACAGTGCCTTAAAGATTTCCATACAAATCTTAAATTAATCCTTGCACTAAAACGGTATATTTTAACGAAAATCTAACTTCATCCAAACATAGAGATTAGTTTTTACCTAATGTACCTATTAAAACATAAATACCTATTGTTCGTGTGTGGTTTGAGTGCATTGACATTTTTAGTTAATATTACTTAAGTGCCTACAGATCAAAGTTCCAACTTCTTGACAATAGTTTCACCAAATTGTGGCTGACTTTTATATGCTCACAAATATATTCCTTGAGGGGGTAGTCAGAGATATTCTGAAAACTCAGAACATCCACGTTTCACTATAAATAGTAGTACCGAAACTCAGTTCAGTGTGACAGGGAGTGAGCCCGTCGCTACTTATAATGGACAGTGGGTACAAGACATGCCTCGAAATTTAAAGCTAGTAGGTTTCCTCACGATGTTTTCCTTCACCGAAAAGCCAGTGGTGTTACAAATCGTACATAAATTCCGAATAACTCATTGGTACGAGTCGGCCTGGACGGGAATCGAACCATCGCCTCCTGCACGGCAAGCAAGGTTACTCGCCACTGGACCACCACGGCTTAATAAATAAACAATTTTAATAATACCTATTAACCTCAAATAAGTAGGTCTTCTATTTTAGGTAGCCATAGCTTACCTAACATAAGCCTAGATAACTAGGCAGGCATAGGGATACATAGGGATCTACTCATATTACTGGCTTCAAATAACTTGTTAACTATTATAAAACTATAGCGTGTCTGTACATTGAAAATATTTACAAGAAAAAGAGTACGATATGGTTTTTAGCAGGCTCCAAATCAACATTTTTAAGAATTTTTGTCTGTCTGTTTGTCTTTTTGTTCGTTTGTAGCAGCATCACGCAAAAACTATGATAGCTTATGATCTGACCTAAAATCTGGTATATAATTTGTGCGGACGAAGTCGCGGGTTAACTCTAGTAATTTATAAATAACAGTAACATATCTATATAGGATTATTTTCAAAGACAAAGTTACGCTGCCGCCGTTGTTTTGTGTAAAGGGTAGGTATATAAATACGAAATCAAATAGATAAAGCTGGTGCGCAAATAGCTAACATTACATAGCCAAGGCGGCGCGGCGTACGCAGCCTTCTTCACGATAAATTAAAAATTTAATTAAACTACAGAGTGGTCGCTTCTGCTTGATAAACGCCTTTTACTTTCTGTTTATTGTTAGGGAAAATAGCGTTAGAGTACCTATATTATAACAGGCTGAAGCTAGGTTCAAGAGAGATGGTTTGTGCATTTTAGGGAGCGTCCATTAATTAGGTACGTGAGGCGTTCAGGGGGAGGGGGTCTAGCCGAATCTCACCCAATCTCACGTGGGGGCAAATGTCATGTAATTTATTTTTCATATCAAAAAGACAATGTGGAAAATTGCTAAACTAAAATATGGCAAAATCCTACGCGCGAACGCAAGTAGGTTTACTAAAAAAAGCCTTTTGCTGTGCCGCGTCGAGCCAGGGGGGTCAAAAACGTAATTAATGGACGTTTCTCCATCTACATAGAGTAAAAATGAAAGGGGTTCCCTACGAGATCGAATGATGCATTCTCGAACACTTGCTCGATAGCTATTATAAGTAGTTTGATCTTAGACTGAATATTGATTCAAAACCTCGAAAGGTCGAAAGGAATCGTATTTAACTCAGTGGAAGGATCTCCATAGAGTCCGCATAAATTTACGATTGTAGTTAGTCTCTTTTGTCTTATGACGTACCTTTAATAGTAGAAGGAGATGGAACTATAGATATTTGTTTATGCGGCTGTCCACTTTTTTTTGAGCTAGTGTGTGTGAAAAGTGACCGTAAACATAAGGTCATAAGTCCCTTGGTCCTCTTTTGTCCATACTACTTGACACCACACACTCAAACCTAAGCGTCAAAAAAAGTGGGCACCTTACAATTGGTATGGCTCACTCTATGCCTTTAGGTATAATCTCTTTGGTATTTAATGACTTCACACACACTAACTCACCTCTTCTCTTCTTCACTTCATAATCTTTTTTCTTCTTCTTGTCTTATTCATCTTTTCTTCTTCTTTTTGATGGCTCAGTCGGCAGCAGATATAAGTATCTTGTATACCTATATCTGCCGCCGACTGTACCCACCGTAAAAGATGTTGTGTACTGTCACAGTAGGTACCGTATGTTATGGCACCTCTGAGTGCCGGCGACGGGACGGCTGACGGCGGGGGCGGTGCCTGTTGTAATGCCGGTCCGCTCGGATCGAATCAGATACTGTCATACTACTAAGTATGATTTAGTTTAAGTTTGAGTTCATGTATACTTATATCTGCAGCCGAATGTACTATACAAAATGTTGTGTACTGTCCGGTACCTTATGTTATGACAACTCTGAGTGCCAGCGACGGTACTGCTGAGGGCGCGGTGGCGGTGCTTCTTGCAGCGCCACGCGGCCCCTTGCTCGGATACTGTCATCGCAACTAAGTAGTTTTAGTTCATGTATACTTACATCTGCAGCCGACTGAACTATACAAGATGTTTTGTTATGTTATGGCGCCTCCGAGTACCGGCGACGGGACGGTTGACGGCGGGGCGGTGCCTCTTGCAGCGCTATACGCGGCTCTCACGCTCGGATCCTGTCATCGCAACTAAGTGTGATTTAGTTTGAGTTTGAGTTCATGTATACTTATATCTGCAGCCGAATGTACTATACAAGATGTTATGTACTGTCCGGTAACTTATGTTATGGCAACTCTGAGTGCCAGCGACGGCTGATGGCGGGGCGGTGCCTCTTGCAGCGGTATTCGCGGCTCTCTCGCTCGGATCCTGTCATCGCAACTAAGTGTGATTTAGTTTGAGTTTGGGTTCATGTATACTTACATCTGCAGCCGACTGTACCATACAAGATGTGTACTGTCACGGTACCTTATGTTATGGCAGCTCCGAGTGCCGGCGACGGGACGGCTGACGGCGGGGGCGGTGCCTCTTGCACGCGGCCCCCGCTCGGATACTGTCATCGCAACTAAGTATGATTTAGATGCAAACTTCGTGCTTCCCTTCCTGAAACACTAAGTTTGGTGTGAGAACTTTCTCCTGCATGCCACGATGTTTGTGCATGATGTTTATTTCGTGATAAGTGAAATAGCTGGCTACATTTGGAGAAACTTTGTTAATCTAAACCTTTGGGTGTAGTTCTGTGGTAGCCTTGCTTTTAATGAAAGTTCAGACTCTAGGCTCATTTCTAGCTATGGCGCAAAGCTCAAAAATCAGATGTACCTATATTTTATGATATAATTGATGTAATTTTATTGATGATGTAACTTATTAGATGTTATCTTTAGCTTCTTCTTTTTAACACGATAGGAATTTTGTTATAATTTCAAACACGATGTAAGTTATTCCAAAACAAAGAGTATTCTTCGAATTTCTTTTCTGTGGTCACTTGTCATTGGGTCACGAATGAGGCGTTTTCCAAGACTAGTAATACGAAAAAATCACTAGATGGCAATAATAAAAAGTTCAGAAAAACCTGTCACATTGACAGTAAAAAGTACAAATAAAGTAAACTAAGGAAGTTTGTCTATGATTTGCATATTGTCTGACCGGTGGTGTTGCTAATGGATAAATGGTTTACTACCAATAAATACGTAATAACACCGACAATGTTAGTTTGTTATACATAAATGAACATTCACTGAACAAAAACTCGATGAATCCAAAGTATCACAACGTCTTTCATATTAAAACCATCTTAATCTTAATAATAAATCAACACATTGCTCCCTTAAAATAGGGAATCGAGAAAAACACTGAACTCTTTCGGGCTGACAGCTAAATGAGCACAATTGTAACGCCATCCTTCCAGTGTCTTTGAACAATTTTTTTAATGAAAACGCCTCGTTGCACAGGATATAGAGTACAAAAACATCAAGGTTTGTAAGTAGGTATCTGTCTATATCCCACACACAGAGGTTGAACTCTAGAGATATTTTTTGTTTTAATTTTACCCAACTACTTTTCGGTATGCTAACAAGTAAAGTTGAATAAATTTACATATCTATCTAAAGAAACACGGAAAATGTTGGTGCATTTTAATAATGTTTGCTACCGACATTTCCTTTCTAATAACAATATTCACATTAAGAGAGGGTGAGAAATACTAAGGCTGAATAACAGAACACCTATTTAATTAAATGCGCTATAGTCAAATAATTAAAACCTAGAGAGGTCAAGATGAGAAATCATGGAAGGAGCCAAGGGAGGATGAGGGCAGATAAGAGAGAAGATAGCAAGCCGACCGATCGACTCGACAGAAGAAGAAGAGGAGAAATGTCATGACTCTCCTCTTATGTATGATGTTGGTTGGAAACGCAGAGAAAGTTGAGACGAACAGCACAAGCAAAGGTGCTACTATCCTGACCCTCGTTTTTTTTATTACATTTTATTTGTGTGACGTGAAACTCAATAGTGTCTTCTGATCAATTTAGTAGCTACTTAAATAAACCAAAAAAAAAAAATTTTACAAAAGGAGTGTTACCTATGATCTTGTGATTTTAGCACCTTTGCTAGGAGGTCTGGAGTGCGATTTTTGAAACTCATACTTTGAACTCAGCAGTTGAAAATGTCAGTATTACTATGGAGATATGCATCTTTCAACTGCTGATTTGACTTTCAAAATGTTCAAGCTGCTGAGTTCATCGAATGAGTTTCAAAAATCGCACTCCTGTACTACGTTCACGTACAAAATGTACACAACAATAATTGTGTCCTAGATATTTTAGGATAAAAAACATCTTCCTTTGTTCATGCAACGAATATTCGCCATGACATCAACGTTTTTGTTCGTAAGGTGAAACGTCACGCGTCAAGATTCATATGAAGGTACTTTGTCCCGCTACGGTAGGTAGTAAAATAAGTACCTACAATCTGCAATGCAATTTACTACAATAGCATATCAGTGATTTGTCAGAAATGTATTTTATCAAAACAAAAAGTTACAATCGACAAAATTATCGTTTTCATCATCATCATCATCATCTTATTTAAGAGCTACGGTGGAGTATTCGCCAATCCTGTCTTTTTCCACTAGTGTCTTGAGTTCTTGATACGACACGACACAACCTTTTCCTTCACTTGGGCTAGATAACTCTGTCTGGGTCTTCCTCTGCTTCTTTTCCCCTATATCTTCCCTTCCAGTTTGGTTTTAAAGAAATTGTCGTTTCGTATCAAGTGTCCGATCATTTTTTTTCTCCTGTTTTCGATTGTTTTAAAATATTTATATTTTCTTTAACTATTCTTAACACCTCTTCATTTCTTATTCGTTCTGTCCAACTTATCGCCTCCATTCTCTTCCAACACCACATCTCAAAAGCTTCCAGCCTGTCTTGATCTCATTTGGTCAATGTCCACGTCTCTCTACCGTATAGTGCAATGCTCCAGATGCACACTTTAATTAGGCGTTTTAGGATTTTGCTTGATATTTTGCTTTCAAAATAGTTTTCATCAACAAACTTTAAATATTATTTACTGTTTTTTGCTTGTTTTCTATGCTATGTGCCTTATGTGTCATTGTACACTTCCTATTTCCTACTATTGTTTCTAAAAACATTCACTAAAAATTTTTGTGAGGTGAATTGATAACATCATTTAATTATTCACACTTCACATAATGGAGTTCACCTACATAAGTAGGTAGGTAAATCTACCATGATTACCTAAGTACCTGACTATGATAGGAAATAATCCCCCTTCATTGAAACTTTCCAAACATTACCTTCCTGGAGCATCCGATTTTAAAACCTAACTGCATTTTCTTTTCAACTAATAAATATCGAACGTGCACTGAACTCTGAAACACTTCCTGATACTGCACTGGATTCAAACTTACGACCCATATAGTTCGAGTATGTATTATACTATTTTACCAGGACTGTCTTAAGATACTAAGATATAGGACCCTCAGAATACAAGAAACCGCGAACGCGTTCCAAGTTCCAAATTGTTGCCTAAATGACGCGCAATGTAAGTACCTAATTTGAAATTTTATTTCAGGTACAGTATAAGAAAGAGTATCTAGTACTACATACCATAGATAATAATGGTTCAAACCACTTTATTTCCAACCAATATTTATTTTTAATGCGATGAGGAATCACACCCGCACACAATACAACATTTCGCGTACCCCAAGTCTCAGTTGACTTAGGGTACAGCGCGCAGGCAGAATATTAGGTAAAGGTACGTGGATATTTTTTTAAATTTAAACTGAAAGAGTTAACAACTAATTTGGAGGCAGGTTATTAAGACGTTTACTACCAACATTGTATAATGAAATGCCGCCGTAAGCGAAGGTTCGGTAGATTATTTAAAATTCATCTGCTCAACTCCATTCAATAAATAGATACTTAGTATTAAGTATTGTTTTATGTTATAAAATACTGTACTGGGACTCTCAATCCCACAGACAAACCGTGGAAACGGTTTTGTGGGTTTTACCTATGTATGCATATTTTCAGAAATAAAGTAGGTATTTAAATTTGAAAATTAGATTTTTTTGAATTTACACATTTTGCGTTACAATCGACTATTACCTTTATATCGTTTAATGTTAATGTTGCAAGTAGACGTAAAGTTTCAATGATTCTCCGCAATTCGGCGAGGATTTTTAGTTTTCTGGTTAAGCTAAGTACCTATCTTATGTAAGGAAGATTTAAATCGTAGAGGGAGTATACTATGGAGAAGCTACAAGCTATTCTATGTACAGAAAATGACAAAAATATATCGCATGTAAATGGACAAGTGTTACAAAATTTTTTATCTGCCGCTCACACTCACACTGTCTCGTAGATTTCGTTTTTTTGCGACTATTATTATTCTAGACCATAAGCACCCAGGAGTCTTTAGGTAGTATGGATGGTAGTAGGTAGGTAACCTACTCTTTTTACGATAAGTTTTATTTTGTTATTAAAACATTTAAATCATGTGAAACCTTAGACTACTTATATGAGGACTAGTTACGCGTGTAATTCTACTAACAAAATTTTCTACCATTTTTAGCGGGGGGCGAGGTAGCACGAGATACGCAACTTTGAATTTTATTCCATTAGTTTAGGTTTAGTTAGGTTAGGTTTGGTTAGGTTTAGTAATTTTGAATGTTAAAAATCATGAGAAACAGTGACGTGTGAACCCCAAATTATTGTTACGCAATTATAGGCTGTCGCGTTTAGTGATAAGGTATAAAATTGAATGCAAATGCGTAAGATTTTTTGATCTTGCACGGTGGCAGAGGGGAAATGCTAAGGCGAGGCGGGTCCGCATATAAGTAGTCTAAGTGTGAAACGATTTTATCTAATAAATTTAGTGGGTAACCCAAAAGTAGTAGCTACCTATGTATATAAAGTCCTTCTTGATATGCTGACACTTTTTAAGGGGATTATCGGAATGTTAAACTGAACAACTTTCTCTATGGCACCATCATCGAAATCGCGAAAAAAAAAATCAGCCATTCCATACAAAACTGCAAACCTACTCGAGCCAAATGTATGGGACAGCAGATTTTTTTTTCACGATTTCGTTGTTGGTGTTGTTTAGTTTGATGGTCTGATCATCCCCTTAAAAAAGTGTCAGCGTATTAAGAAGGACCCTGTATAAATAGTATGTAATTCACTTGGTACGTATAGACAATACCTTACAACCTTCTTGGTAGTGAAGTAACCTATTGAATTTAGCCAGAATGTTTTCATGAATCAAAAAAGTTATTACTACACGTCGATGTACAAATACTGGCGACTTTTGTAGTAAAATTTTACATTGCCGCCATTAAATCCAATTAAAAATTAAACAAGTTTTTCTTCTTTTCAGATTTTATGACATTGTAATTTTTTTTTGCACACATCGCAGCCAGTCTGAAGAAAAAAAAAGAGACCAAAGACTGTTCCAAACAGTTTCTAATATAAATGGATAAAAACACGAACATCAAAAACTAATAAATCTGTACAGTGTGGTAAAAATGCTTTCGAGGCCCGTAAAATCATACATTAATATTGTGTGGTTGTTGTAAAAACCTTACCTTTTTATTTCAACTGGAGGTAAGGTTTTACAATAGCCTCGAATAAGAATTAAAATGAAATAGACTGTAATTTAATTAAAAATTACTTAGGTATCCTACGTACGGGTTTTCTAGAACAGCGTTAGCCTAAATGCATTTTATGGCGTTCAGTTTAATTTACCCTTTCGGCCGCGTATTTACTTACTTACACTCAAATTATAACGTTGACGTTACATTATAAACTCGTGCCTCCCTACTGTAACTCAACAACATAGCTCTGCAAAATGTTATAACTCTTTGCAGTTCTTTAAAATAAAACACGCTAAGTGCGAGTGGAACTCTCACGTCGAGGGCTCTGTACTATTCAGTTATTATTTTTTCGTTGGAAACGTAAGCTCATTTAATTATTTTTGTACCTATTAAAATGGGTTATGGTTCTGTTGCCGTAGTATGTTACACGTGATAAGGATGTATCTCGTCTTTTATCTCGCTCGTTCGGGCGCAAATAGAAAGAGAGCGAAGGTGTGATAGCGCTGTATCACGGTGCCATGCTACCTATGCTGGTCTTTATTCTTTGAATTTAGTTATATACTCAAATAATCGGCTGTGATACACAAGGTGTTACAAAATAAACATTTAAGGGGGTGGTTTAGACCATCAAACTGAACAACTTTCACTATGGGATCAATATCGAAATCGCGAAAAAAAATCAGTCATAACCCCTCGTAAGTGGCAATTTCAGACCCAAAGAAATAAAATACATTGTTCTGTGTGCATATCTGCACCACACCATTCAACAGGTTAAGGGTTTAGGTAGGTACTTAGGTCAATAAAATTGATGAACTTTTTGACAGTGGTCAAAAATGCCTCTACTGAAAATCTCTACCTATTTTATGAACACATGGATCCGTGGTAAATGTCATTTATTGAAGTCTAGCGGTCATCTTTGAACGCGGACAAAATGACCGTAGTCATCTGAATGTTTTCCCTTTCCCTCGCAAAACTCCAGTGGGCACCCTGCGTGCTTTTAACCTTTTTGGAAGGAACCCTAAAAAGACAATGAGTTCTTGCAAATCGTAGTTTTTGCCAAGTATTCAGATGTTGAAAATCAGGTTTCTTTAAGACATTTATCAAGCTAGTACAGTCAGCGAAGAAATAGATTTGTTTTAAAAAAAAATGGGGTAAGCACAGATTATTATTAGTTACTACCATATCAGATAGTTCACACAACCCGATTTTCCGAATTTAGAACTTTTACGCTTCAGGAACGAAAAATAAATTGCACCTCATGTCAATGAGCGACGAGTCACCCCTCGGTGGGTATTAGCCGTCAAGCGTGCCTGAGCTGTGGAGTGAGACAGGTTTAAGGTACCTGTTTTAAGTCCTAACTTAAACCAATCAATTATATGTCATGTAAATCTAACCTAAATCAAGTTATTATAGCCCCACGGTCTAGCCGGGCAATAAAATTGTACTGAATGCACTGAATGTGATTATAACCCGCTGGTCAATAATGTGATTTGAATTTGGAACCGCATCCACAGCATGAAAATTCGTAAGAAAAAATATCATAGAGGCCTGCACCAAATAGAACTTATTCGAAAATATAACAGGCCACCATGAGTCAAACAGAAAAAAAGGAAAAAAAAAAAGGCGCGCATACGTTTCTTTTTATTGTCTCGCAGAAGGTGTGAAAAGTAGAGCAGTTATCTATGCTCCTCGGGGATAAACGTGTTTTCGTCTTGGGCTAGCTTGAACCCTTCGCTTCACTCAGGATTCAAGACTTAACAATATACCCTTGACGAAATACACCGCTGCGTTATCGTATCCCCTTGGTGAATAATCGACTATTAGCTATAGCTCGAATTAGAATGAGCTAAACACTAAACACATAGGTAGTCGAGTCAACCTATCACATTGCACACCGGCATGAGGTCTACCTAGTTGACATTCCTTTGAAACGAATGCTTTGGCTGAATGGTTTTGTGTTGATCCATCCAATATCTATCTCGATAGCAGGTGTCGTCGGTTCGTTGCTTCTAAAACGAATGTTAACAATGGCGACTGCGACTGATTTAGTTCTGCGAAATGGATACCCGCCAATCACCTGCATGACATGATATATACACACATCCACCACGCTCTAGTAATTGTTGCCGCGTGTCTGAATTCTAAAAAGTGTTTTTAATATTCAGTATAAACTTTATTTCATTATATTGATAAAAAGCTTAGGTGAACACGAAGACGAGCGCCTTCACCGAGTCTATAAAAAGTTGTGAATCGTTACGCATTTAAATGAAAACGCCGGTTGGAACTTTCTTCCATTTCATTACGTTGAATTCTGTTCACATCGTCTGGCTAAGCGACGATTTTTCGCGGCTCTCGTAATAGTTTCTTACGTTAGCTATCTTACAAAGTGCACCTGCTAGATTCTTTCAGTAAATTGGAAATGAAATCTTTGAGTTCACGTGGTAGTGGTTTGCACGTGCCGGTTTTATAAATAGGGCAACCTACTGTTTTGTTTTTCTACAACATTTAGATAATAAAGGTGCACAAAAGAATTTGTATGTATTTTGCACCAAGTCTAAACTGTTTGGTCGTTTGAAAATATTGCAAAGGCGTCTGGAAAAACTTGGTTGCGAATGGCACAAGACGGGAAAGAGTGGCATAATGGGAAGGATGCTTATACCCTGCAGTGGGTGGATAAAACCTGATGATGATGATGAAACAAACTAAAAAAGAAATATAAGTATACTTATTACATCAAAGCCATTGTGGTCAACCAAGTCTGCCGTGCAGGCGACGGGGGTCCAGGCCGACTCGTACCAATGAGTTTTTCGGAATTTATGTAGGTAACATTTGGTTTCACGGTGAAGGAAAACATCGTGAGGAAACCTGCATACCTCAATTTCCAGGCATGTACTTATTAACATAACATAAACATTTGCATGTATAGTAGCCACTGACCATAATGAGTGGCGACGGGCTTACTCGACAGAGATTCAGTAGGAAATACTAGTGAGACGTGGATGTTCAAAATTTTCAGAATATCTTTGACTACTCCTCGGGGAACATACTGGATGAAATTGATATCATTAGCACCCTTTAAACTAACAGTCTACCCATCAAACTGAACAACTCTTACTAGAGTCGAGCGGGCATTTTAGTATGGAACAGCTAATTTTTTTTGCTCCGATCAGTTTACTCCCGTAGTAAAAGTTGTTCAGTTTGATGGTAGACTCTTAGTTTAAAAGGATGCTAATGATATCAATTTCAACCTGCAGTAGTGAGTATATTAATATGTTACCTAAGTAAAAAGCTAAAATACCAATATATTATTGTCTATCTGCTAATAGGGCACAATCACTGAAATAGGTAACATAAAATGCAAATGGTCTCTTTAATTAACAGTTCAACAATCTCAGTTATAAACGCTTTTGTCCATGCATTCAGATAATTCTTTTTGTCTTACCTACATAACATTATACAGGCAAGCTCCGAAGAATAGTTTTTAACTTTTTCTTGTTCAGTGAATTCAAAACTTGTCAAGCAGAAACAAGAAAGATTTTTACTTATTAAATACTTAGTAGAATACCTACTAACTTCAGGTGGAACTATTCGGACGAGCTTCTTGTACCTACTAGGTACCTAGATGCTCTAGGTGATACGGTAGTAGGTACAGTCAGCAAAGAAAAGATGTAGAGTGCATTTTTTTTCCACGTCGTAGTTTTTTAAACACCTGTATTTTATGTAAAATATAAAAATAGGTTAAAACTAATAATATAAACGTCGGCATTTATCCGATTTATTTATGGATTGATATTTATTTTGATCTTTTTAATTTTTAATTTTCTGAAGAAGTTAGGATGCATGGCTGTATAATAAATACTTTGGTCTGTAGACATATATAAAAAACTTTCAAATTCACTAGAAATGGCAGTCGGGAAATATAATCCATCTTATTCATCCAAAATTTGCAAATCAGGAGTGCGATTTTTGAAACTCACACGTTGAACTCAGCCGTAGAAAATATCAAAATTACTATGAAGATATGCATATTTCTACTGCTGAATTGCCTTTTAAAATACTCAATACTCAATATTTTATTGCATTCCATAATGTACAAGGTGTTAACTTATAAGCTATGAGATCATTACGGACCCTGTGGGACACAGCAACTATTCCTATCACAATCCAGGAGTGCAATTTTTGATAGTCAAATCAGCAGTAGGAATATGCCATGATCCATAGTAATTTTGACATTTTCTACTGCTGAGTTCAAAGAATGAGATTCAAAAATCGCACTCTTGATAATTTTATTGATGCTCTGCATTATGGTTTTCGAATTTTTGTACCTTTCATAAAATGAAATGTTGTCCTTTATAGGTAGGTATGCATTAAAAACATTTTTTTCCTTTATTCCCTACTCAATGTCCTAACTAGGACGGAACTTCGGCGCGTTGTAGCTCTGTTATTGGATGGTCGCGCGTCGGTTGCCATCTCTCTGGCCTGCAACGAAGCTCCAATGGTATCCAATGGCTCATTATAGGAAAAACTACCCTTGAAGTCAGCAAATATTTATAACTATACAACGTTAAGCACTTTTGTTAAACTAGATTAGACATTGGCAAAATCATCAACACCAAGATATTAATGCTACAATTATACAATTAGAATACAATAATTAATATTATACAGGGTGAAATTGATATCATTAACATCATTTTGAACTAAGAGTCTACCCATCAAACTGAACAACTTTTACTATTGGAGCCAACCGATCAGAGCATTAAAAAAAATGAACAGTTCCATACTAAACTGCAATGCCAACTCGACTCAAATGTATGCAAAAGGAGATTTTTTTTGTGCTCCGATCGGTTTGCTCCCATAGCAAAAGTTGTTCAGTTTGATGGGTAGTTAGTTTAAAAGGATGCTAATTATATCAATTTCACCCTGTATAAGTAAACAGTAACTAAACCTTTCTAACGTTTAAAATCTTACTTACCTTCGTCTTTTGGTTTTATCTAAGTTTGCAGCTTGTATTATCTAAATCTTCTTAGAGCCTCGAGAGCAGATTACCTCCGGCTCGAGGCCATTTCAGCTGTCTTTCCCTTACATGTTTACATGCCACGTTTCCGCCGTTTACCTTCATCCTTTCCACCCTTGAAAGGAACAAGAATTATTGTGGGTACACTGGACAGCACGTCAAGCTTAATATTTTTAGTTCAATTTCAACTCTGTGGCACAGAGATAAGGATTAGGGCAAAAATAATATTGAGTGTGATGTGTTGCCGACTGCACGTAGCATGATTATCTGAGAATCTGTATTCATATTATACAAGGTGTACCTAAACAAACAAAAACAAAATGAAAGTCGTTTTAACAGAATCGATAACGGAAAAATATTTAATGTGCTGGTAATATTAAATTTAATATCTTTACGTATTTGAAATTGTCAAAAAACTAAGTTGTTTGAAAAAAATAACAGTGACCTATTTTCACAAAAGTAAGCTACGGCTAACCGTAGCCGTAACCTATTGGGCTACAGTTAACCTAGCCGTAACTCATTGGGCTACGATTAACCGTAGCCGCAGTCGTAGACGGCTACAAGTAGGCTACAAATCATAGACCAATGTGACTGAATGAAAGTGACTTGAAGCCGTAACCCATTACGGGCTAGGGTCTTTTGATTATTTTTGGGTTAGGGTCCGTAGCCCAAAAATAAACAATATAATACATCAATTATAAAAGATGCATTATCAAAAGGAAAAATATTAATGTACTTGTTAGGAAGGTATACAAATTAGGTAAGTACCTACGTAATACTAATACCTACGTATTACGAAGCTTGTACTCATCTAACTATTAAGGTAACCTAATAATCTTGACTTTCATCTTTGCAACTAATGGCTAAATTATGTATTAGAATTTTAATGAACAACGCCGTCCTATAGTTAGGTACCTGTAGATACAAACGCGCCCAGGGGAGATACGTGAAATATCTTTGATTAAATTACTCGAGGTCAAAATGTTTTTGTAGTCTTTTTGTGAAATAAAAAAGTTTGTTGTTTGTACCTACCTCTTGTATTGTACACAGTACTTTCGATTTTGATCTTGGTCTCACAGTGAAAATTGTTTAGTTTGATGGTATAAACCACCCCGTTTAAAAGTTTTAAATGTTTATTTTTACTTTTGTAACAACTTGTATTAGTCTTTGATTGATTTAAACTTTATAGCTAATTCAATTCAATTCAATTTTTGTTTAGTGGCATCCGATGCGTTATCACAATTCAGCCAATGTCTCGTTATGTGGATATTATATGAAGGAAAATGATCAGTGGTATTTATTAAGTCTAGAGTGGCAGTTTTGCCAATGTAAGTAGGTTATAATCTCAAGTGATTGTTTTAAGGTTAAAACACAAAAGAGTTCACAAAATGGTGGAGCCACGTGCAATCCCGACGCGTCGATACGCAAGCGTCCGTACTCCGCCAGAATTGCAACGCGCCAACTTTATAGCTATCTAACATACTTAGTTACTTTATACAACGTGTTAATGAATTAACGCAAAACTAGAAAGTAGTTTGTTTAGAATCGAGAGCAGAATCGAATTATCATGTTTTCAACATAGGTAATTTTTTTCAAAATAATTAATAATTTTTTTTATGAAATTTAAAAATTTCTTAACTTGATCTCAACCCACCTCACGGGCACACTCACCCTACTTACTACCAAAACAAGATTCTTAAAATGTATCCATGAGCACGCTAGCGTTTTCATTCATTGCTGAAATGATAACAAATAATTTTTCCCTCAAAACTTAAAATGCGAATAACTTTAAATTTTAACCATCAAAATAATGACATTATTTTAACAATCTACTTATTTTGTTGTAAATCAGTTGGGGTGTATGAGGTTTTGCGCTTATTCATTAACACGTTGTATATTTTATTACGTACGTCTCTCAGATGAATATCTATCGTAGAGCTAGACTTCGTGTGTACAATAAAATGTTAAAATAAATAATAATAATAATAAATAGACTTGGGCCTTATTTACACGGGCGTAATATATAGGTCTATCGCGCGATAGTTCTGATATTTTTTGAGTCTGAAAATCGCCTTAAAAACCGACAGTTTTAAGAAGCTTTCTTCTCGTTATAATTAATGAAAAATAGCAATTATCTTCAACATGTGCGCTTTATTTACTATGAAGTATATATATTTCTTATCTTTCTATCAAATACATATGAAAGACTAAATATTTTAAAATATCTGTATTATGTGCATCTACTTTATAAGTTGAAGTCACTTTTACTTGCGACACACCATTGTGTATACAGATAAGATCTAAAAATGATAAAAAGTATTTTTTTTAAGACCTATACCTATTTAATAAGATAAATTCAAAATTTGGTGCGAATTATCATGATTTTCGAATTTGATTTCCTTGGATTAAAAAGCACTGTAGTGACATAATGAAGTACAAGCCAGTCAAAAATTGGTATACCTATTAAAATGATGTAGTTTAGTAAAGGTGAGGCGGTTCAGAAAGGGTCAAGGTCGTTCGGTCGGGGATACCTCTTAAGAAGGAGCTTATGTTTGATGTGTGTATGATTAATTTGTCCGCAGCTTTGCCAACATGGATTTTGCACTGCATCCGAGAAATCACGGTCGGTCAAGAAACGCATAGGTTTTGACAGTTCAATTTGAGTAGTTAATGGAATCCCTGAGACAGAATCAATCAGTCAATTTTTAAATTAAAAGCGCTCTCTCTAATGATAAGGGTTTATTTAAATAAAAAACGCAAATACATTTTTTCATATTTTATTCTTTCTTTTATGTAATCGTCAGAGTTGTACAACTAAATAATCACAGTTGAAACAAAACATTAACTATGTAGGTATTATAATAATTAATGTCTAAAAATAAAATTACGTGCACCAGCAGCGTTGGTGTGTACCTGCACATAACTGTTTGTACTGGGATTGTGTGCTCTGCTGTCTATGACTGAAAGCTCAATTTCGACAATCTGCTTCAGTCACTATGTTCAGGTCATAATTAAATAAACATTTGGAGAATTGTACACGTCTAACTACGAAAATCGGAGATGTGAAAAAGGGGAAGAGCTCAGTGGCTGTGGAAATTAATTAAGTTATTGTTGTTTAACAATATTGTGCGCACACTAACTAGTCCTGGAGTGCTATTTTTGAATTTAACACATCCTAATTATTGTACGATTAACACATGAATTCAATAGAGTTTATAATATGCCACTTTCGTATACTAATTAGGACGAGTTGAAATAAAATTAAAAAAACAATCCGGCTTTTTAACTTTTCTGTTATTTGTGTACGAGCACCATTAGAGTCATATAGTACTTATTTGAAATGGTAAGATTTCGTTAAGCATAAAACTGTAAAATTAACGCTATATTATAATAGTCGCACAGTTAGTGGGTAGGTAGGTACATGCTTAGAGACACTGCGGAGCTTTAGCGACGAAGAACATTGTTTTTTTGTGCTCAGAATTGCACAAAACTGGCAAGAAAATAAAATAACACTCGTGTCATAAAACAGTCGAAAAACTTACAATATAACGTTGTAAAAGACAGAAATACAAAATCGGACCGAAATCACTATAGTAATTCGTCTATATTATGATAACTGGCAGTGTAATGATATTAAAAAAAAAGTGGAAACCGTGATGTCATCTCAGACTAAGTACTTGTGTCGTATTATGCCTACTTACACAAATAGTAATTAACGAGAATTGCTTTAATATTGATGTATTCGTTTGAATAATAACATTTCGTCAGTGCAAACTATAGGGTGAACTTACAGTAGGTAGGGTATTAAAAGTCTATAATTAAATAACCGAGTCTACAAAATCTTAGGCTTTCAAACGCATAATAAAATCAGTCATTTTAACGCAATTCAGTATATTCTAAAATTTACATTGATCTTAAAGTCGACGTCGATGTGAGACAGTTAGAGAACATTCATTTCATTAAATTATTATTTTACTATAAATTCTTAAAAATTAATTTAAAATTAGTGACTTCTAACCGTTCCGCAACTATCTCACGTCAAAATCGATCGAACAGTATTCTAGCACAACACTCTTAATAAGTTATTGATATTTCCCTAGGTGCGACTAAATTTATATGTAAATATACGAATAAATAAAGTGCAAACACTTAACAGTCTACAATCATTAGCTGCATCGATAATGCTAATAAATTGGCACAGTCCCATTCATAACAGCGCTTTGTTCTGGATGACTCGCAGCACCGCCTCTCATCCACGCACTCGCCGGCACCGCGCCCGCACCCCGCCGGCGGGGCACCCAGTCACCCGCTCGCAGCACACACGCACACCCTGTCGCACGTCCGCACGCACACTCGTTCACCAACCACACACACATGCACGCACACTAACGGAAACTCTCAACGACCCATGACATCACTATTATTATTTATCTACTGTTACGAGTAGACCGTAGTCATTTCCAGATATTCTAATTAACTAACACTACACGGAGACATTAGAGGAACACCAGTTACTGTACAGTTCACTTACAATTTAGAGTTGAAATTATGTCATTATTTCATATTTAGCTAAATAAGGGGTAGTTGCTTTCAGTGTAGTTACTTATTGTATATACATCCCCTAGTGAAATATCTCCACCCTTCAAAATGAGCATTATAAACTCGATGTCCAAACGGACCACAATAATATCTAGTTTTATCATTATTATAAAATATAACATTATTCTTTTAAAGTACGATGATTTTATGCGGAAGGGCCATAAATATAGTGATATCACGTAAAGCTGTGGACTTACAAAATACTCGTATAAATTATTCACATTTATAGCACACTATCTACAAACACCCACGACTCAGATTCACGTCTGGCCCTCCTGCAGAAATCCGCTTACATCAATAACTTCCAATAAAATACTGACTCATAATATGGCTAACTCGAATAAAACTTATATCAAATATTTGGTGAAGACATACGTTTAAACTTTATAAAAAATGACGCAATTAAATAGATAGGTATCTTAAACGAGTACTTAAGCTAAACATGTTTGTCTACTACAAATAAAGTTGTATAAAATTGATAAGAGTTACAAGTCAGGGCGCGGGCGAGGCGTCGCGGCTTGTCGCCGTAACGAGCTCTCCCGCCTTATATTTACAAAATGAATCGCCGCGGGGCTGGTGAAGAGTGTCGCTCCCGAGATAGCAGGCTTACAGTGGTTTAGTGGGTACGTTAGTGGGAGACAATTGACTATATGTGCCCCTCGAGGAGTACGAGGGCACGGCGGGCACGGGCACTGGCGCCTACAGCTGCTCGTCCATGTCGGGCCCGTACATATCGGCGAGCTTGTCGAACCTGGGGCCCCATGCGCCCAGGTAGTCGTACTCGTGTGTCTCGTCGTCGGTACCTAACAGGTAGAGACACAACATTAGGATTTCAAATGAATTATTTATCTCAAAGTCTCGAGGCGCTTTCATTTTTGGCTCCATGCATTGTGAATGAAGTCGCCTTAGGGCCTTCATAAATTTTAAAATTGAGTTAGAGTCGATTCGACTATATCAGGGACCTTCTAAATATGGTGACGGTTTTTTTATGGGATGATCAGATCATCATACTGAACAGCTTTCTTTGTTATGGGAACATCGAAATAGCAAAAAAAACAAGTTTATAAAAAAGTGCAATCTTATTCGGTCCAAATGTACTCGCATGGGACAGCATATATTTTTTCGCGATTTCGTCATTTTGTCCCATAGAGAAAGTGGTTCAGTTTGATGGTCTGATCATTCTCTAAAAAAGTCGTTAGCATATTAAGTTGGACCCTGAGCTTACCACAGATTACTAGTTAGTTAGGTACTTCGAAACAGATGCAAAACTTCCTTAGAAAACGATAAGTTTTCGCGCTTTAATTATCTACTGCCAGACGGTACGCACAAAATGTATCTAATAGCGCTTGACTCAGAGTTGTTATTAAATCGAACAGCGCGCCACTTATGCGACGTTGCCGTCTGGAGCGAGTGGCAGAATTCATACAAGCGCATCGTTTACGATGCGTCAAAGTCAATGTGTAGGAACTTATCTCGGTTCCTACGGCCGAGTGACGGAGGCCTGCCTGTTCATCGCGGTTGTGAGTTTCGATACGACCTTATGTACAATATGAATACAATAATAGCAGATTTTTTACCAATGGATGAAAGTCACGTGAGGGGCGCGGGCGCCATACTTCGAGTGTCAAAATGTGCTTTTCATTTCGACTTCGAGGAAAGTAAATAAATTTCTGAATCGCTTGATGAATTAATTTTAGACCGTACCTAACGTACCTAACGTTGAAAATGTTTAAAATTTTGAAATCACTCGGGGTGCACATGTGAAAGAGAAAAAGCATACGAAGATAATTGTATGCTAGAGTGAGACGGATAGACTTCACGAGATTTTTACACGTTTTGAAACGGATGCTTACGAAAAATTAGCGACATCTTTCAGAAGGGCTTTCCCGCCCTTCTTTCTTTTTCGCGCAACTATGACTCTTATTTTTTTCAACCAGCCAGTTTTTTGCTGACGCGTTTTTAATCGGGGTCTTTTTTTTCTGTCTGCTAATGTACATAAGTCTCCAAATGGCTCAAATATCATAATTCAAATATTTTGTTCATAATAATTACAAAAAAATCAGAATTAATACGTATATAATGTTATCGAATTGTGGCTGTATAGGTTTCTGCCTCTGTATAGACTATAGACGGATTTTTTAAATAACTTTTCCGCCCTAGGGAGGAAATGCATCACTTTCCACCCGCTTCATAGATAAACAATGACCTACTTTCAGAGTATGAGAAATGAAAAGTATCCAATACTCACCGGAGGCAAGGGAGGAGAGAGATCCGGCGGTGCTGCCGCCGCCTTCATACGCGTAGTTGCGAAGGTCGTCAAAGGGCGGTGCGTTGGGATCGCTGTCGGCCCGTCGCTTGTGCTCCTCGATGAACATCCCCACGTTGGTCTCTCCCGGCATCGGCACGCCCACACCCACGCCCGGAGGGACACCCACACCCATCGGCCCCACGCTGAGACCGACTCCCATCAAAGGATCTGTTTGTAAACAGTTCTATCGTCAGCACTATATGTGTACGTTACATTATGTACGTAAACTGGTTTACCGTCAAAGGGTTTCGATCGTGTTGTGATGTATTACGAATAAGCTCTGGCGTGGCTCGGAAGGACTACATAAACAATAAATAAATAACTGGTTTTCGACATTAACATTAAGTTGGTTGGCGTCACGGGTCAGGTCTTACTTCTGAGTATAACTATACTCCATTCCAAATAGCAACGAAATTTTAAGGCCTTTTTGAATTACAGAAACAGAGATTTGAAACACTTCCTCTCATTTATTCTTAGAAAAGCTTTAGTTACGTGTCCAAGATATGCCGGATAGTATTTGCAATATTTGCAAATCAGAATTGGCCAGAAAGTTATACAGGAATCGGAAAATCACTTCGTCCTTATTTTGAATGAAGTATAAGTAAACATAATTGCACAAATATAAAGATTTCCTTCTAATGTTATTATCGTTTACCGCGAAAACACACCTTCGTTTCATTTCAAACTAATTTCTTTTCTTAGGTAAATAGGTATATTTTAAAAGATCAGAGATATTTATTGATTACGCTATCTTCACACGCTCGTGCGAGCTTATGCGAACCGCTGTACATCGACTCGAAAAGTTTTATTATCCATTTCGAATAGCAATGAAATAAGGCTATTTTGAATTACAGAAACAGAGATTTGAAACACTTCCTCTCACTTGTTCTTAGAACTTACTAAAGTAACGTCCAAGATATATCGGATAGTATATCTTTGTGATAAATAAAGTATATTTGCATATCAGAATTGTCCAGAAAGCTATATAGGAATCAGAAAATCGATACATCCTTATTTGAAATGAAGTATACGAGTAGTTTACTCTATAGAAGAGTAGATGCAGAGCGGGCTAGCCTATCCTCGTGCGAGCCTGTGGAGGCAGCATTAGATAGGTAGATTGTTTAGAATTGGTTTAGTAATAGCGATGTTACCATGTTACTATCAATTCTCATAGCATCAATTTTGGAAAAATATCATTATTCTGTCAAGTTAATACAAAAGGGTGATATTGAACTCGCTGGCATCCTTTTAAAATAAGACTTTACAAGGACTCTACCCATCAAACTGAACAATTTTTACTGTGGGAATAAACCTGTCATCACAAAAAAGTTTATTAGCTGTTTCATGCATTTGAGTCATGTAGGCATTGCAGTTTAGTATGGAGCAGCAGATTATGAAAAGTTATTCAGTTTGATGGGTGAGAGTCAATTCAATTCAATTATACTTTATTGCACACCAACACAGAACATTCATTTGAATAAAGATTAAGGCGATAGAGTCTTAGTTTGAAAGGATGCCAATGGTTATTCAATACATATAACATTGGGTTCCTACACCAGTGGACAATGGACACGGACTTCGCAAGTAACTCACATGGTAGTTTAGCAGGTGCATGGTCAGGCAAGGGTCCTCCGATGGGTATCTGCAGCGGTGTTATATCGAAGGCGGTCATGTCGTCCTCCCCGCCGCCCTCGTCGTCGTAATTGATGATGTTCTCACGCACGTCGTCGTCTGGCCCGGGGTATTTTATGTGCGCCTCACGACGCCGGTTGTACACCACGAATACGAGCACCAGGACTGCCAGATTAAGATGTTAATTAATTCAAATTTCAAGGTTAGGAAAATGAGTAGAGATTAGTAGGGAACTGTAAAACGGTCGTTCATAAAAGACCAGCGATGGTTGAAGTGGCACAAGTGCTAGCCTGTTAATTATTATTAGGTATTATTTAGGATCGGGGGACTGTAAATAGTATCTAATAATAAGGTACCAATTTAATATAATTTGTATAATAACGTTAAATTCTACCAGCACTGGAATTTTATAAATTATCTGGAATTAAGAGTCCTTTTACCGTTCAGTGGCGCCGTCAACGCAATGTTTACCTATGATTTCTCAGTACATACATACATAAGCTAACTCCATTGTCCCATGGGGTAAGCATAGTCCACAAACCGCCACACGTTACGAATCTAATTCAAGAAAACTTGAAATAAAAAAGTGTAACGCCAACGAAAAAGTTAGATTTACACAATACTTTTATAGGTAAAAATGTGAGAAAACAAATAAAACGGCCACTTCTATTTCTTTGGTTATTATCAAAAGTGGAATGTTTCGAACATATGAAAATAGTATTGTATAAAATACCTTTTAGGGTTTTGTAGTAATTTCGAGTTGCACTTTTTTATGTTAGGCTCTCTTGATTGAGAAATCTTAAATATTGTGACGAGGGTGCCATCAAACGGTAAAAGGACTCTTAAGTGAGGGTTATAATTGTAGTCAGAATTAGGTAGGTACGTTACCTTTTCCTTGAAACGCTTTTATTATCAGAAATACATGGAATCATTTTAAATGTTGGTAGGACTAATTAGTAAAGCTTATAAAAGCTCTCAAGGAATTGATCAATATTATACTATCTACTCAGCATCTTCATCGAGATCTTTTTAATTTAAATATTATATAGCTTCGTAAAATGGTTTGAGAGTTCATCGATCTCTTATCATAATTTTATTTAATGTTTCGACTTATGTGTTTGTCGCCTACAGCCCAGCTACCTATCATCAATCGACGCGTTCATCCTGAAACCTTTATGGTAAAAGTTAACAACCACACGCCTAAGTTAAATTAGTTGGTAGATGAAGCGAAGTTTCTGTCAACCCCGAATGAGAACGATGTGAGTTATGGTTATCTATGGCTGAATAATGTTAAAAAGAGCCTACCAAGACTTCTTATCATTGAAACTTCTGTCCCATAAACCTTACGCAATGTCCCGGAGACTTTATAGCGACGAATGTAGCATAGTAAATATAAGATCAAATTCATCAAGGATTCATTGGAATTTAAAGTAGGATTGCTGGTGCCAAGGTGATATTGAAGATAGCCTTCACCAATACTCGTCGTATCTTTGGGACGCTTAGCTTGATTATGTATGTATTGCAGACCTACATACATAAGATCTACGGATTTGGAGAGTTGGGATATCGTATTCGGGGGATAATGCCGGATTTACATAATACTGTTGCCACATTGAAGGGATAAGTACTTTCCTAAGATTTATTTAAGTCTGTATTATGTTCTGTTACCAACATTATATACAGATCATATTGTTTTGATCGTAGATTTATACGTTTTTTCTAACACTACTTATACTAAGTAGTTGTTTCACATAAGCGGTTCACGAGGTCGCCAGAAACTTTTGATACCAGTTGAAACTGTACTGAGACTGACAGTTGTGACAAGGTTCGCTTTTAGTCTATTTTAGGTTTCAGAAAGGATAAACATGTCAAGTGTTGATACGATAACCTTTTGATAACTAACTAAATATTGGAACTAAAACCTATTTTCTCTTGATCACCTCGTAAGACAATCATTTAAAGAGCAGGTGATTTATTTTAGGCTGGGAATCACACGGCCAAAGTAGTTTTTTGTATAAGTAAGCCAACAAATATAATGTTGTTCTGTAATATTATCATCAGATTTGTTCTCAAAGTAGCTTTGCTGGATTCCATAATGTTAATTGTACCTTTATTGAATCGACCTAACAATTAATCAATACAAATACCCGGCCGTAACAGGGAAATTGGTAATAATAGGCAAGGGATTGGGACTGTTTTCAGTCATTTCAATTTCCGACAGATTAAATATATAAAGGAAAGGACCCGAGGGTCCGCAGACATTGATTTTCGAATTAAAGGTACCTATGCATTATAGTTGGGCCATTGTTCTGCTTCAATTTATGTTATCGAATACTGGTGTGTGCGTATTAATGTTTCTATAATGGAATGGTATTAAATTATCACAGTAAACTTACAATCTACGGTTACGTACAATACAATCTCGACGGAATTATTAATATGACATATAATTTTGTTTAAATACAATCGATTATCTACAACTATGATGATGAGAAAAGGAAAATTATATTGAACATTTGTTTGATGGTTAAATGATTACTGAGAAAACAAATGATCGCATAAAATGATAGCATGCAAAAAATAATGATTGTGCTCACCTAAAAGCAAAAACAAACAGACAATGATAGCTATAATGAAATCCCTTGAGGGCGTGATGATTCCAGAGGCGAGTAGTTCCAGTTCGCAGTCGTGGCCGGTGTAGCCGTATGCGCAAATGCAGTCGTAGCGACGCGCCGGCTCGCGGTCCACGCACGTGCCGGCGTTCTGACACGGCTCCAGCAGGCACTCGTTGACGTTGGCACACGTGCTGCCGGCGCGCGTCGACCCGCTCGGACACCTACACACCTCGCGCTTTACCACTCCGTCTCACGGTCGCTACCGCGCGCGCACTGAGCCCCCATAGCATGCACTACCTAAGCTAATACGACAACTAGAATACACAAATATATATAGCTATATAGATGAGTGCGATGGTGATGGTGCGATGGGATCGACTAGTGGAGCTAGGCTAAGTGCTCACTCATTATAATGAGGAGGCAGACGAGGATGGCCGCCAGCGCGCCCATGCTGAGTTTGAGAGTGCGTCCTTCCTGAACGAGCTCGCAGTTTTCGCCCCAGAACCCTTCGGGACAGTGGCAGCGGTAGCCAGGGTCGCGGTTGACGCACGAGCCGCCGTTGCGGCACGGGAAGTAGAGACACTCGTTCTTGTCAACGCACCCCTTGCCGTCCGGCGACAATACCAAACCCTCACCGCAACTAGACACCATTCATATATGTTAGCACTTAGATATTATAAGCATTAATACGTTATTGTTTGTATTAGAAGGTAGGGAAAATATTAAGATGGAAAGTAAATAAATAATTCATAAACATAATGGTTCTGCAAATAAAATATTCCGTAATCATTCGGAAGCATCTTATTGGCTAAATGTTTTTGATAGGTATATAAGGGGAAATTATAGTTAGTAAATAAAGAATAATATAGTGACATTGTGTAATGAAAACTCAGTGCGCCCTTGAAATCAAATAATGCTAAAAATAAGAAAGCAAGTACAAAAAGGGTATAAAATTTGTTGGTCTGGATTATCTTTTTCTTGTTGATTATACTTTATATAGAAAGTACTAATTGCAGAGATAAATATTTAAATGTTGTAGGTATGTAGATACTATACCGACAGCTTTACAATTTACTTTAAATTAAAAATTATTAAAATGTTAATTCATTTAAAGAAAACAAAACAAATCAGTATACTCACGTGCATTCATACTCGTTCCAAAGGTCAACACAAACGAAGGGTTCAGTGCAGTGTACGTTGATGCAAGGGCTGTTCGAGGGACAGTTGCGGTCGAGGTTCCTGGCCATGGTCGCCTGGCCCCACTGTGTGCCGTTCATCGCCGGTGGTAGAGGCAGGTGCTTGCCCTCTAACCTGATGTCATCCAAACAACCTTTCTGGAAGTCTGCATATACTTCAAATGTCCTGACTCCTGTGTACTCCGCTTTACCACCAGCATAAACACCTTCCTGCTTATCAACGAGTAACCATTGATGCCCCTCGAAAGTGAAGGTCTCATTGTATCGCCTTCCCTCGCCACCGTCTATTTCTAAGGTAGCAGCACTTCCATATCGACTGACTCTTGCTATATGCCACTGACCGTCGTCTACAGCCACTGAATTTAGCCACACGTCTCGTTCTTCGGTACGCAAAGAATTAAGATTGAATCGGAAATGTAGTCGTGCGTCTTTGACTTCAAGTATACCGTATTCTCGGTTATGCTGGTCGCTTACTCTGAATAGTTCACCGTGAGGTTCACGTGTCCTAAAACGAAGCTGAATCTGTGTGCTGAACCTATCCGGTTCAAAGCTTAGAGCGAATTTGACGTAGCTCTGTGGGCGGAAACTTGTGGGCGTGGTTGGTAAATTGCAAGACGGACCTGTCCACCCTGGCTGACATTGGCATCTCGCTTCAGAAAAGCTTCCGACGCAAGTTCCATGCTCCCAACATCTCGATGTAGTGTCAGCTTGGTTACATATCTCATCAGTTTGTGGGCACCCCGCCACAGAATTTCTGGATAGGCCTGGATGGGCTAAGTCGTATAACTTGCTGTTATGGATCAAGTTTCGAATGCACCCGTCGAATCCTTTGCCAATTGGCATGTACTGCCAATGATAGTGAGTAGGATCAAAGTGTTCTATGTACAAACCACCGATTTGCAGAGGCGCATTGACATTTAGATATTCATTGAATGGTGGTATTGTGCCAGTAGCTTGACAAGTAGAGTCATCAAATTCTGGAGGGGTTCCATCTTCCATTTCTTGAATGTCAGCAGATTTGCAGTAATCAACTATCATTCTCACGTTTTCTGTATCCCAGAATATATCGATTCTGTGCCATTCACCATCATCAAGTGATTTCTTAGTTTTAACTCTCAATTCTAAAGTGCCAGACCCGAAATCTATCAAAAGCCTTGGATTACCTCTTTCCAATTCGACTGATATAAAATCAGATACCATTATTTCTTCTGCTTCAGGGGGCACTATGGGCCCATTATATAGCAGTACACCTTCTGATTTCCTTGTTATGAATTCAAAGCTCAAATGCGAACTGTCACACATCTCTAAGGCGGGATACCAAGCCCAGCCGGTTCCTCTGAAACTCCTTGATGTTTGTTGACATCTCGGGCCTGTGTATCCAGGTGGGCATGAACATGATAATCCATATTTGCCTTCGATACACCTTCCCCCGTTGTAGCATGGAGAATTGCGGCATGTTTCTGCCTGGGTGAAGTTTCGAGCACCACATGTGCATTCTGCGATAACATCCACTCGCACGCCAACAAGAGCCGTTTTATTCGCGTTGACCATGTAAGGTAAATTGCTGATATCAAGAACATTAGTACAAGATCCTTCACACATATGATTCTCATAAAGACACTCGTCTATGCCAACCATAGTAATGTTGATTCCCACAGCTCGTTCGATCTCCTCTCTATGCATCAGCACTATCCCGTTTAATCGGATAGGTTTATAGTAGTGAGCACCATGTGCTGAGAACCGAATGTCAGTAATTGGAGGATGCTTCTTTCTTAGCTGTACACTAAACACGTCAATATTTTCGCGTTCCGTGTTGAGTAAATCTGCTAATTTATCTTTGAACATCTCCAATTTACTCCGAGATGCACCAAGGGCCTTGAAATTCCAAACTCTAACAAAGTCTTCATCAGATATACCTGATATCCGTATTGATCCAGAATTTATTATAGCTTCATGTGATATTTCTTTAACATAAACTGTCACGTTTGCGGGTACGTCTGTTTGTGTATGTTTTCTGTCATAAACTTTGAACTTCAGGTGATATTTACCTTCTCTAGTTTTATGTTTCATCTGAATCATACCTGTTTCTTCGTTTAATGTAAAGTTTGGATGTTCTGTACTTTCCCAGAAGAATTTCTTGTCAGGTAAGTCCCAATCATCAAGGTCATAAACGTAAACACGACCGATTTCGGTGTCTGGAGATTGTCCTTGATAATTATACACAAGGATTTCTTTAGACCCTGGCTGCATTTTGTTATCATTAACATCGCCGATAACGACAGTTAGTGTGCTTGTTCCTGTCATGGCAGGGTTCCCGTGATCTTTGATTATGATAGGAATGAGATATTCTTTCTGTTGTTCTCTATCAAACGACCGTAAAGACGAAACAATAGCCATTCCATCTCCATTAGCACCCTTTTGATCTTGTTCTACTTTAAAGGAAGCTCTAATAATATCATCTGCACCAGGGTCAAGTCGGAACTGGAAAGGTGGACCGTTGCTCTTTGATCTATCATCATCATCTGTAGCTAAAATTTCTGCTACTTTCTTAGGTGATATATGCTCGGTTAGTACTGGTCTGTAATCTTTTAGGAATGTGGGCGCATTATCGTTGATATCCTGCACAATAACTGTCAAAGTTGCCGTTGCCGTTCGCGGCGGCATCCCATCGTCAATAGCTAATATTTTAACTTGATGTCGGGGCGTATCTTCTCTGTCTAAGGACCGTTGTATACTAACTGTGCCTTCTTGATTTATTGAGAATTGTCGTTTCCGGTCTGACGATCTATCAATCGCGTACGAGACTTTACTCTTTCCACCTTGATCTGGATCTGTTGCTTTAAATGTTTCTAAACTCTTACCGACTTCGGCATTTTCATATACAGATACTTCTATATTAGCTCTGTCAAATTGTGGTTTATTGTCATTTATATCTCTAAGTTTAACTACTACCCATGAATAAGCTACATGATATTTATCGTTGTCATTATCCTCACCTTTATCATTAACTTGTATTCTAAACCTGAAGCCATTACTTTGTAATTGGTCCTCATAGTCTAGAGGCTGGACTATTTTTAATGATCCAGTGCCATCATTATTCCTTACCATAGTAAACTTATCAGCACCATAACCACTGTTTTCGATTACTTTGTATTGGAACTTATTCGTTTCATCTTCATCATGAACGGTTACTGTAAGGATGGGCATTTCAGGTAAATTTGTTCCGTCAGTTTCATCAACTTCTGTAAACCATTCATCTTTTGTGAATTGTGGAGGCATATCATTAATATCCTTGACTCTTATAGATGCTGTTCCAGTTCCTTTAAGCCCCCCTCCATCTGATGCTACTATTTGTATGGAATAATCTGGAGTTCGTTCACGATCTAAGCAACACACCGCAGTTTTAATCACTCCGGTTTCAGGTTCAATTTCGAAAATAGGGGATCCAGTTTCTTCTTCGATAACGTTTTTCTCAATAGAATACCAAAGTTTTGCGTTATTACTTTCAGCCGGGTCATCATAATCTATGGCCGTCATTGTCATAACAACCATGCCAGCTGTGCCATTTTCCGTTACATTGCCAAAGTAAACCCCTTGAGGGAAGATGGGCGCATTATCGTTAATGTCTTTAAGATTAACTTGGACATCAGCGTATCCTACGAGACCTTCCCCGCCTTCATCTTGAGCGAACACAGTGAACCTCCATTGCGGCCTTCCATTCGGTTGATCACGATCCAAAGGCTGAAATGAAGTTTAACATGAAACATTTTCAACAAAAAAAAAGGTCAAATTAATTTAATAATTAATTAAATTATCTTCTAAACAGTGATTAACATTCAGCGGACGTTTCTGTTTTCTCGTTACAGAAATATCTGTGTTCAGGTTATGACGCAAATGGAATGCAATAAATGTGTGGTTGCATTGTGCATGCAAAGCACGCGCCGCGCCTGTTGGTTGGCTATCTCTGCTCTCGAGAGTCCATGTGCTGCGACTAATATCTTATGTAAGTACTCACTATTGCTCTCACTGGAAAATTTTTATTCGATATTCCTACAAATATCCATGCATACTCACTTTGAGGACGAATATTTCTCCAGTTGTACGATTGATGTCGAACTTGCTGTTGGCGGGATTGTCAGGGTCGATGCCCTGTCCAGTTAGGAAGTATACGATGTTCTGCTGTCTGTCTTTATCGCCGTCTGTCGCTGTCACCTACATATGGAAATTATTATTTTAGTTTTGTACAAACATGAAAAACAAGCAGTGAAAATGTAATAGCAGTAAATTACGATTATGTTAATGTAGGTAATAGTTCAAAAATACGATTGTTCGCGCCATTCATAGTTCCCGGAGAGGGTACTAAGAGACACGACTTGGCTATTCATCCAACAATTTAGCTACAATGGAACATTACATTACCGCTAGAACGCAATGTATCTAATAGGCCTACCTATGTTATTGCAGAAACTTGGCCTTTGTTTTTGTTATCGAATTATTTCGTACGTAACGGAGGTAGTCGAGTTATGAAAGTTGTTCGACTTTCGGAAGCAATGCCCCAAGGCATCTGCATTATACGTATATGTTTATAATACGCATAAACACAAACACATTAAACAATCAAAACAGTGGAACATGAAATAAAATGTGTACATTACAAACAAAACATTATATTACATTCATGAATTTACATAATTTATGCGTACGATATAGCAAACAATGGTAAACTAATAATTATTTTGGTTTACCTAAATCTACAAAACCTTTTAAATATTTAAGCGTTAACATTTAGTATGCCTATGTTATTTAGGTACCTATGCCTGTTTGTTGTCAGATAGTTTATCGAAGAACGTTCCAAACATTAACGAGAAGATGCCACAAACTAGTCTCGGTAGTTAGAATATGAATTACTATTTTACCAGCGTAGATGCTGCGGAAGTTTTCCCAAGTTATGAACCCGCCAAACACCCACCCAGATTGTTTGCAGCGAGCGGACGGTAGGGGCGGCAGCAGCGTGTGCCGGAAGCTACCCTAACTTTCCTCTTTTTAAAGACTCCTCAAAAGCAGTTAAAGTTTTAGGGTACTAAAGACTAAAATTGATGAAAAATATTTAAATGGACAAACAAAACAGGTACTTCTAATATAAGGATTGTCCTGGCATTAACATGCATTTAATAAGGGAGCTGTCTCTAGAAAATTGGCATTAAATGTATTGAGTCTCCAATTACGGCACAATGTAGCAGGAGAAATGAAGAGGGTCGACGTTTGCGTAATTACGCGGATCATTTGCGAATCTCTCTCCAATTATAAAAAAGCTTATCACTACAGGCGACTTGGGAGGAGGGCTTTGCTCTCGTTGTGAACAGACACTTTCCATGATTTATCAGGTTAAATTGAGATACATTTTGGAAGGTCCTTTTTTGTAAGGTAAAATTACATCGTTAATAGAAGAATAAGGTCAAGGCAAAGGTAAGCTAAGTTTGATTACAAGATAATGGCTAGTCGGCTAGTCCATTTCGGATCGTGACATGTTGCTTTTAGTGATTAAAATGCAATGGTTAATGCAGAGTGTTAGGGTAAACAGTTGCATTACTTTAAACATGATTAATGATTTTACCCATAATACTGAACAAGTTTTTAAGTACCTTCTGTAATTACAGAATTCGTTATTTAGATATTAAAATGAAGCCGCAAAGGATTCTGCTGAAACGAATTATACGAATAATTTATTGACATCTAAATAAATTATTCATGTTTTAGAGTAGTAAAATGTACTTGTCTATTTGTTAACATTTAATACAGAGACCAAATTTCTACAGTACCATAGTATAATACACAGGCACTCGAATTAGTATTTAGCTGCCTATTACCCACTTACCTGCATAAAGAATGGGTTTGGCTGGAAGCGAGAATATAATTATAAGCTAGGTATCTTGCTCTAATGAAAGTTGTCAAAAGTTGAAACGAGAAAACTACAGCCATATGAATAGGTAATAACTATTATTATCTATTCATATGCAAAAAATTCATAGTCAACGTGAATAAAGGTAGAAAATGTGACACGTTAAATATTATCTACAAAAACATGCGATTAGTATAGCGAGCGTTAAAAAGAAAAAGCAATACTGACGTCAAAATTTACAAACCACTATGTAATATGGTAAGCAGGTAGGTTAATAAAAGTTTTAAGAAATAATAAGTATACATCTACTTACAGTTTTCGTAAAAGTGTACCGATGTCGACAGAAAATACATAAATATCCTTAAGTATATAAACGGAAACAGAACGAGCAAAGTAGAACTTGAAACCAATAAACATAGAAAGAGGAGTTAGACAAGGCGAAGAAAATATGTTCCAAAATGTACACCGGACACGAAAAGGGATTACGATAGGCGGTAACTACCTACATCATCCTCAATTTGCAGATAATATTGCTGAACCAGAAACATCTAAAGAACTAAAAGAAATTATATAAGCACTCGACCAGGAAAGCACAAAAATAGATTTAGAAATGAATGCAAGCAAAAATAATAGAATTACCAATAGCCGCAAGATACCTATTGGATTACATGTAAATAAGTACCATATACCAATACAAACAGAGACGAAGAAGTAGATATAAATAGAACGCTAGAAGTAGAACTAAAAGGAAACTACATTAAAGTGTGAAAAAAAAATTGTCACTTGCCTCCTTAGGTTGTAGGCAAGTATCAAAAACACTTGTTTTCCTTTATTATTATTTAGGAAGTTTAATTTACTTAAATATTTTGTGCATAATGTTTAAAGTACGGCTGCTAAGCCTGGGTATATTCCTACCAATAGAGTTAAACCGAACATCGTAAATACACAAAGATTAGACTAGAGTAGTACTGGAGTAGATCAGGAAAATATATAAAGTAAGAAGCGATAGAATTAGTCATAAACAAGGATAACTGATGCAATACAAGCTCTAATCAAAATGGTGAAAGGTAGAAGCTGGACACATAATATGTTACTGTGATAATAAGTGTCAATACCAACTTTACTATGGAAAGGGCCAGTAGGCAAAGGGAATGTAGGTATCGGTAGGCCAATAAACGGTAGGCTGATGATATTTTAGAGAATGCTATGATTTTTTTAGCTGGAAGTAATTGGATGCCCACGTTCAAACACAGAGTCGTAGAAAAAGCTGGAGGAGGCGTTCACCAAAAGAGGTGCCCTCGTCTCAGATTCTAAAGACAACTAACCATAATAACTAAGTAAATCTACCTACTAACAACATTTGAAATGTAAAAAGTTAGTTGCAGGAAATAAAAGCTTATTATAATTTTTGTAGGTATCTACAGTTTACATGAAAGTTTGTGTCACACGAAAGACGGTTGTGCAAATGTATATACGCATGCAGTATAACTAACTACGAATATATTGGCCGATGAAATTGTATACCTAAATAACATCACATTTCAGAAATCACAACATCATTGTCAATAGAATTAGATTATATACAAAGGGAAAGGATTTTACGGATTTAAAATTATATAAACAAATTGTAAAACAAATAGCTTAACATTTTTTGAGTCTGCAAGTTTAATTATTTTATATCCGACCGACTCCGTTATACTAAATGTATATAACTTTTTTGAGTGCCGTATAATTTTTTTTATTGTAAGCACCACCACCAAAATCAAAACTAAAAAGAAAATAAATAACAAAACTAAAAAAATAAAAACCTGAATAAGGGAGTGGGGAAAAGGGCCGGTCTCCTCGAGCGCCTGCGTAAAATATGCGCTGCGCGTGAACTTGGGCGGGAGATCGTTGACGTCGAGCACGCGCACCACGACGCGCGTCGAATTCTCGTTGCGCCCGTCGGACGCCACCAGCGTCAGCTCGTACTGCGCACACGCACACTTTACACACCATGCTCATGCCCAATAGGTGCCTATTCGCTATTGGCGCCTATCGATTCAACGTGCAAAGGCACATCACACTTACACTAGTAATGTTCGAGAGTCGATTTTTTTTGTGGGAAAGATTCTATGGAGAAATTGATATCATTAGCATCCTCTTAAACTAAAAGTCTACCCATCAAACTGAACAACTTCTACTATGGGAGTAAACCGGTCGGAGCAACAACAAAAAATCTAAAGTTGCATACATTTGAGTCGAGTGTAGGCATTGCAGTTTAGTATGGAATAGTAGATTTTTTTGCTCCGATCACTTTGCTCCTATGGTAAAAGTGGTTCAGTTTGATGGGTAGACTCTTAGTATAAAAGGATGCTAATGATATCAATTTCACTTGTATATGGGTGGGTTTTCCACACAACATGATCATGTCATGGCGACACTCAACAACGCGCGAGACAGTCCACGCTCAAAAAATCCCTAGTGTGGTATGGTATCTATATCGTGTTTGATATTAAACGATTTTATGTTGACTTTTCATATAAACAAAATAAAATGAAAATATAATAATAAGTATAAAAGTATTCGTTCATTAATTCATAAATTTGCCGCGTCGATTGCGTGACGTTTGTTTTTCTTATTTTACTATTTGTTCTAACCAAGAGTTCTAACTTAACAATCTATTATCGAATCTATAAATCTGTGATAAAGACAAGGTTTTATGCTTATTTTTTTTACACGTATACATTCTTTCGTTATTTTTCGAATAATTCACGTACAAACTTAATAAACTGAAAATACGTATTGTAATTACATTCCGTGAAAATTCTGCATTAAATTGTATTGAATTTCAGTTAAATTCTCAATGTAGGCGTAGGTCACTGAAATACCTTTGTATAAAATGAAGTTAACACGTTATTAACTCTGTTGTTTATCCCAAGAATGACAAGGTATATTTTTGCTGTCAGAAATTAAAAATGACACATTACATTATTAATGGTACTCTCGACAATGCAGAGATTGCCTGTCATCTGTCATTTTGTTAAGAGATACATTTATAGAACACCTATTTTTTTGTTGATAATATGTTGAGACACAATATGATAACGCCCGCTGTTTTAACGGAGGAGGCTGCGAGCTATAAATCATTATCGATACCTATCGCAAGCTACTTTACACTTTATTTACCTACTTGTGTTTTGGAAAGCCAACATTGAAAATGTTTTACGAAAAGCCGCCGTGGATTAATCGTAACGCAGAAGTTAATTTATACCGCGCGAAAAGTTTCCTTTCGAGGTTGGTGTAATAATTGAAAAGTACAATTTTGAACGCGTGCTACCGTCGAACTCGCGCTTTCTCACTCAGTGACGAAGTTTTCGTCATCATCGTTACAAAAATGGCAAAAGTCTGATTTCACTTTAAAGTACACTCAAAAAACGCTTCGATGGCTTTCGCTGTAAAATGTTGGAGGGCATTATTATAGCAGACGAGATATTACGCGAACCACTGAACTTTGCCCGTTCTACTCAAAACTTATCTTCACTCAGATCCAGAAGAGGATTACGGATTGGTTGAATGACAAGTATATTCCGAAAGACATTGTTCATTATGAATAGGATCAAAGAATTTGCAATGTTTGCTACAACTTCCCCCTGCTGATATCGCCATATTGAATCTTCTCCGAATGCTGTTTATTTTGTATTACGCATCTAGTATTGTTTTATTAAACGTGTGAAAAGGCTTACAGATTATTTTCTAAAGTAAGTACTTGTCTAGCTAACAAATTGTAAAGAATCAAAACACAAGACAAATGAAAAAATAGAGGTAGCTTTCATCTGAAGGTACTTAAGATGGTGTAAGAATTCAATAAAACGCTGAAACCCCGTAGCTGCCGGTAGCTCGCTGTTTGCAAACGCCTTCTGAGGTCTCTTTCCGTCGGCAAACGCTGTGATCCTCACAATAAACAAGTTGAATGCAAATACAATGGAACAAAAAACAACGACAACAAGACTAAAACTAGCAACAAACAACAAAACAAGACTACAGCGAAATAAAACATTTCTACAAACGAAACGTCCATGCCATGCAAAATCGAACAAACGACAAAAGTCGACTCGCAAACAAACTTATCACCCCAACGATTCTTTATTGAAACCATTTGAGGTCAGTATTGATTGGATCAATAAAGAATAGAGTGTGGAATTTATTATGTGGAGTCGGACCTGTAGGACACGTTTTGGTAAATTGCGGTCGTCCTCCTCAGTGATCTGGGTGCGGTAGGTGGGACGCTCGAACACGGGCGGGTTGTCGTTGACGTCCTTCACGTGGATCACCACCGTCGTGTAGTTCTCCTTCAGGTTGTCAGAGGCCGCTAGCTTCAGCTCGTACTGTTATCCATTTAGACATTTAATTACTATCTCAAATTTAACAAACCTTACGTTGACTTGACAGCATTTTATTATTAGATAATTAAAGAATCTCATCTGAGTTTAGGTACCTTTTTAATTACTTTCAACGCAAAGTAATTTAAGTTCTGAAATCCTAATTAACTCAAGTGAAGTTGACAGATGATTTAAATCTAAAAAACTCCAAAACTCTTTTTCCTTTTTGTCAAAGTGGGTAGCTCGCGGACTGTCGCGAATAATTTCAACTTTTTATTTTTAAATTTATTCGGGAAGTAATACAAACAAAAAAATTGTGACGTCAACAATTGGCTTTGAAATGGAGAGTGTGTTAGCGACCCCGGGGAATTATTGGTGTCATCTGTCTGTGTCACTTAGTAATTTCCTCAGCCGGGTGGGAAATGTTTGTTTCAAAAGTCATCTTACGCATATTATAATAGTCCAAACTTTGTAATTATCGTTTCGAAACGATGTTAGCAATATCGAGCTAAATTGGTCAAGTTTAGGAACTTAATATACCAATTTCGACGACAGTCTAGAGCGGATTACAGTATTGACAATTTAACCAGAGGGAGTTATTAACGGAACCATGTGGGTACAGGTGAGTATGCATTGCCTTCGGAAGCCTCGACCGGGCTAATGAATACCGAGGAAAATTCCGGTTTACACGTTGGCGGGTTGGCACAGAACACGGCACACAAAGGTACGCGTACCTGCGGGCCGGGCGGCGTATTTACTGACCCGGCTTTACACAATCTCTGTAAGTGTTACATTGTACTTTGACCGGTTCAAATCCTAAAAGCTTGTTGGTACTAATTTGTGATGGGACAAGTTTTAAATGACCTATTGTTAATAGAGCAAGGGTAACTTTTATACCCCGTAGTAAATTCTCTATACAGGGTGTAACAACACACACTATACTCCATTCAAAATAGCAACGAAAATTTGAGGCCATTTTTAATTATTTTTAATTAGAAACAGAGATTTGAAACACTTACTCTCACTTATTCTTAGAACAGCTTTAGTAACGTCCAAGATATGTCAGATAGTACATCTATCTGATAAAAAAAATTATATGTGCTTATCAGAATTGGCAAGAAAGCTAAATAGGAATCGGAAAATCTCGTCGTCCTTATTTGGAATGAAGTATAGTAATATTTAAAAGGGTGGTTTAAACCATCAAACTGAACAACTTTCACTATAGAGCCAGCATCGAAATAAAATAAAAACAATCTGCTGTCCCATACATTTGAGTTTAGTCGGTAAAGCAGTTTTGTATGAAACAGCTGATTTTTTTATGTTAGCTTTACAGTGTAAGTTTTTCAGTTGAATTGTCTAAACCACCCCTTTACATATTACTAGGGGTATTTCGTGACACCATGTATAGGTACCAACTTTCAGTAACATGGTGTAAGTATTGAGTATAATTGAATTCAGATGAAAATTCAGAAATGAAAAGCAAAAGATATGTAAAATACAAACTGGTTTCCGTTAAAGCTTCGTGAGAATCTGTAGTTTAATAACGATACAGCCTTCGAGCAAACTACGGCGGCTCGTTTAAATGGGTATTAAAGATTAAATTATTTATCTCGGAGAAAGTTCGATGAAAGTTTGTCGGTAACAAAGAGGGCTTGCGGTGGAATACTGAGGGTCCGCAGCAACGCGCCCTCGCCCGGGAGCCGCGGCGAAACTCGCCCATGGCTAAGGCTGCTTTTCCATCAGAGATGAGCGAGGAAGCTAAGCGGTGCGGAGGAAAAAAAATCCACCCATAGAATCACTTCATTTTCCTAGCCTCTCTCAGCTCAGCTCTTCAAAAGGGCTTAGTGAAGCGAGGTCTTTCTACAGACAAAACAAAGGAGCAATGGAGGACCACGAGTTCTGTGCAAGTGATGCATGCGCGGAATTTGTGCCAGGAATGCGTGCGCAGAATGTATGCGAGACTGTGGGCGATGAGGTGTTCCCACTCACCCCACCCTCATATCTAAAATGAGTCCGCAACGCATCCTCGCACCGGTCATCTGCGCACCGTTTCACAGCTTCCCTACACATCCTCGCGCCGCTCTTAGTAGCACATCTCTGGTGGAAAAGCAGCCTAAAGAGAGCCAGGCACGTTTTCACCCGAAACTCCGTTTATTATAAGACACAATTATCTTCAAAGGCTGATAAAATTATCCTTTAACCCGGCTGACTTTCATTTTAATTATCATTTATAATACAAAACGAGATAAAACGTAATAGTTCTGTTTATTTTCATGTTCAAAATACGTTCGACCGTCGTATTGTGAAAGGTCGAACCGAAGAATTTTCATAATTTTCTTCTTTTGTAATAAAATTACGAATTCAACCTTCCATGCCTAATTGTATGAGATCCGACAGTGCGACAACATAATTTCAGGCGAAAGACGTCTAAAGTTGAGCAAAGACCAATTATTTCCAGAACATGCATCTATCGACTCCTCGGCCCCATGACCTTCACAAGGATCTCAGTTCACCGCCTCCAATCTTTTTAAATTAATCGCATTTCAATAATGTTTGAATATACAAGTATGCATACTACAGATTTTATACTCGATAATATAATGCGTCACGATTGTCCACAAGTAAAATTATTTTTGATGTCATAAACAGGGTGTAAAATTAAATGCGTTACATACTTTAGGGGTGTTTCACACCATAAAACTGAATAACTTTCACAATTGGGCCAAGATCGAAAACGTGAAAAAGAAATTGGTTGTAACCATAGAATATGTCAATTCTACCCAAATGTATAGAACAACAGATTTTTTTTCGCTATTCCAATTTTAGTCCCATAGTGCAAGTTGTTTAGATTAATGGTCTGAAGAACCCCCTTAATTATGTACCACATTTGATTGTACACCCGGTATAAGCTATAACGAACGCGTATTCAATAAAAAAGTGGGAATTTTTGCAGGTCTGAGTGCAGCCGAAATGCAGGTGGTCTTAGTATATCATTCTACACGACAACCACGCGCCAAATGGAGGTGGCTCCACTCCAGCTATACAACTTCCATTAGTGTCTCTTTCTGCCTCGCATCAACCTTAATGCCACGGAAAATATTCAGCAAAAACTTTTCTATTTCACTGTAGAACCGAAAAGGTTAAAGCTTCGATTTATTTTCACATATATTTTACCGGTCGACTCTATCACCCTTATCTCGACTCATGGGGGCTATTCGTCATTATTAAAAAGCTTTTGTTCGTTTTAAATATTATCCTCATTTAAAGTTATTTGGTCTAGTTTAAAAAATGGTTGATAGCATAATCCACATATTGAATCAATGGCTTTTGTTAAATCGTTTGTTTCACATCAAATAAAAATGGTTTGTTTTAGCAATTAACTGATTCATCGAAAGTAATCAACGAAATTGATGTGATTCGCGTAAATTAAAACCGCAATATGCGTCGATTGCTACAAGCTTATTTCAATTGTAAACTGGCATGTCGAAATACAATAATCGCAGATATTTTATCAAATAATAAAGATATGGGATTATTTATGTTGCTATTTAATTACGCGTTTTGAGTTTCGCATTATAAAATCAGCAGGGGATTATTTTAGTCAGTAATCAGTGCTGACAAGTCTCAAAGAGAGGAACTGCCCACTTCCGTCTGAAACTGTACAAAACCTTTTAGACCTAAAAATTAAGTCGTAATAAAGCTATAATCTACATATTTTTTATTTAATAGCATATATCATTCCACTGCTGGGTAAAGGCCTCTCCCTTGCTTTAACAAAATATTAATTATCTGCATTTGAAATAACGTTTCGCTAGAACGTAGTCTTTAGATACATCTGTAGCTGTAGGTTTGGAGAAAAAAACCTGGACCAATCGTAGAAAGTCCATCTACATTTAAGATTGTAAAGCTGGATCATTATTAACCATTGTCTCCTTTCTTTATCGCTAGGATTTAGATTTTAATGATGATTAGAAATATAAAAGCATGTTTTTCTTTCTAGACTTCTATTAAATCATAGCACTAACCCGTTTCCTCGTCTCGTAGTCAAGCGCGCCTGCCACATATATGGCACCGGTCATGTTCTTGACGGCGAATGCGCCGCCTATGTTCCCGCTTGTGATCTCGTATCGAATACGCGAAGCTGAAATAAAACAAACTGAATAAATATCTTATTCGTGAGGTTACACGCTATGCCAGTCAAAAGAATGTACACTTTACCAATGTTTTCATATGCTTATCTATGTATGAGTACAACAAAGATACAAAATACGACGTAAATCGAAATCCTCTAGACAAGATTGTAATAAAGAAGGTTTTGGGGAATAGTGGTAGGCTGAGGCTCGAAACAGTGGTAATAAAATTATTTATATCAGGCTGACAGCTATAGCTTAGCTTTTATACCTCCTGATTTTATTAACCTATTTGATTACTTTGCGTTAGCGTGGATTCAGCATTTAGCTGTATCCGTGTCAAGAATGACTCAATAAAACGGGGTAAGGTGTAAGTAAAAGTTTCAATAAAGCGAAAACTTCACGCCTCGCCTCACAATGACAGCATGAAATATCATGCCTCTTTCCTTAACACCCGTTGGTACTTTTATGAGTTGAGACTAAAGAAGGAAATTTAGAAAACTTCAGATTTATTACTGCGCCATTTAGGATTACATTTTTCAATTTGTCGACGAAGATATTATTATTATTATTGCTCTAAAATAGAGCTTTACTTAGGTACTATTTATTAAAGTTCTTGGCACTCTAACCGTATTTGAATTGAACCCAAAATATAATATTAGCCAGTGTAATTTCAGATGGCATTTAAGTATTTACCTAGCCATAAACTTTAAACTTTCGTGTATGACTTTGGGCGGTTGTAGTGCCGACCGGTCTCCGCACGTTTCAGTTTATCTTGCTTAAATAGTAATTGGATTTCCATTACTAGTAATGGTCAGGGTTTGTAGATAAGAGCGGGGCAAGTTGGAAGGGACACGGCCATGATTGTCAGAAGATTGCTTTCATTTTGGGTCTTGTCGTAATCTCGGGGAGTATTTTTGTAGGGGCAAAGTTAGAGCAAGGCTGATGTGTATTATCTCATTACGACGGCAAGGCACCGTAAGTAGTTGACGTTACGTTGCCATATAGGTTGAGTAAGACCGACCGTTGTTACATACTGAAAGGATAAAGGATGACGCAAAAAATAATCCTTTAACATCAAACGTACCTACCTCTACATCTGCGAAGCTATATGTATGCGACATAAGCGTGTGTATAAGGTCCCTGATTATGTCTTCTGTTATACAATAACAGAATTTGAATAAAATATAATGCAGAAAGATAACGCAAGATAATAGGTATGATATTATTATAACATCAGTAACTGCCAATTTTGTGAAAAAGAAATCATGATAACATTATGCAATAAAGAGAGCTTTTTATTGTAAAGTTATTTAAAACCCAATGGAAATAGGGTAAAATGCAAATTTTTACGACTGTCACTGTTGAATGTCTTAATTTATGAGTGCGATAACATCACATTTGCATTTCATAAGCTGCAAAGACAATTTTTTTCACAAAATATAATGACAGTTTATATCTCACAATTTTAAAACAAAAGAAAACAATCGAGCGGCATTTTGATGAAAGAAAAATTTTGAAATCTAAGCCTTATCTTCACTATACAATTTCATTGAAGAATCCAACTGAATACTAAGAACTGACATTGACTGACAATGTTAGATAAACAAACGAGAGTTCAAAGTGTTACATTGAATATGTTAAATGAGAAACTCATATCTTAAAGCAACACGGGCCATAATGTACCTATAATAAAGTTAAACATAATTAAACGTACATTCCGCTGTGTTATTAGAACTACGTAGGTATGTAATACTTAGCCTTATTTTATTTGCCTCCAGCAGTACAGGTACCTGCTGTGTAACGATAGAAGCCTTGTTTCAATGAGGATGATGCGCAGAATCACATAGAGAGATACTTTTTTTTAATAAATCACAGAAAATAATGTTGAATTCCTTACACATAATGTGTCATAATAGTAAATTATGATATTAGTGAGCTAAAAGGTCATTACACTCGAGGCTGGATTGAAAGCTCGATCTGACAAGCGAGGGCGTAATCCCTGCCAAGAGTGCGTGTGGCGTGTCATACGACGTTTTCCAACACAGTTGCGAGAAAATATGTATAAATAAGATAGCGAAAAATGGCACGAGTATTTTTTTTCGCGCCGTGGTTGAATTTAGATCTGTGTGCCGCACAGTGCGGTAATGTAAAGTAAAATGCATGCATGTAGCTGTATTATGAACCTGAAAGCGGTTCAATAAGAGCTACTTTACGAGCAAGTGGGATGAAAAAGTAAGTTATGGCCTGCAAGATCCCAATGCCCCGAGAGGGCTTCCTCTACTGAACAAAGGTAAAAAAGTGGCTATAGTCCCAGTGTGGTTTGGTCGAGACGAGTTGGTGGTCAACTTGCAATAACGTGTCCTTTTCGACAAAAAGTTTAGACAAAAAAGTTTATCAAATTTAAATTGGGCGAGTGTTTTTTGTGCTGACACTACATGAATTCGTTATAAAATCGAGGTGAATGTTTTAGGTTGGGTACGGTACAATAACAAATTCAACATCATACAATAGCAAGTTCGTTTTGAACTAGGCTGACTTTTAATTACATTAAATTGATATACTGAAAAAAAAAATTATTTGAAACTGAATATGCATGTGTACTAAAATCATTTGGTAATCTTTCTATTATTTAGCATAAATCGAAATAAGAAAGGTCAGGTCGAAATCAACAGATTTAAAGTTACTGGGTTTACTAGCGTTTTACCTTAGTCTCACCTGATCTTATTTTCTATCTGCATAGTTCATTCACTAAGGTACTCCACTATATTTGAAGACAGCTTGATATCATATACACACATAAATACTACCGCAACCAACTAAGATAATTACTATGCTCTATAAATACATATATAACGTTACTAACGTTCTTAAAGGGAACGCTTCAAACATACAAAGTGTACCGAGATTAAGGCGCTTCAGAACGGAGCCTTCTGGTTCTCCATACGAACGTAATCGTCGGCACACGACGGTAATGAACGCATACCGTATTCTCAGGCTAATTGGCCTATAAAGAAGAACCCCCCCTCCTTCTTCCTCCTCATCGTAGAGATTTCATTTCACAAAACCCGACTACGGCGTGGGGTGCCTATAAGTGAAAGGCTTCTGTTGTGAATTATTTTTCTTTGGCGCACATTAACGAAGGATCCGCTGAAAGAAGGTCACGATTTTTATGTTTTAATTTGACCTCAGGGTCTTAAGGAAAGGGATCGTTTCAGAATTTTCCTGTGCAAATTTGTTGAGTATGGAATACGAAAAAATGTTTTCCTCAAAGCCACTTTTTAATAAAAACAGCGACGAGTTCGATTTCCACTCAGATAATTTTTTGCTTCTACCACGATTCCACGACGAAATGCTTATTTGTGTGTACAATCATTTTTGCACACAAATCTAATTGATACGTTCGATTCAGTGCTTTCTGTTCAAATAAATATTCCGTTTCTAAGTTTTGATTTTGACGGATGTATGGTTTCAGCTAACAGTTTTCAGTCGAAACATCATTATGATGTCTTAGAAAAGCGATTAGAACATGTCAATTTAGATCTTCGATAGACAAACCAGTATCCCCAAGTTAGCTGGTGCGGAACAAACTTGTCGGTAAGTTGGGGTTATCTCGGGGTCAGGCCAAGTCTGTCGCAGGAGGTGGTACCTAAATCTCGCATCGAGTAAGTGCACGCCGTAAATCGAGACAGCTTAATGACCTGGCTAATGGCTGGCGACTAAAGACCTCTTTTGTCATGGCTCCCTGCCGATACCTCACATAAACTATTAAAAGCCTCTATGTGATTGGTATTAATATTCACGTTATTAATACAGCTTTTAACCTACTATTTTTAGATGACACGAAACAAAATTTATGTTGAACATAATTAAATAACTTAGTGTATACAAAAGCTAATAAAATATCATAAATATCTTTATAATTGCTTATTATATATTTTAATATCATATTAAAGAAATACCATTTTATTAATATGGCCGTTAGCCTCGGTTTCCGTGGAGGGGGCGGCCGGTCCAATTTCAGTCCTGATCAGACCCATTCCAATGAGTCTTTCTCAGTGTCGCATTGTGGAGAGGATGGACTACTTGCTATGTACCAAAGAGTTTTTCTAATTTATGTACGCAATATAGACGGTAAAGGAAAACATCGCGAATAAACCTACATACGCTGAAGAACAAATTCTGATGCGTATGTCAAGTCTCCCAATCCGCATTGGGCACGCGTGGTGGACTTATGCCCATAAACCTTCTTTGAGGGTAGGCCTGTGCCCTGCAGTGGGATGTTCATACGTTGATGATAATGATGTTTCCGACATGATTTATTTAATATATCATGCTACCCTAAACATAACAAATAAAAGTACAATAGACAGCATCCGAGAACTAGAACCAACAGCAACTTTTAATTGCCATTTGTCAAGAGAGAACAAATGGAAGTCATAAATTTGACCGCAGACATCAAAATATACGATTTTTCTTTCATTGAATGGAGTATTCAATAAAGCAGGCGCTGCGGCGGTGGCCCGCGGTAAATCACGCTTGCCCCTTCTGCCGTCGCCGTCTATTTGCTTCGAGTGCCGCATCTCAGGCGACTACGGCTGTCCCTTCTTTATTCTGATATAGGACTGATATTAAATAATAATTCATGTTACTACTCTATCGATTACTACAGAATTCATTTTATATTAGTATAACTTCACCATGTATTCTACTTATCAAACCGAACAACATTCACTATACAAGTGTAACAAAAGTAAAAATAAACATTTAAAACTTTTAAGGGGGTTATTTACACCATCAAACTGAAAAACTTTCACTATGGGACCAATATCGAAATTGCGGAAAAAAATAGTATGTTCCATACTAAACTATAAATCTAGTCGAGCTAAATGTATGGGACAGCGGTTTTTTTTTGCGATATAACCACCGCCTTAAATATTTATTTGTATTTTTGTAACACCTTGTACTTAGTGCCAACTACGAAATCGCGAAATCGCTGTTTCATACAAAACTGCAGCACATATTCGACTTAAATGTATGAGGCAGCAATTTTTTTTCGCGATTTCAAGGTTAGCTCCATAGTGAAAGTTGTTCAGTTTGATGAGTAGAATACATGGTGAAGTTATCCGCACTAATAACAAATTTACCCTGTATAGTGAATGCCCGCAGAAGATTCCGGATTAGTACCTAAACGAATTCTTTGAGAAAATGTTTGTGCCAAATAGTATAACTTTTATGTAAAAAATTTTCACTATGTGCTTTAAGTATCTTGAATTTACGTAAATATTTACCATCACAAATATACTTCCCTTTTAAGGGTATATTCAGATAATGAAACTAAAAATCTTTCCCTAAGGAACAGGGTGGAAAAACGAAAAAAAATTGTGGACCTCCCATATATTTTTTGCGTTTTTCGATCCATGTTCCTTAGGGAAAATTGTTTAGTTTCATTGTCCGAATACACCCTTAAAAGGAAAGTCCCTCGTTACGTCCCACCCGGTTTAAAATAAATATCTGTTTGACCCTTATGCGTTCCTAGACCGTTTGGTGGGTTGTTTTGCACATGCCCGGGATAGCTAATGCCAAAAAAATCTTAAAACAAAGAGGTAAGGTACAGCTACCTAAAAATTTTGCGTCAACTATAAACGTAACGTAAATATCGTGCGTACCTGAATGCTTTTATAATAAAGCAAAAGCTGTTGCTTTGAAAATTCATTCCGTTCACACTCTGTTCATAGATAAAATCGACAAATATTCATTTATTTTTAGTGTTCCCTACCAAGGGTGAAAACGGGACCCTATTCATAAGCCTACGCTTTCCGTCCGTCCGTCCGTCCTACCTATTTAGGACAGTTACTATTGAAAAAAAAACCACAGAATTTGCGTTATTATGGCGGATTAGCTAACAAATCATAAAAATTTCAAAAAATCAAAAATTAAGGACCCCCTTAATTTTTATTTCGTAAAAGAAACTAGTTTTAATCAACGTTTTTTCTTCTCGCTCCGTCGTAAAAACGGTAATACATAAAAGCGTCAAAATTAGTGTGATTATAACAACAAATAACAAAAACCGGCCAAGTGCGAGTTGGTCTCGCGCTAAAGGTCCAAGAAAACAAAATATTTTGTAAGTTAATATGTTGTGTAGTGGTGTGGTACGGAATCCTCGGTGCGTGAGTAGCCCGAATCGTACTAGTCCGTTTTTTTTACAATTAGTACACTAGCATTAAGGTTATTTAGCTACCAAACACACTGGGTCATTGAAATGGAGTTTGGCCCTCTCTCTCTCTCTCTCCTTAGTCAGAGGAAGACAAACCTTGCAGTGGGATTCTACAGGCTATAAGTATATAACTTAATTACTTAGCCTACTTACAATATTCAGCTTCCACGAAAACAGAAATATTTAGCGATATACAAAGCGCCTGTATTCGGGAGGTGTAATGTGGTTTATAAAGGATCACATAATATCCTTTCACAACGGAAATTATAGCATTTTGATGCTAAAGCAAGCTTAGCACAAAATCTCTACTAAACCACATCATAATTCAATTTAGATACTAAAATGCGAGTGGTAACCTAATTTCTTATTCAGAAATTAATGCTATGAATTTAGTCTGAAACGAAAATCCACTATTTACGTACGTACGTTTAACTGAGATAAATTAATATTAATTAAGACGATTTTCCTGGATGTCGAAGCGAATAAGTACAACGCAATGCGGATGACTTTATTATTGTGTTCAGGCCCAGTCAGATAAACAGAGTATAAAAAAAGTAAAACGTTGGGATTTCGTGGAATGTTTTCACGGATAAGCATTGAAGCAAGAGAGTCGTTTGGCGGGCGGAAATTGCTGGGAGATGGTCGGAGGTGAGGTTTAGTGGACGCGAGCCTTCAGTTTAAAATAAAATAAAATAAATAAATAAAAAAAATAATTTGTATTTGTATTTGTAGTTAGATGTCGTAGGCGATGAGAGACGTGACCCCGTTGTCCCCCGAGCTCTCATTTGTCCGTTGAAGCTGGTACTGTCTTGTGACTATTGCCACTGCGGCTAAACAGTAAACATACGCGCACATACACTCACAACACTCACGTCCGACTACGATCGCTCATTCAGACTAAGATAAAGTATTCTTGTCAACACAGTGTCGTTTTAGCCGCACTTGTTAAGATAGGCGATCATTTAAATCGCTTTGTTAATTTTTTTTTTATCCAAGATTCAAGCTAAGTAAACATGTATCACACAGACAATGCTAATATAGGATTCTTCTTTATACACTGACAGTTTTTTAACGGAATGATCAGACCATCGAACTGAACAATTTCTCTAAGGGACCACGGTCGAAATAATGAGGAGAAAATCTGCTGTTTCATAGAAAACTGCAATCCTACTCGACCCAAATGTTTGGAACAGCTGATTTCGTTTTCGCGATTTCGATGAAGGTCCCATAGAAAATGTTGTTCAGTTTGATCGCCCGATCGTCCTCTTAACAACCGTCAACATATTAAGAAGGACCCTGTATGTATACAGATACTCGCAGAAACATTACGTTACTAAAGATGTTTAATATTATGACATTTAATATCCATGTCATAATATCAAGGAATTCTTGGAAACAAGTCAGACTGTAGCAGTAGGATTTGCATGTTCTAGAAATTAATATCGCCGTTCTAATAAACACTCGTACATCGAGCGCAAATCTCTGCAGTGTCCCGACCAAGCAGTAGCTCACTATTTTTCATAAGCGCGAAATATATTCGAAAAAAGAGCCTCTAGACTAAGGTCCTACACAAAAAGTAGGTGTTTGTCAGTCGAAAGCTCGCATTTCATTAGGCGGAAAATGAATGCGGAAAGCGCGCGCTGAAACGTTTTTCAGTAGTGGGTACTCGACGAGCCCCTGAGATATAAAAGTCCCATACAAGCGACGGATGAACACTCGGCAAGTTCTCTCGATATAAATTGGAAGACAGATAGAGTTGGCTGAAATCCGGAAGATGCAGAGGATCATCTATCACAATTTATCCCAGTCCAAACAGACAATAAAAGATTGTCTCGGGCTCATTACGGAAGTATCGAGGCGAGTCGAAACGCGGGAGCGGGGGCGACAGCGGACAGCGGAGGGTGCCACCACGGTTAGTTAACTTGCGATTACCCGGCCCGCCCCGGGCGGCACCCGCTCCAGATTTACGGTTTGACCAAAATTTATTGACATTACTCTGTTCTATGCTAAATGGAACTACAGTAAAAGCAGTCCAAGTACAATCGTGCAGAAATGGTATAAAGCTGAAAGAGTAGGTAAACAAGAATGTGTTGACAACCATCGCTCACAAACTGGATTATTGAAGCAACTAGGTGTCACGTACAGTATACATTATTCGGTTCTATATAATTTTGTTGGAAGCTGGCCAAGTGCCGGTGAAAAACGCACGGCGCATGTTTGCACGCATTACGTAAGTTATGTTCACACGTACTTTACGGTCTACGCAATCCACGGCAAAAAGCTTTTCGTATTCCAGTGAAATTAAACAAGTGACAGTCAGTGTTATATTTATTTATAGCACATCTGTTTGACTGATGTAATAAAGAGACACGAAATATTTCATTTCTTCACAAAGTGAGCGCGTGAAGGATGGGAGTAACATGCTACATTTTTGTCTGCCGTGGAAAAGTTATGCTTACGACATTTATTAAATTGTGTGAGGTGGCATAAAAATGTACTTAGTTAGAATCTACGAAGCAAAATAACTGGTAAGGATTTTTAATACAGTATAAGTATAAATGACAGTACAGTTAAAGAATTTAATAAGACTTTTTAAACTTCGTTAAATTATAACGATTGACATAAACAATTAAACGGTAACGCTTTATAAGTCATTATGTGGTATCGTTTTAAGTATATAAAATTATATTGCATGTTATAGTATGTAGGTACCTAGTACATCAAACATGAATCCTTCGAAGAGTTTTCTTAACTGTACATTTCGATATAAGTTCCAAGATACAAATATCCTGTACCTACTTTTATTCAACTCCGGGCTGTTATGTAGGTATGCACCGTAATAAAAATTTTATCGTTTTTCTTCGCGCTTCGCACAAATGCAAAAGTTTGTAATTGTTAGTAGAATGGAAACGTAAATACGTAGTATCTACGTTCAGCTAAATTGCCACAGAGCAAAGTAGTATCTGGGAAATTAACGTTAAACTGAAAGATTATAAATAACTGTCCCTGCGTAATAAACTACATATTGACTTTACTGTCTTCAAGGATAGCAGCAAATTTATCTTTGTAATCTCGAGGGAGCCAGAACAGGAGCTGAAAAACAGCTGAGATCGGAACATCACTCAAATCTTGTTAAAATTCGTAAGACAAGATTAGAGAGTTCCGTGTAAACAAGGGCTATGTTATCAGGCGATCAGATGGCGCGCCGACGGAGTGTCGGAGCTACTCCATACATTATGCATGAGGAGTTGAGGACCTACTGTCTTCGCGCCTCCCTACGACCAAGCTTTCAAAAACCACTTCTTTCCTCAGCCCTAACAACTGATGATAATGTTATGTTACGAATAAAACAATAGATCACGACCTAAGAATTGTTACCGAGCTAGAAGTTCTTTGTTGTTTTACAGTTTGTTAAAGAAAAGTCGATGGTCGCTGCCAACGGGAACAAAGAAAAAATAAATGTAGCGTTCAGAAAGTCCGATAGAATGTCTAGAAAAAAGAATATTATAAAACTTTTATATAGGTACCTAGATGTTAGATTAAATTCTTAGAGTACACTTCAAACAAAATAGGTCCGTTTTAATTTTAACGGCAAAATAGGCAGGTGGTTTGTTGAGCCCATAAAAATTCTGTACAATAAATAATTAGGAAATAAAAGTGTCATTGGCTGGAGGAGTTTATTGCGCGTGTAATCCAAGGATTTCCATGTAAATCTGTGCAGGTCTCGGGGGACTTTAATAGTCCTCTAAATGCCTCGATGCGGAGGCAGGCGGTCGGAACGGAACAAACCTGTAATTTACTCGCTGCTACGACTTTGGAAAATATGCCCACCTCGCGGGAGCTTACTTCCTATTTACATTTTAAAATCTTTACTAAGCCAGGTGATTAGCGCTCGTGTAGGGTCTGTTTCAGGTAAATAGAAACGTGCGGCGATTGTGCGCTATTCTAATGGGGCTTTTAACCTATCCTTAACTAGAATGGTACTGTAAACTGAATCGTAATATTTTTAAAACCTCACTATAACCGAAAATTACGAATGTAATAAAATCTGAAAAAACACTATTATTAACTGCCTCCGTGGTCTAATGGTCAAGAGCATTGGGCTCTTGACACGGAGGTCGTGGGTTCGATTCCCGCGGGGGACACCTAGTCATATGTCGCTTTATGCGTTTTTCCCCAGTTGGTTAGGACATTGCAGGCCGAAACACCTGATTGTCTTAAAAGAAAGATGATTCCGTGCTTCGGATGGCACGTTAAGCCGTTGATCCCGGCTACTATCTCTCGTGGTAGTAGTCCTTACATAAAAACCACGTCAGAGGCCGTAAGGCGGTCTGTCAAAACTCTGACACCAGGGCTTGCCCACACGATAAGAAGAAGAACACTATTCATGATGATAGGCTCCGGTATTGTGGCTATGCTAAGTACGAACGACATCGCGATTAAAAAAAAATACACCAGCACACGCGAATATTAATTTTCCGATGATAAATCAAGTGCAAAGTGTAAAAACCACTGGTGCTTGGGTAAGTAGGTCCTAAATCACGAGAGATCGAGGGTATAGGGGCCTATTTAAATTCAAGCGAGATGTGTGAAGGAAGGCTCGGGTGATTTATATGGGCGTCGGAGCGGTGCCATTGTAAAAGTTTAAATATGAGCCCGCAGGCGGGCGCCGGCCGTCTGTTGCCTCGACTGTTGCTGTTGGGACTTGGGCTTGAGAGTCTTATCGGCCCTCGCATCTGCCTAATGCGCTGACGTTCAACACACGACGTGATCCACTTACACAACGAAACTTTTAGGCAAATTCATGTTGACATATACCCATTATTTGAATTCTCAAAATTAAATGAAAACATTTATAATTACTTTTAACTGTGGATACTTACCCTGAACTTCTATATTCGAAAAGCTAACAAAACCGACGAAATTTTAAATGAGTTTCGTATTTATAAGAGGTGCTGTCCGTGGATGAATTTAGAGCCGCGAGCCAAAATTCAACTCTGTTATAGCAGAAAATCGAAAGATACCTCTACTCTAGAAAGACAGTTTGTTTAGGCAATTCGACTGGTTGCTCGCTGCTCCAAATAAAAAGTAACAAACTACCACATCCGTTAGTATATTCGTTCAAAAGATTAATGCCAAACACATGAATATGACTAAAAATTCAATAAACAAAACAAAAGTTGTGTTTGTAAACATTTTGTTAAAGTAAGCAGATACATCTGCAAATTGAACGACGGGGTCGTCCATAATGTCAATTGGTTTTCGTGTATGTATTTCATGGAGAGTGATGGGTGTAGAGCGAGCTGGTGGCACGTCGCCGCTCCGCGCTCACTGAATTATTCAGAACTGTTAAGGCGTGTGCACAAATAACGCAATATACCTTTAATATTTATATTATTACCGCATCAAAACAATGGATAATCGAAATACAAATATCTCCGCACATTATGGTAAACAAATTTGTCTCACCATGTAAAGCATTCTCTTGATTATATTCCTAAACTACACCTTGGAATTATTCAAAACACGAATGTGGAAAATATAGCTACTTAACTAAATAGACATTATAATTTCGCGAGACAATGGATGTACTCTGTAATACTCATGAAAATCTTATTTATACTCCCGCATTTCATTTCTTACGCGTTTATCTTATCCGTGTTCGCATTATGGGATTACTTCACCACTACCATAAATAAGTCGCTATTATATTCCAGTTTTCTTGTTATTTATGTAATATTAACATCTAGCTACAAATGTCTTGAATACTCCATGGAGATATTGTTAAATAAAACTTTTATATTCTTGGGATAATAAACCCACTACGCATTCTACATTCTTGAAATTGAGTTTCAAATAAACGGTAGATTTTCCAAGAGAAAAAGTTGTTGAACGTTGGCAATCAACAGTGTTTCAATCTACAATAATGTGGAAATGTTTGTTATTTTAAAGAGAACTTATTACTGCGGCTGCTTTAATTTTTCCCCGGAAGAACGACGATGTGAGTGAGCCTTGTAAATATGTTGCTACAATATTTTGATACCTAGTAGCAATTTATACAGGACATAAATTTTTCTCATGAAACAATGAAAATTGCTATATAGTTCCAGAGCTTCACGCCTATCGGTTCGGACTCTCAGTGCGGAAACAATCGTTCAGCGAGGCCAGGAATTATCTCAATGACTTCATATAACAATCCTGAAATCTGGCTGCGGATATGACCGATACGAATGTAATACACACACATACGAGTTCCTATAATCCCGTTTTTACGACTCCAGGCATAAAAACAATAAATAATATTGTTATTTCAATATTAAAGAGTAACTGTAATTATTCAAATAAAGAAAGAATGGAACACAATTTTAATAACCAAACCATTGTTGTTTTGTACATGGCTTCGACAAACAAGACCAAGCGTCACATCAAAGAGTATGAAAAATACAAACATAGCAGTCCAAAGGAAAGTTCCAAAAATAAAGCTAATAAAACGATAAAACACTGTGGTGAATTTGTAAGGGACCAGAGAGCAAAGGTCTTTTGAAACAATGTGACTCACTAACCAAGACGCGCAAAGGAAAGCTTGATTGCGCTAAGCAAAACAATTTGAACAAACCGACTACTTTGTTGCTTTACTTACATTTTTATTTTATTGTAAATACAAAAGCTAGATTGTACTTTGTAATTGTTTCACGTTTGTTCAAGTTCCAAGTTATTGAACTCTCAATATCTGGGTTGTACGTCTACGAAACATTAACGATATCATTATTTTATAGATTCTAAAAAATTACGTAATATAGTCTTGTTAGGAAAATTCTGGTAATTTTGTAGGAACAACGGAACTATTTAGCGAATAAAATATACTTTGGCATTTTGGTTGCTGACATCAGTGCACGTTGCGGTGACCAGCTAAGTGCAACGCCCTGCCCTCGTTCGACCACTTTCCTCCAGGTGGCTGTCACATTTGCATTATATTGGATTATTTTGTAGTTTAAATACATATTTGAACGAGCGCGGTCAGCATTATAGGCACCTTCGGGCCTGGTATGACCAGGGGTGGGCTTTTCAATAAAGTACCTAAGTTCTGTGGGTAGTACTATTATTTATTCTGTGGTTCTGTTTAGAATGGTTAGATTTAAGTTTAGATTAAGTTTTGTTTATTCTTTTACAATTTTATTTTAGTTTTTACTATTTTATTCAATTTGCACGAGTTGATAATAAGATGATACAAAAGATACTGTTAAATAACACACAATTTGTTGCATTATGAATTTATGAAGCAAAGTTGGCTACTTTATAATTAGAAACAACCCTAAGATTATACGTAATCGCTCTTGGAGAAGCCGCGACGTCCATTACCTAAATGAAAAGCTGCGACGTCTTGGAATTTGGAGATTTCTTACAGAACCTAATTCTATCAAATATTAAAAGGTCGAAAAACCGTCTTGAAAACAACATTACTTGTGCTTCGCTTCAGTCGTTTGTGAGGCAAAAAAACATCTTTTGATTTTTATTTTGTTGCTATTTTTGTGGCAGGCAAGTATACTAATTGGAAACTTATTATCTTTACTATGTAATAAAACTGTAAACTTGGCGTGGATGCACATTGAAGATATTTGTAATGGATACTATTTTTAGAATTGTTGTCTGTTTGTTTGTGCACGCATCACTTAAAAACTACTAAACCGATTTTAATGGGGTTTTCACACTAGCATAGTTTAGCTTATCGCAATCGGTTCATTCAATCAAAAGTTATGAGTACTTAAAGTCAGAGGTCTGCGTGTACGAAGTCGCAGGCGCTGCTAGTTCTATGTAAATAAATAAATAATAATAAATATCTTGGTCATTTTCACACAAATTATCTAATCACATTTAAAGTACCAAAATCTAGCCTGGACTTGTATTATGATTACTAGACAACGATATAGAATACATATATAGATACAAACGTCCATGACTTGGGTACAAATATTCATATTCATCATACAAATATTTGTCCCTTACGAGATTCGAACCCGCGACCCTCGGCACAGCAGGCAGGTTCACTACCGACTGTGCTATCGGGCCAACGTCTATGTAAACAAATACTGACAAACAGAATTATAAGCTCATTTAATAGAAAAAAACACAATAAAGAATATAGAAAGCGTCCCTCCCAAAAAAAATGCCCGTTCGTTCAAATGTTTGATATTCTATTAGAGTACAACAGTAGCAATAAGCTAAGTAAAACCTTTATCCTTAAACAGAATTTCTGTAACAATATTTACCCGTCCAATATTTGTTCACATACTACTTTTAAGATCGCAATAGGTATAATGTCCCCGTTCTTAGCTTGATTCTGTTCCTCTGATTGTTAATCGATTCCAGAAAACTAAAATACGCATACTGTTACTAACTTTGATATTTTTACTCGTCTGTTTTGTATATAGGGTGTAAACTTAAATACGCAACATACTTTGAGAGATGCCTCAGACCATCAAACTGAACAAATTTCACGAACGTACCAAAACCTAAATCGTGAAAAAAAAACAGCTGTTTCATTCAAGCAATTTTTTCTCACGCTTTCAATATTGGTCCCATCGCAAAAGTTATTCAGTTTGATGGTCTAAGCACTCTGTTTGATATGTAACGCTGAATATAATTTTACACCCTGTATATTTACGATACTTTTCAACAAGTATACGAAATAAAATTGATATACTAGAGTTTACCCGCGACTTCGGCCGCACAAATTATACACCAGATTTTAAGTCAAATCATAAGCTATAAAACAAACAAAGTTTTATCAAAATCGTATCAGTATCGTAGTAGCTTTTGCGTGATGTTCAAACAAACCAACAAACAGACAGACAAAAATTCTAGAAAAGTTGATTTGGAGTCAAGGACACCTAAAAACCATATCGTAATCTTTTTCTTGTAGATATCTTCAAAGATAAAATAAAATACCAGTTTTTAAGTCTAATCTTAAACATAGAAAACAAAAAGTTTCATCAAAATCGGTCCAACAGTTTTTGCGTGATGCTCGAAAAACATACAAGAAATTTATAAATCGAAACTGAACTTGAACGAGAACTTTTTTTGGAAATGTCTTCAATGTACAGACACACTTCTGTTACAGTTTTATAACAGTGTAGATATGTGGTAGACATCATAAAGAATACAAGCTTGTCGTAGAATTCATCAAATGTTCGTAAAGAACAAACAAATCATCCAGTTTTTGTACAAAGTTCCTAATTTGTTTTCGAGTAAGAATTAGCGTGCACGGTCCGTGGAAAGTATTAAATTGTGTTTAATAGTTAGCATTGAATCCGTCCAATCGATTGTACCTCTACTCTACGATGTTCACTTTAATTAGTTTCTGTTCAAATCTAGGTGCTCGATGCCGGCACAGCAGCTCTCAAAGAAATTACAAAGCTTTCCTACCAACTCTTTTCAATCGGACTCCAAGAAGAAGCGAAAAGGTACTTTTTACTTCGCACTAGTTTTATTGAAAAGTATTTGAATAAAGTATAGTTGATTTGAGCAAGTATTTATTGATTGAGGACTGCTCCGAGTCGACGTTGAATTGAAAAACAAAAGGACTTTTACTGATGCTATATTATACAGGGTGTTAGGGTAAATAGTTGCACTACTTTAAGGGGTGATTGTTAATTGACTTTCTCTAAGAAACCAATAGGAAATACAGTACAATCAGCTGATCGAACATTTGTATGAAAAGTCAACGTTTTTTTTGTCAGTTGTCAGTATCATGAGTACAATCACCTCTTAAAATAATGCAACTGTTTACCCTAACACCCTGTATTGTCAACCATAGCACAAGACAGGAGTTGGCTAGTACACGTAAATGTACTAGATTCAGCTAAAATGTTTTTTGCGTTAGTGAATAAATAACAATGTAAGTAAATGAGATTTTTCGCAGTATTCTGCTTGTGACAGATAACAACCGCGTTTTGCGCTGAAGTGGAAAATAGTTACTCATGTTTTTGAAGCTTCTCAAAATATATCGGCCGCTCCAAGCGATGGTCGTAACGTTAATCGTGTTAAATTCTTTGATATCTTATAAATAACAGACCTAGAGAGCTCCTAAAGAACTCTTTTGCCAACTAGATGACAGTAAACATACCAACCAAATACGACAAAGTTTATTAAACAATTACCACCAACACCCAACAGCATTCATACTTGATTTGTGTGGGTTATTGTGTCAATTAGGACAAACATTTTCTATGAGACTTGAAGTCTATATTATTTAAGGTCACTGGTTGAATTTTAAGAATATTAAAGAACACTTTGGTACATTAAGCAAATGTTCAAATTGTATCTTTTAGTTTGTTAAAATCTCTGAAGTGTGTACACCGTCCCTGCCTCACAAACTTTCTCTCTTTCACGGGTCTGCTGGAAGAAATCTCTTCAGCGTTAAAATCACCCGTTGTGTTTGTTTTCCTTTCTGTATTTATCTTTATATCCGTGTGTACAATAGTGTCAAAATAAATAAAAATAATTTAATTTTTATTTTATGAATTTATTTGCCTGAAGGAAGATTCACAAATCAAATTGTAAAAAATATACTTAGGTTTAAAGATAATTTTAAGTACTTAGTAGTGGTAGCAGAAAACTACAAACAGATAGAGACGTACGTACGTAAAACAATAAGCATCGAGACAGAGAGAGAAGAAAATTTGCGGTACATGGTACCTACACAACCGAGCCAGATCAACTAGGCAAATAAATCCCGGATGCTATTCCAAAAACAGTGCATGTAATGAACTTTGCATTTGAACAAAAACTGGGCTACCGAACAATGTCCCGAGTTTCTTAAAATATAAGAATTCACAGTGTTTTTAAGGTAACATTTATAGTTTGTACAGTGGAAGTTTTCATTATTACATTTTTGAGACACTGTACAGTCAACAGCAAAATTAAATGATGACGAAAGTATGTCTCGAAATTATTATCCTGATGTCATATTTGTGCTAGTTATTTTATATGTATTTTAGATCAAGGTATGTATTCTATAGGTTTGTTACAATATTGTACTGTTACCTGATATAAATAAATAAATATACTTTATTGTTATGTTAAGATGAAGTTCATTTAACGCTCTTTCATGATCTGTTTAAGATTAATTTCTATTTCGCTAAAGTTAATTGACTTTTGCTGTTGAATATACGAACGGATATATAACAAGCATTTGTTTTATATATCAAACAATAAAAAAACATTTACGAAGGAAAAAGGTTAATATTTACAGATAAAACATTTCTCCGAATCAACAATAATCGTTGGTATGGTATATAATATTTCAAGTTACACTCTTTTTATAAGGTAAACATTCAGTCGATATTTTTCATAAGATAAACTTTTCAAACCCTAAATAGAAAATCGTATATATTGTAGGTACAGTGTGCCGCGTGCCTTGCCTGGAAACCTCACATAAACCACCGATTTTTCTGATTTATAGAGCACTTAGACCAATGTCCCTCGTAAGTGTTTTAAAATGTAACTCAAAGACACTTAATTTGATTTATTTTGAAGCAATAAAAATACGATAAAGATCGCCGTTTTCGTTTTAAGCGAAGTTTCAGGCAACTTAAGAGTACACACCAAAGTACTATAATATATCGTTTGGCCTGCTTTACAGAATCTTGTTTACTTCGTCGCTTGTAAACACACGAGCATGTAGGTAGGTATAGAGTTACGAACAAATTAAAAGTTTCCCTGGAGTCATTCAAGAAAGTTATTTTAAACAGCTCTTTAGCAAATGGATTTCGAATTCAGTTTCATAAATTACTCAAAGTCCACATCCGCAGGGTTAGTCAACTGTGTGCTCATTCAATTTCACTTAGATATGTACCATTGAACCACAGCATACAAAAGTGATTGTAACAAAGAAATGAAAATGGGCAATGTAGCGGAGGCCGGTGTTGGATCGGGATGCAAATTAATACGCGCCTCCGGATCGAGCCCATGAATATGCATGAGTGGTCCGGCGGGCCCGGCATAATATCCGAGCGGCGTCGTCGGACGCGCTCCGCCTACTGCCTCCAGCCGAGACCCAAGACCCGAGACCCAGACCCTCGTGGATCACGAATTACAGTTAACAAAATTGCCGTCGTTTGGTAACGAAGTATTGGTCCGATACGACTAAACACCGCTTATTTTCCTTTAATTAAGCAGAATGGACTAATACTTAGTTTAAGTGGAGAAGTAAGAATTATAGAGGATACCTATCTGAAGCTGATTCATGTTATGTAATGTATTGAATGGATACGAATTACGAAGTATTTCTACAGAAATAGGAAGCTGAGCAAACACTTTATGTCAATGTTTGGCAAATCACACACTCGAAACCTGCGCAAACCCTGCAAGAAGCAGATAGCGGCGAAGACGTTATTAGGATTACTATGAATTATATCAACAGATATCGAGGAATCCATTACGACAAAATGAAGTGGAATGTCTCAGTCATAAGACGTAGAAGCAATGGCCATAATAGTCGTAAAAGTGGACTACTTCCCTCTATTGGGGTATTCAGCATTCAGTTAAAACGGCATAGCATCATCTAAACCTACATTGGACTTGTGAAAGTATACTTTTTATAGAAAGTTGGCATCATTCCATTTCACCTAAATATTGCTGCGTTAGCACAGTTGGTGAGTAATAAAAATTTTAGAAAGCATGCCAAAAAATTAGACAGTCCCTATTCGCATTAAGGTAGTAAAGTTGGCAACTTTTAAATGAAAAGAAGCGGAGTTTAGGGCTGTCGAGAGTTAATTGGGGTCACGAGCGGCGTCCTAGGACATTCGGATGGGCGCTGAGTCTGCGAGACTCGCTAGATGGAGTGGTGTGCGAGCTGCGAGCACATCGTCAGCGAATATGCCATCTCGCCCTCTCTCGGCCTCGCCAGCGGGCGAGGCTGGCATTCCTTATGATACGGTCAAACCAACGCGGTTCACGTTCGCGATCTTGTCGCAGTCACTCTGCTATCAATTATTGTGTTACATAAGTATTACATAACAATCCAAAGTGAGACGTAAGATAGGCTACGCGAGCGAAAAGCTACTCTTTAATAAAATTACACTTACACTAACTACAGTAAGCGTTTATGGGAAAAAGCACGATTTTATGAATATTTAGTGTTTTCAATTAGCCATTTTTAATGTTCATTCATGATAACATATCATCATAAACCTTCAGTCAATTTGGGATTACGGCATATCGGTCATTTCAGTCAGTTTGGGTCTAATACATTTTAATAATTGATCGAATTGAATTTCCGTCAATAAATACGATTTGGGTTTAGGGTTGAAATGTACCGGAGGCCTAGAAACGAAATACTTTTGATAGAAGTACGCCATATCAACCGCAGACCGCGTTGCTCTACGGCCTCCGTCGTATCTTCGCGTGAGTGCGAACACCGCACGTGCCGCGGTCTTTATGGCTATTTACACCATTCATTACTTAAGGTGACGTTCCCACTCAGCAGGTAGCTCCTATTACAAACACTCTACAGTAACTTACGGACGTGAGTCTTGGCAAACTGGTAAACATCTTAACAAAACATCTTGGAAAAAATACATTCAATATTTCTGACCTGTAAAAAACCAGTGTTGATTCTAGAAGAGACATATAAATCAACCCACAATCAACATCGGTAATAGACAATTCGATGATTGTCAATTACGCAGCAGTGGGGAAATTACTAATATCCCACGATTAGTACTGGCTGTGCTATCGAAATTTGATTGAAATCGGTTAAGGGGTTCGGGCAGATTACACACTGCGAATTTCTTGCGTCATTTGCTCACGAGCTCGTAATGTTTTTTTACTGAAATTTGTGAATTCATCAACGTATAAAAGCTGTATCAAAATAGTCTATATTACTGTGCGACTACTGAATACTAAAGACGTTGACTTTATTTAATCTACTATTGTCGTTATACAAAATTCCCATGGGTACTGCCTGGCTACGCATTGTAAAATATATCGTTAGGTAGTCTTTTCGAAGAGTTTCCCAAGGGCCCTACTTTTCGTTTTATTGTATTGCAATACAAGGCAGACAACATGTTTGAAATCGACGTCTGAAGCACGCCTAAAATATTTATTTATTAGGTCTACCTGGATGTCATAAAACTAAGGGATAGAAAATAGATAAAAATTTCCTTCATAAAACTAGCATCACAAATTCACAAACGCTTACGCTTATTTATAGTTAAATTTCCACAAAACGGCACTTATGTGAGTCACTAAATCGAAGCGTTAGCGATTAGGAATTAAAACTCCTAAATTGCTAATCGTTTACTATTCAATTGCGTGTTGCAATGAAGGAAATATAAATAATACTGATTTGTGATATTCAAGCATATGCTCACTACTATATTTCTCGAGGGGGTAGTCAGAGATATTCTGAAACCTCAGAACATCCACGTTTCACCTGTAGTACCGAAACTCTATCCAGTGTGACGGGGGGTGAGCCCATCGCCACATAATGGACAGTGGATACAATACATGCCTCGAATTTGAAGCATACAGGTTTCCTCACGATGTTTTCCTTCACCGAAAAGCCACTGGTGTTACAAATCGTACATCAATTCTGAAAAACTCATTGGTACAAGTCGATTTGGACGGGGATCGAACCATGTGATATTCAAGATACAGATTATACTCTTTTATTATGTTGTAACGTATTTAAATTGACATCCATCCCACGATTGGCAATAAGCGGTAATAAATAACTCCATTTGACGACTCTCAAAATAATTATGTCAGTTTGAAAATGACTAGGGACAAGTCGTATCAAGTCTTAAGGGAGACCTTTCACCTTGAAACATTGAAGTAGAGCCTTGTTACAACTGCATGCAAGACAGTTGGTAGTTGTAACAATGTTGACAACCACCCCGAAAGGGATTATGGTCGTGCGTTTAAGTCTGTTTGAAAATGATTTATTTAGTTTGACATAAGATTCACGAGAATCCAGTCGTCTTTAACAATATATTTTCATAGTTAAACTAAATAAAATTTCCAACGAGCTTTCCAACTTGAATGCATGCACAAACAATAAATAGTAAGTATTATAATTAAAAGCTACGATTTAATTAAAAATTGAACATGATTAGCTATCTGTAGTTAAACGATGAGATTTCAATTAAGAATCTAGCAGGATTCTAGCGTACGTTTAATTAAAGCTGTTTTTTTACAGGGTTGCCACCACCTCGCCGCACCGCCGCCGCCGTCGGCGGAGGTGGTCCTCTATTCATTACTCAGGGCTACACATGCCGATGTTAGGTTTAATTAGTTTTTGTTAGAGGACACGATCTGTCCAGTTTCTGTAAGTAATAGCAAACCAACACAATAGTAAGTAGTACACGTTGGAGAAAGATATGCTTAGATTGTCATTATTGTTTTAAATGAATAACTAGGACGTTACCGCCTTATTTTTACCTACTTGTAATTCTTTATCTGTATTCAAATGTATGTTATGTTTTGGTGTGCAATAAAGTATAATTGAATTGAATTGATGTTAAGATATTTTGGCTGCTTTAGAATTGTGAAGTTATAAACGCCACGAATTTTTTTTCTGTGAAGTATTCAAATCTCTTATAGTGAGCTTTCTTCAACATTTCGTATAAAAATCAGTAGGTTTTTCTAAATAAAATGTTTCTATCACGAACTTTAGGTACATTCCTTTTTTTTAGATAAAAATATCTTACTTAAGTGAAAATGTTGAAAGTGTATTCCAGTAAAGATCTCTACAAAGTAGAGTATATAAACGAATACTTAGAATTAAGAAAGCTGTTCACGTCGTCAAAAGCCGGAGAAGATTTCGATTAGCTTAACGTGCTTGAAACGAACAATGCGGCATCTTCGTATACTAAACATAATGTAAGTGTAATTGAGTGTAAATTACACTGAAAGCACCTTCTTTGTTGCATAGTATCAAACAAGTAGGTAGGTGGAAAGGTGATAAAGTTAACACTTATTGCCGTAAACAACTTTGTATGTTAATTACGTATAGCATGTTTATGTGCAAAGTTAATGAAAAGCCGTGGTGGTCAAGTGGCGAGTAACCTTGCCTGCCGTGTGGTGATGGTTCGATCTCCGTCCAGGCCGACTCGTACCAATAAGTTTTTCGGAAATTACAAGTCCTGTCCATTACAAGTGGCGACGGGCTCACTCCCCGTCAAACTGGACAGAGTTTCGGTACTACTAGTGAAACGTGGATGTTCTGAGTTTTCAGAATATCTCTGACTACCCCCTAGGGGAATATAGTCGTGAGCACATGTGTCCAAAGTTATCGACATTTACAAGCATGAAACATCCGGATGTGATGAAATCCAACAATTTATTATTATGACACCAGCGTACCCATAAGTCCTGGAAACGGGGGAATCAATGCAAAGCTCCAGTATTTTTATAGCACTGCAACGTTATTAAACAAGTGTTTGAACTGAAAATGTTAACTGAATTGCATGAATTCAACATCTATTGGGTGTCAGGTAAATCATATTTTTATGTGGGTTGGAGATTGGTCGTTGCGGCCGCGGTGCGAGTTGGCAGCGGCAGCGGTGCGGAGGGCGGCGCGGCGCGGAGGCACGCAAGGCGCGGTCGGCCGGGGGCTTGGGATCGGGGTCTCACATGAATAATTAGGCGGCAAGTCGAGCCCACTCGTCGCCGTTAAAAAGAATTATTTCAGCTAATGCTCGTCTCGGCTTTTGGCGGCGAGCTCAAGCAATTTATCACAGCCCTAGCGAGATGTTTATTCAAACGAAGAGATTTTATTGCAACGACATAAATCTTCGGGCAAAGACGTGATGGAAGTGACGTGAACTCGTAATCTCACGATAATGTCGCCTTTCTTGCCTTTTTTTACGTTCGGTATAACATAAAACATTCATTTATAATTTCATATGAAGATTTAATGTTTCATAAATAGTAATGTTGATGTTCAACACAGATTTTCGTGTTTCCATCGCTTCAGACAGCTATTTACTATACAGTCAACGTTTGCAACGAGGCAGACTGACGCAACTGTCACAATGTTGCAGGTTATTGCAGTTATTCCGATTGCGATCGCGCTATTCAAGCGCAAACCACTCAAATAGACATAATTTTGCAGTAATGTTAAACATTTATATTGCACGTCATCCCCGAACGACCATTAAACCGCAAAGTTGTGACTTATAACCCGGAGCACGCATAAACCCTTACAAAATTAAAATACGAATTGAAAAGCATATTGTGGTGTCCGGAACGGCAGTAAGCGAGTTATTAATTCAGCTGGACGTCAGTAATCCTGTCGGGTACGCGGGCCCGCACGACATGTCGTTATCATTTCGGACATTAATAAAACTCTATCCGGCGTTTCTAACGAGCACGCCGCAAACTTCGGCCGTGGGGATATATTCAAATGGCGGCCGGAGAGCGCGCACGCCGCATATTGACGCGGCTAATTATCGCGCTTTCGAAGATAACACAGAGCGCCTACGACACGCAAACATAAAGCCCTGCTTCTCACCAGCAACGTACTGTGAATCGATAAATATTTACGTCATAACTCTTGAGATGTTTACCAGCACTTCAATTTCCCAATATATCAAACTGTTTGTCAAGTACAATGTACCCACGTAAGCTGTAACACTCGAGATGCTACTAGCGTTAGTTCCACCAGATTTACTTTATCCGAGCTCTATCCACTATATCGCCTACATACAAAAGTTTTTTGACGTGTAAGTTAATGTTTGATTTATTCAACACTTGCCACAAATCAGCAACGTGTTTAGGGAACGGATTAAGTCGAGAGACACTCTCAATCTGATTGAAGGCCGAATAAGAGGCTTCGGATTGCGTAGGTACTTGCCTCCTGTATGATTGTGTCGAGGATAATCCAGATTACAGATTAATAGACCTACTGTTTCTCTCTGGAGAAACAAAGCATAAAGCGGAGATAGCGAAGTAAAGGAAATGGCTTGAACGAATTACCTACAAGGGACCGTCGCGGTTAAATCGTCACTTTAAACAAATTATATCGAATTAATTAAACATTCAAAATAGAACTTGGAACTATTACTTATCTCATCATTTGCATAGCATAGACCTCTTAACGTATTTATAAGTATAATTTAAGGCTGCAATAATTACAAACTGAAGTTGTATATTCTACAGTCAAGTATAGTTAGAAAAAATTTAACCATTTAAGAAAGCTTCATTAAAACAATCCTGATAACGAGACTGATATAAAAACCCAATAAATCGTGGGTCGAGTATCGGACAAAACTTGAGACCTGATAAATTAAAACTAGTTTTTAAAAAAACGGCCTTAAAATATGTAGTCGGATAGAATCTGAAATTGGAGTGATTTTCATTTGAGGCTAAGGAGAAATTATCTAAACGGGATTAAAACTTAGTTTTACTTAAATCCACCACAGGATCGTGTATAGGACTACACACAATAGCTTAGAACATGAAGTTGGAACAAAGACCAGCCGAAGTATTGACAGAATGTTATCAAAGAAAAATATACCGTATTACTTCACGTTATAACCTAAAGTTCGGTGGCAGGAAATAGTAGAGAACTAGTGAACAAACCAGAGAATTGGGCCTCGTTCACATAGTAACCATCACCCTAGTTAGAAAGAGACACAATTATCTGGCAGTCTTCCCCCGCAATGAAAGCATTCGAAACACAGTGCGCGGTCCACTTTCTAATAAGTTCATGTCATGGCTTACAATTTGATTCTCCATACATACACACTATTGTTTATAGTGTAGATGAATTTTAGGAAGGGCTCCTGTATCTCAGTGTCAAAGCTCTCACAAAAGACAGTTCTTTCATATTCAGGAGCAAAAGTAAAAAAGTGTTTTTGGAACATCTGAATTATTACGCTCTCATAGTTAAAATTATGCGGTTTATGCTCAAAGGTTACAGGCACGACATGTTTGTAAATCAGATTTGCATTAATTGTATCTGCTGTGGTGAAAATAAAATATAATCATGTATTTGTATTTCTGTGTTTCTGTTCTCGAATATGGTGCACCGTTGCACAGGGACCAGGAGCTTGATATTTTAGAACATTTTGCTGATATTAGAACGGATACTATGCTAAGAATTAGGGCATGCCTATTCAAATTGTAAATTCAAAATCCTTTAGTGTTTAAGTCGCACAAACAAACAGATAAACAGGCAAACAAATAAACAGACAAAATTTGTAAAAATGGTCTCAATGCATTCCATTGCATATCCATTAATATTTTTGCATATATCTTCCATGTGCATCCAAGCCAAGTGTACAGCTTTATTATATGTATAGAATATACTTATAAAGCAACTACCCATCTCTCTGGTTTACAAGTTACATTCAGTTTAAGCTTCACAAACAAAACTCTCATAGTGTAACACAATGTTTAGGTATGTGATTTAAGTAGCTGGTAAAGTATAGTATACTATTAATTTTTTAATTAAATGGTACTATTTTTAATAAACTGTATCTATAACTTTATAGAAATTATATTTTTATAGTTATTATGAAGTGTTATGTTGTTCTTCTCTACAGCGAGAATACATTCCTACAAAGCCGTGGTCACAGATTATTTAATAGTTACTACAACCGTGGTAGAGTAAAGTATTCGACTTTAAGTGGGCTTTATCTCTAATTTCAAAATTGTGACGTCAAACTTGTTGATGATTCTGTCAATGTCTAGATTAAATTGTATAAGAGCTTAACTTTGTACGGTTATGACTCGTCCAAGGGTTATGAATATTTTGTGATTTCAAGGGTTGTTGGGTTGGGTTCATTTTGTGGTTTAGAAAAACCAAAAATTCCTATATTGAATAAATAATTTTGACTTACGACTTAAATAAGTAATTTTACATAATTGCACGTTGCGGTTGTTATCAATTAAAGTGATATCACATTATGTGTATTTTAAATTAGGTTGTCTTAAACAACTTCAATTATGATATACGAGTAAAATAGTGTCTGGTGCCCAAACGCAAAACCACTTTCAATATAAAATTTTGAAATTTGAATAATTTTTGTCGAGTAGGTACCAATTTTGATATTTCGGTTTTTCTTTAAGATTATCTACGTATTTTATTACATAATTATTCTATGCTATCCGAAGGTGAATAAATTATTATGCCACTGTGGTTATAAAACATAATAGATTTATGTTTTGCTCAGACCTTTTCAGAAATAGGTACGTATGTTTAAGGGGATATAATTCGGAGCGCGCTCCATACAAACGTACTATGGTGATATTTTCAATACTAACCAATTAAACTCAATGAAATTTTGCTGAAACAATCTTGAAACAAATAGCTATGCTTGTATAGAGTCAGATTTTCGTTAAAATGTATAGTTTTAAAGTTAAAGTGCCTCAAAGATTTCCATACAAATCTTAAATTAATCCTAGCATTGAAACTGTATATTTTAACGAAAATCTGACCCCATACAAGCATAGCTATTTGTTTCAAGATTGTTTCAGCAAAATTTCATTGAGTTTAATTGGTTAGTATTGAAAATATCACCATAGTACGTTTGTATGGAGCGCGCTCCGAATTATATCCTCTTAAGAAAGCCCAGAATAGGCGTATCCAGTATGGCCAGCATGCCATGCACCGTAAAGCGAGAAAACAGTCATGCGCGCTCGCAAACGCAAAGTAATAAAGACATGTCTCAGTTTTTGTCGTTTTATCAGGGGTGGTATGTTAGGCCCACTGGTAGGAGATGGAGATAAAAGCCACTAAAATTCATTAGAGACTTTGTTATAAAGTTTTGTTAGAAAATTTAATAAGTACAGTAACTTATTAAAGTTCGGCCGTTCAAAGAATGCGTTTGACACTTACCATAAAATTGTAAAAAACTGAATGAAAACTATAAATGCCGATCATTATTTAGTAGCTTTTTGAACTTAAAAGGGCAGCTAGTGCCCTGTGTACTAGAGTGAGCACAGGTAAACAATATTTTCATTTTACAATTTTATGGTAACTGTCAAACGCAATCTTTCAGCGGCCGGACTTTAGTAGCTAGTTCGAAGCTCGTCAAATAGACGCCCAGTCGCTAACGCATTATTTACGCTAGGGTTTTCAAAGATATTTTCCGTTGACGGCAGACGTCCGCATCCGATAATGTTAACTCTTCAATAAGCACTGATTGAAAAAATAGACTACAAGCTGCCTTCAATGTTCCTTTAGTATTTAACGAATTTATCTTCCTTATTTATTTTTAAACACTTGTTAAAATAGATTAACAAAACTGTACTTTCTATTTGTTAGATTTGTTAAATAAAACCAGTCAAGTGCGAGTCGGGCTACTCGAGGCCGAGGCCGCGGAGTATTCACTTACAAAAAAGTGTTATTTTCTCAGGGACCTTTAGCGCGAGACCGACTCACACTTGGCCGATTTTTATTACTTGTTATACTGCAGAGTTTGCTCTATAATCATACCAAGTTTGAAGCCTGTATGTATTACTGTTTTTACGGTAGAGCGAAAAGAAATAACGCTGATAAAAATTTGTTTCTTGTATGAGGAACCCCGTTAATTATTAATTTTTTGATAATTTTATTATTTGTTAGAAAACTCGCCGCATCCGCAACTGTCCTAGCTATTACGGTTAAAAAGTTACAGCCCTAAATAGGTAGTACGGACGGACGGACAGACAACGTAGGCTTAGTAATAGGGTTCCGTTTTCACCTTTTGGGTACGGAACCCTAAAAAGCATAAAAGAAATGAAACGACGAGCAAAGATTTTAAAATATCGTAGGCAATACAAACACTACGGCGTAGCTGCGTAGACACGTAGCACTCGTAGCGCAATCCGTAACGAGCTAAACGGATTTTTTGACAAAATCTTTCCAAGCCCAGTCTTTGACTGATTTGACTAAACTGGTCAAACGAATACATGAAATTGCTAGAAGTTTCAACGTTTTCAACTTTGAGAGACGTAGGAGGAAATCTTAATGGTTGGTAAAGCTTCACTTAACCAATATATACATTTATTTTTATTAATCCATGACTTTAAAGAACATTCAAGCGGGTCCATTAAGATGAAAGAAATCGTTGACATCAAAGGCGCGGTATGTAGTAGAAAGTCGGCAAAGTTTGTCACTTAGCATAACATGCGTATAAGTTCAAAATTAAGTTACGAAGCTGTTGGGGTGGGACGGCAACAAAATCATAATGTCATTTGTCAAGTGTCGTTGTATATACGAGAATACGACATAATGAAACGCTCGTTTATATGAACTATAGATATACAGGGTGTACAGGATGCTTTAGACCAAATATTTTTACAAATCTGAACAACTTTCCAACATCGAAATCGCAAATGAAATTGTTGTTGTTCCATAGAAAACGTCAATGGCTAATCAACCCAGATGAGACAGCGTATCAATTTTTGCTATTTCAATGTTGTTCTCACAGTAAAAATGGTTCAGTTTAGTGGTCTAAAGTAACCTCTTCAATTTGTAACGCATTTAAGGTAACACCCTGCATATCAACGTTCTTCACCTTTACTCGTATTAGCCATTAATAGCATTAAACTATTTTGATGACAGAAATTCTAGCGCAGAGTTTAGGAACTGCAAGGAATGTGGGTGTCATTAATATTTCATGAATGTAGCGTAGAATGTACTCGTATCTCATCCGAATTTTCCTAAATCCAACACAATAACGCATAGTTGTGCAACATTTAGAGGAACTGGCGTTTTATAGTGCAGCCACATGTTACGTACGAGATATAAATTCTACGGTTTTTGCAAATCATATTTTTGTGGCTTAATTTCTACTGCTGCGAAAATGTAGACAGATTTTTCATGTATTAAAATATTTCTAAATTTCGTTTGTCAAGTTTTAAAAGCATTTCGTTTAGTAAAATAAGCCAATATCCATTTTGATCCAAAATGTGAAAGTGCAGGCCAAAATCAAAAAGCTATATTCTGTTAGAACTTGTCCGTCTCAGCATTTATTATTATAGCACCAAAGCTGTAGGACCTACTTGCCTTGATTTTATTTGGGTTTGAAAAATCCGCCTTTTCATAAATTTTCGATGAAATTAGCTAAGACTATATTTTCTTAGAACTCCTTCCTTCCTTCCCAGCATTTATTAGTATGGCTCCAAAGCGTTAGGACCATTATCCTTAAGAGTATTTAAGCCTTTGACTATTTATATGTGGACTGGTTACGCGTGTAATTCTACTAACAAACATTTCTGCCACTTTTTGCGGGGGGCGAGGTAACATGAAATCTGCAATTTTGGATTTTATTCTCCATAACTTTAGATACTAATTTTGAACGTTCAAAATCATGAAAAGTAGTCTCGTGTGAACCCCAAACGTTCTAAGTTCGAAGTTATTATTTCGCAATTATAGGTTGTCTCGTTTAATGATAAGGTGTAAAATTGAATGTAAATGCACAAGATCAATTGTACTTATACCGTGGCAGAGGGGAAATGCTACCGCAAGGCTAGTCCTTATATTAATTAGTCAAAGATTTATGTTTAAGTAATCTGCCTTTTCGTACATTTGTGATATAATAAAACTTACAGCTTTCATCTCATGCGTAATGTCTAATAGAATATAGCATTCGTTTTTGTTGGCCAGCACTTCCACATTTGGACCAAAATGTATGAAACGTGGATGATGTCCTTTCTATAGGGGCCTTCTTTATAATTATGCTGACACTCTTTTAAGGGGATGATCAGACCATCAAACTGAACAACTTTCTCTATGGGACCAAAATCGATATCGCGAAAAAATACAGCTGTCTCATACATTTGACTCAAGGCAGTTATGTATGGCAAAGCAGTTTTTTTTTCGCGATTTGATACTGGTGCCTTAGAGAAAGTTTTTCAGTTTGACGGTCTGATCATCCCCTTGAAAAAGTGTCAGCATATTAAGAAGGACCCTATATATTTGAATATTTAAAATTCGGATTCGTTATACCTACGAGTGTTCAGCACAAAAGTTATAATTATTTATATAATTCGTATTTCATCATTCGAAGCATCCACAAATTAGTTGAGAACATCTCCGAGAAGCTAATTAATATAAACAAATGCAATAACAAAGTTTGGAGATGTTTTAATCACATTAAAGTGCGAACAGTCATTCGTAAAGTTTCTCAGCGCAAATTCTTCTCCTTTTATCCTTAACGTATGATTAATGCCTTCTTATGACAGTCGCGAGAACTTCAAACTGGTGCTTAAGCAATGTTTCCCGTCTAGAATGAAATGGAATAAACAAGTTGTCTCTAACTTGCTGAAATAAGAATTTTATAGCTCTTAAAGAAAAACACATTCGACCCGATTCTACGTGTTTACTCTATCTATATATATCGTTGTGTAGATTTATCGTTGATAAAAAATAGCATGTTACCTTTATTCAATGGCCCCAGGTGCGTATTTCAGAAAGTGTGAGCATCAATTTAACGCTTTACTGCCTGCCAAGTGTTAGTTTACCTTTTCTAGCTCTTTTTACAAAGAACTCACCATGTTAGGTAGATAACTTAGGTACATATAGTATCCATATCACTTCTTTGTGGAACTTACATATCGGGTTTCGCATGAGTAATAATCGAAGGTATTACGGAGCCGACAAATGTTTGTCCTATAAAAGTCAGCGATAAAAACTTTTACTCGTCGGAGAACCTTTACTTTATCGGAATGAATTATAGCCGAAATCTTAATCCTGAAGAATCTCTACACATAAAATCAAAGATTTGTAAGAGATTTATACTAGCTATTGTTAAAGGTCATTTATACGAGCGTAAAATATCATCTCAACACAATTTAAAAAAAATCCTCCATCATATCAGGATAAACAACAACTACATCAGTAAATAAAGCCTTAGAAACATATCGCCCACTGAAAACACAAATAGAAGCAGGCGACGATAAAACAGATATTGAACGCAGCACCGATGCTGTATTTCAATCATATCCATTATATCAAATCCAATTGTTCAACGATCATCAGATGCGAACAGGTGAGCTCAATATCCAATCATGGTCCTTCATAAGCGTGTCCGTTTCGAGGTGCAGATTCCATATCACCGTCTGTCATTTGTTCGAAAGCTCTTAAATGGAGGGTCAGAGTGTACGGCGGACAATGATCGTCTACGTCACGTCACGTCACGGCGAATTAGTGAGACAATCACTCAGTGTGACGCCACGGACGGATGGCGGCCGGACCTCCCCACGGACGCAATTAATGGAGAACTACACTCCACACGAGAGATCTTGAGCTCAAGTTGACCCCAATATGTTTGTGAATATCTTGATGTAATTAACCTATTGATAACATAATGATTTGTATACACGGTGTAAGATACAACCCTCCATAGACTGAAACGGTGAACACAGACCATCAAACTAAACAACTTTCACTATGGAACCTACCTAAGGAAACGCGAAAAAAAATCAGCTGTACATTATACAACGTGTTAATGAGCGCAAAACCTCATACACCCCAACTGATTTATAACAAAATAATTAGAATGAATCAAAAATTTCATTATTTTGATAGTTAAAATTTAGAGTTATTCGCATTTTAAGTTTTGACGCAAAAATGATTTGTTATCGTTTCAACAATGAATGAAAGCACTAACGTGCTCATGGATACATTTTAAGAATCTTGTTTTGGTAGTAAGTAGGGTAAGAGTGCCCGTGCGGTGAGATGAGATCGAGTTCAGTATACTTTAAATTTTACATACAAATTATTTAATATGTTGAAAAAAAATCCTATGTTGAAACCATGATAATTCGATTCTGCTCTCTATTCTAAACAAACTACTTTCCAGTTTTGCGTTAATTAATTAACACGTTGTATATAGCTATACATTCGAGTCGTGGGGGTATAACAGTTTTGGTAGTGTTAAGGTCTAAGCTCACCGTTTCAGCCTGCGGGGGGCTGTCGCTTACACCCTGTATTATTGGCATAATATGTAACTTTGGTGAGTCAGTATTATATGATTTGGTTTTTTGATTTGATATGATAGTGAACCTTATTATAATTACGAAGTAAAGTATACTTCTAAAGAAAGAAGAAGTAAGTTTGTCGAAGTATTTATTAAGTATAATTGATTGATTGAATTACAATTTTAGATGATGGTAGTAGTAACAAAGATGCTCACGACTATATGCTCTGAGGGAGTAGTCAGATATATTTTGAAAACTCAGAACTAGCACGTTTCACTAGTATTACCAAAACAAGTGTGTTTAGAATTGTTTTAGAAAATTATAAAATTTTATTAAAAGAAATTGCGTTGCGTTTGAAGAATCATACGCTTAGTTTAACAAATTCGTATAAACCAATTGTAAAGCTCGTAATCAAGGATAATGAGGGATTGGAAGTCATCCATAAAACATTTTATTGTTTGAAGAACGATTATTAAAAGCCCAAAAAAGCGAGGACGTTCTATTTTTCATTTGGAAGCTTTTAACGAGCGACGATTTAACACATAAGTGGATTGGGAGAGGAAGTAATTTATCAGGCATTATAGGAGTTTCCCTAATATATTCCGTTGTTGGCGGCATTGACGCGGTTTTATCATCCATTAGCAGCAGCTAGCCTCGCGCCGAGTACCACCGAGCTCCGAGCTTCGCTGCACATAATCGCGCGAGTTAAAGATGAAGCCAGCAAAAGATGTCTTCAATTAGAGCGCGTTATTAATGTCTTGGGTTCAGAATTAATTAGAGAGTCGCACACGCCCAATAGTGTGAGACCGCTCGCCCGCTCTCTGCGCTGATTTATAGCATTCATTTGAAGACATTTTCTGATCAGATAACTTCGCCATTTAAGCCAATGTTACAGTTATGAATCTGTTATCATTATTTATTCGTTGCCTTTCGTAAAACTATTAGTAAAGTAACAAATAGAAGTTGATATTACCCATCTGTCAAATTTTAATTCAAGCTCTACCTATTGACGGTGATTGAGAGCGGGCATTAGTTATCTTTGTAATTAGACGCTGTAAATTTTCTGAAATTTTCATTTCACGTTCGAATCATTTTGAAAATTTAAACTTATTTTCGGAAAAACACAAACATACATTGATCTTTATGCACTTCATTTTTCTTGTCTGTATTAACTCTCAAGGTTTTCCCGTTTGCGGATATTCCTTTATCTTGAATTCTATCGACGTCACGTTTACTGTCGCATCCGGAGGGAGCCTCATTTGACAAAGTATGTACTATAATCGCAAAAGATGATATTTCAATGAATTATAATATTGATACATGAGCCACCCTTGGTGACATAAATTGAGGATGAACCATTCCATGTAAGCGTGTCGCATGAATTCAGCATAAGGTACATAAATTCTTGAGTCTGAGAAATTAATGTCCTGCACAAATGTACTATCTGTTTCAGGGCCGGGCGGCCAGCTCCTATGCGCAGAATGGGAAAACAATACCAAGACTATTAAGGAAATACATAAATATACGGTAAGGCCCACGGGTGTGAATACATTAAATGGGTTGATAGTGTGAGATGACTTTTATCCTAAAGATCTCTCGGTTTATACTAAGCGTAGGCAATTAATCGGGAAGCGAACGCAATCCTCATTCGTTAGCGTAATGACCGTGGTCTTACGATCGCGAAGGATCTGTTTCGATAGACACTGGCACTTACTGCCAGACCTCCTGCTAAATGACGCGCTGCATTGTTTCACCCCGGAAAAACAGATTACTAATTTAGCCAACGGACATCTGCTCCTCGCCGATAATTAACACCGATTTATGTCATTTCAAACTCAACTGAAACATAAACCGCTTTAAAGCTAAAATTAAATTAATCTACATAATATAGTAGACGCAAAGCATGTTGGGAGAACTAACTTGAGAACAATTTAACAGTTAACAAGTTCACAGATAAACGTCGCTAAAATTGTTCTCGTGATTAATTACGACAAAGATTTAGGACGGTTGAGTTGAAAGTCTTGAGAGCATCAACGAATACCGCATAGCTCATTAAAAACAGTTTTGTACTTGCCGCCGACGCCGCTTCCATTCCATACTTCATCAGAGTAAACCTCCAGATTTATCTGAGGTTTATTCTCGCAGAAAGGTCAAATGTAGAACGAATTTTCTGCAATATTTGCAACAGTTGCAATGGACATTTCTAATTTGTCATGAATACTGCAGTGAATTTAAAAACTGGAGCGGATGCTGCAGTTGTAGGTAGGTTCAATTTCCATCGCTTGCAAGTTACGTTTAATTTTCTGGAGGAAGTGAAAAGGAGGCAGTTTACGAGCGAGATTGAATCGGGTCTGCGGCGACATCTGGTGGAGACGCTCGGAGATTTTAATAGCAATAAGAAAATATCTGGACTGGAGACAGTCAACAGCGCCGGCGGCATCGGCTAGCAGCGCGAGTGAGAGCGCGAGCACATGACATAATCCCTGCCAGGCTCGATACAATTTCAACACACTTTTGTTTCCATCCGATTGTTCTATTTCTACTGTTGTCGACGACGAGAATGCGCATATTTTTTACTGGAGGTAAAAACAATGAAGAAACTGGTAAAACGAGATAAAATAATGGAACACTGAAATTCGTTTTGGCAGAAGGAGTGCTCTTGAATGTTCCTTACGGAATCTAATCTTCTATCTACGGTAGATAAGACTTTTCAGTAGTAGTACCTACTTATAAACACTCCTTCAAAAGGAGATCTTTTTAATTGATACTTCATAAATAAAATGAAATTTTTATACAGCTCCAACATCGTTCAAGAGCTATTGTTCTTAAATTTGTAATCCTTTACGTTTAATAAATAATCAAGCGAAAATATATCGGTCTGAAGTCTGAACTGAAATTAATAACTTAAGCTCATTACACGAACAGAATAAAATTTACGCTTAAATTTTATTTACTCATTCTTTGTTGTTTTTCAACATATTAATTCATCAAAGGATTTTTGTACCCTCCGCTTCTATAAACATATTTCTGAAACTCATTTGCTGTGTGTTAAATTATAACATTGAAGTAAAACTATTTTGTGTTGATGAAAGTCTTGCACTAAATGTATAGCATACTATAGATTATTAGTTTAGTAATTGATTTTGGTTATTAAATCTGATTTTAAGCGCTAGTAAGGTAGTAGGTATGTAACATTTATCATAGAACTCAATAAAATCCAAGCATTTAACAAAAAAAACGAAAGAAAAATCTGTTATTGTAGTAGTTTTAGAGCCACATTTTTGTTTCTTTAGTTTCATTATGTGAAATTCAGGACGGGATTAAAACCAAGCGATTTTTTTTTCGGAACTTGTAATATAGGTAATCAGTTTTATGGAGATGAATCAAATGAGCCAAATCACGAGGTGGCTGTAGAAGTTCCTTAGATTAGACCACTTTCCGTTTCCATTATCGGATTATCTATGTCACTATAATATTATATTGCCATCGGAACTGAACTTTATATACAACATTTTAACTCCAACGGTCAACAGGAAATGGATGACATTTTGTTGAAAAGAATTAAAATTGTTACTTATAGTAACAATAGGTATTAAGTTGTAAAACTAATAAAATTAAGGAAAATATCTTCCGAATGTACGGGCTTCCTGCACCGCTAAACAAAATCTATTTCAATATTGAATAGCGTTTGGTGAAAACAAACGACTGGACATAAACGATCCCAGAAGATTTACGATGTAGTAGAAAGCATTTTATTATACTTTCAATTTCGCCGGTGCGTTTGAAAATGGTCCTCGGGGTAAAGTAAAATGGTACACGGCATCTCGAGGGAGGTAGGGGTAGCTCCAGTTACCCGAAAGCTCTTTCATCATTGCTGATAGCCGAACGCGAAAGACGCATTTACGGTAGGTATTAAAGTTAATTATATTAGCGACTTTGTGAGAATTAGTAACGGTAACGCTATTATGAGTCTGTATAGGACGGTTGGGTGTTTATTAAGGCCCGGGTGCTAAGTGTAGCATTACTGCGGAGCTCCGGTGAACGATTTCGCATATAATGTATCGTAGCAACTGTGCGAACTCATCGATCAAACGCTGACGCGACCTATACCCAAATGAAAAACATGATACGTGAAAAATAACATCTTTTGCGAGTAAATACTTATGTTACTTGTCTGATATAATTCTTGTAAACAAAAATACTGTTCCCGTACCACATTCTGACATTCAAACAGCTGCTCTCAGGAGAACCATCTCTGTTTTAAAAGCTGCTCCATGTAGACAAAATAACAAATAAAATTCAAAAATGAAATGTTTTACACAATGTTATTATATAATTTTAATAACACCTTAAATGAAATTTCATATTCAGAGGGTAAATTGGATTTCACATTTTATTTATCTTTTCGGGGTTAATCCGGTAAGGTATATTGTCCCCTTGACATGTTTAAAACGGTAAAGCCGCTTACGCGGCCCATGTTCATAATCTGTAGGAAAAGCTCAATAAAGTTCCCTCACCTCAACGAGAGTAGCAGTCACGTGTACAGTTTCTTGATAAAACTTCAGGCAAACTCTAAAAGTGAATACCGAGCAGAACAGCGCCTTTTTTTAAAGGTTCCGTAGTAAAACAAGGAACCCTTATTCTTTCGTCCATTCAGTCAGTCTGTATTGCTCGGCTCAAAAATTTAATAAACTAAATCACGCTATTGATTGCTTTTGAAGATTCATTATGTTATTTAAGCTATGCCAGGATAAGCTGGTATTAAAAAAAGAAAACCAATTAATTAATTTCTATAACAACATAAAGAAACAAACAAAGGATCGTATCAAACAAAACATTGAATAGTGATTCATAAAAAAACAATGCACACAAAATGGTAAAATTTGAAATGAAATGAAAATGACTAGATATTCTATAAAAACGTTTACGTTATTGTGTACCGGGGGAAAATAAAACAACGTATAATGGCATTGTTTTTGGTAGCAATTGAAAATTGTAGATACAAAAGATTATAATGGATTATATTTTACATTTTTTCTTTGTTATTATAAGCACTTATATGTTTGAGAACAATATAATAAATAACCGGCCTAGAGCGTGTCGGGCACGCCCCTGACAGGGTTCCGTAGCCACTGTATGAGTAATGGCTGCTTAAAAATTTTTGCACGCACATTGCTCAGAAGAGATTTTTTTTTTTCATTTTTAATTTTCCTTATACTGATTGCGCAGATTGAACAGACATAAAGAACGTAACATTTACTGGTTCACTAACTAACAGAGTTTGGGTACTACTAGCTAATTGTTAATTATGTTACATTTAAAAAATCTCTATCGTATGCTATGCTACAAACATTTATTGGCATCAGAAAACATACAAAAATGTATACAGAGTTATAACATTATTGAGGAAAATAAAGCAATTTATTGTGGTCGTGGTTGCGAGTGCCAACAAATAAAACGAATTGCGATGTTGCTATTTTAATTTACTTTAAATTTAATTAATAAATTTTATTTTATGGGTATATAATATGAATATTTAGTATTAAGCTGTACATAACATGTCTTGTACCCACTGTCCATTATAAGTGGCGACGGGCTCATTCCCCGTCACACTGGATAGAGTTTCGGTACTACTGGTGAAACGTGGATGTTCTGAGGTTTCAGATTATCTCTGACTATCCCCTCGGGGAATATAGTCGTGAGCATATGCTATGCTATGCTATATTTAGTATTAACAGGAAAATAATTCGAACGTCCCGGATACAAACGACACAAAACTATTATCAAAATGTAGGTATTTGGCCTAACTTAACTCATTATTGTAAGTACATCAAAAGTGAGCTTCAACTTTGTTCATTGTAGTACCTATTAAGTGTCAAACTCCCAAGGGTTCTTGAGCGAGATTGCCTATTTTCAATCTAATTGAGATGTCAGATTTCAAGCTATCTTTAGTTCATGGCTATGTATAAATGCTAAAGGCTTTTATTATAGGAACTGAACAACATCGGGTATATAACCGAAGCGAGATTTGAATCCAGTTCATAGTTCTTAATGGTAATTATCATATCAAGTGAATCGTATCTATATAACAAGGAAACAGTAAACTTTACGTGTCCGTTATTTCGTTTTAATCTATCTACTTATCAGAAAACAGTAGGTGAACTTTATATGTCTCATTTTTATTTTTAGGGTTCCGTACCCAAAGGGTGAAAACGGGACCCTATTACTAAGCCTACGTTGACCATCCGTCCGTCCGTCCGTCGTGGTGTGATTATAGAGCAAACTCTACGGTATAACAACAAATAATAAAAATCGCCCAGTGTATGTCGGTCTCTCGCTAAAGGTCCGGAAGAAAACAAAACTTTTTTGTAAGTTAATAAGTTGCGTACCTATACTTATGTATTGTGGTACGCAACCTATTTTATCCCACTACTGAGACAAAGATTATATCCACATCTCTGTATCCAATGCGATATCCCTCCATTCATTGCAAAAGACATCAATCTCATCGCGCCACCTTTTCGGGGGTCTGCCTTGACTCTGGCAGGAAACTTGGCGGAAAATGTAGGCAATAGCGTATTCCTGTCTCGCTCGCACTCACTCAGTATCGCACATGCTTACCTATTCTTGTAAATTTTTCCCATTTATTTGCATGAAATGACTAAGGTGTGGTTCTAGATACGGTCAGAGTTTTTCACTTATTTGCAAAATAATTAATTGAATTGAAGAACGATAAGTTACTTTTAACTGATAACGCAGTGAGACAATTTTGTCTGTGCATCTCGTAGAAACTTCTGACACGATGGAGTTTTTGGAAAAGCATACCTAGAGCTTAAACTTGGAATAACATTTAATTTTTAATCTCACTCATTCTGAACCAAAAAATAAGATTAAGTTTTCAAAAATCCGTCATCGTCGCATAACGAAGACGAAACACAATTTAATTTGTTTTTTCGAAATAATTCTACCTGTTCTACAGATAATATTATTGAACAAATCATATTATCTAACTAACCAAACCCAAAACTACCGCCGTAAATACAACAGGCCTTTATTTTAATAACTTCATATTTCGGATGTCTTCATGGGTCTGTAGGATGATTGACAAGGACAGATGCTGAAGAAGACATTTAAATTGAGAAAGCCAATTATTTCAATGACAGAGATGAAACTAAAAATACAATATGTAACTACTTGGTACCCTTTTCAAATGGCTATGACAATGTAGGTAATAGTAAACTATTGGATATCGTAGCTTATAGGTACGATAGGGCAAAAACTATGAAATTGGGGTTCGGTTTATTCAAACTTTTAATTCTTGTAAAATTGAATATATTATACAGGGTCCAACTTAAAATGCTGACACTTTTAAGGGGATGATCAGACCGTCAAACTGAACAACTTTCACTATTGGACCAACATCAAAATCGCGAAAAAAAAATCTGCTGTCCCATACATTTGGCTAAAGTAGGTTTGCAGTTTTGTATGGAGCAGTTGATTTTTTTTCGCGATTTCGATGTTGGTCCCATAGAGAAAGTTGTTCAGTTTGATGGTCTCATCACGCCCTTAAAAGAGTGTCAGCATATTAAGAAGAACCCTGTATATATTTTTGAATTATGAGTTATCATATCATGCAGCTATGCAGATAGCCACAATCGATCATTGCATAACGTGAAAATCCGCAGAAACTAATTCAATACCTATTTAATTTGTTCTTTTCAGAACAGACGTTTTTTAGCGTAATGGCTTGGTAAAATCAAAACTGCAGATGGCTTAAATAACGCAATTTAAACACATGTCCATGCCAACTGGAAAATAATTATCTACTACCCTGCAAAAGTAGCATACTAACTATGATTCCAGAATGCTAAGAAAGTTTGGTGTTAATTTGTATGTAAATAAGGTGTGCAAGGAAAGAGCGTGTGACGAAACCTAAATTCGTGTGGCGAACTGGGCAGTCAGCGACGATACTACAGTTGCTGACTGGCTAATCTTTCTACTACTGCACGAGTGTTTGTTGTGCGATTTAGCTTATGCTGATAAGAAAGAAGGTCTAAAACTTACATTCGTCGTGATCTTTAGCGGTGACGGTGAGTACAGTGTGCTGGATATCCTCATTCTCGTCCACCTCCGCCTCGTACAGCTCCTTGTCGAAATACGGCGGGTTGTCATTTTTATCCGCGATGCCGATGCGGATGAACTTCGTCACTGCAAAAAAAAAGAACATTTTTATCCAAATATTTCGCATGTAATTCGTACAGCATTACAGAGTAGTACGAATTTTTCTGAAGCATCCAAATATGTCAACATATTTTTAGACTGTTCATGTAAAACTAACAAACTGCGTTGTCGAGTCGTGGAACATTTGTATCCATTACAGCAGTGTTAATGAAAATACGCCAGCTGGTCCTTTTGATGACAACTTTCACCCAAACAGTTGGTGAGTTTTAATTAACACTGCAAGTTATGTATAACACGTGTTACGTTACGCGCTCCGCTGCTATTTTCGAAGAATATAATACGAAGCAAATTTCAAAGAAATCAAATTCTATTACCTTTTCTCAAAAAGGCAATATTTCTAGCAATTTACTTTTACTATTATCACGCTCAACTAACCCCGCTATAGTGGCAAACGTAAAGCAATTTTATGGAAATCGCAAAAGGAGAGCGACAAACATTTCAAGACCTTTTTTTTGGCTATACATCTACCTAGTAGTGCCCGCTTCAAAACTGTATATTTTTTATCTCAAAACTAATAGAAATATGCGAAGAAAATACAAACAAACTGGAAATTTTACAAGAATGAGTGTATTACATAAACCCGACAGGTTTATTGGATGAACGCTTCGTTTGCCGCAAATTTTTCTACGTTTGCTACGAAAATTGCATACGAGTGGTTATTATAGGATTGTGCACACGGCGACATATCAAGCTATACAAAACCAACATAAGCTGGCCGCCCAACCTTATACGTTACGTTACGCGACCTACGGTACGCGCGGCCAGCTTATGTTGGTTTTGTATGGTTGATGACTCGCCGTGTATACTCTTTAGTGATTTCTAATTCGGAGATTATCCTAAATGAGTAATAATCACAATTATTGAGACGAATGGAAGGTACAAAAAATAAATCTAGACGGATATTGCTTTCGTTTGAGGCATACTCTAACAATGACAAATTACGGGCAAAATGTCCGACGACTTTATTAGCAAACATACAAAAGCTTTCAGATTTGGCTTCGTAAATTGAACCATTTGCCTTGGAGTTAAGGTTGACGATAGCCACGGATATCTTTGAAACAACGACATTTCGGGACACGCGCGTTACGTAATATCGGACTTAGCTTACTTTAGCTTCTATAACGAGTTGGCGAAACAGGTCAGAGAAACACTAAACTAATACAAAATTATCATGAGAAATAATTAAGTGAAACCAACTTCAAATATTGGATAAAACCACAACTGTACGAAAGTTCGTTTACGGGTGTAAAACTTTAGTTTCATTTATTTATAGCATATTAGTTGCTTCAAATTTCAGTCTACAAAACACCTATCCTCAAAACGATTTCATGCTCAATGTTTCAAAAGCTCACTTTCGTCTATTGCAAAAAACTTTTTCGTTCTTTGTTTGTCGGAAGTTGGAAAGTTTAGCCGAATTGGACCCATAAAAACTAATCAGCGTGGTTGAGAGGGGGCTAACGACGACTCGCGGCTCGGCTTTTGACAAACACGCGAGGGGTGGCTTTTCCGGGTCTTTTTACAGAACTGTGTCAACACAACGCTCGTAAAAAATAATGTTAACGTCTTAAAGTTAAAAATTAATTAAAATTACCAATAAGACCACGTTTTCTCTTTTCCAAACATTTCTTAAATTAATCTTCTAATTACGAAAGCTATAGCAGTAATCGTTTGTAAGTACTTGGATTAAACTCTTACAATATAAATGCAAATATAGCTGTCCTACGTACGTAGCTATTCCGCTGATTAATCATCCCGATATTAGTATTCTCCTTGAACAGTAATCAAATACAACACCCCAAACCCATAACAACCTTCCCTACTAAGCGGGCTCTGCATGATTTTCAGAGATATTAGGCAATCCGTAATTCCATATTCAATGATAATCCACGTATAGGACGTGAGTAGTATGTTAAAAAGTTCTACAGGTTCTAATTTATTCGCTGTGAACCTATGAGCGCAAACGTTACATGATACCTTATAACTTCACAACATATTCGGACGAGTATTTGTAAAGAAATTCTGTATCACGGAGTTCAAAGAGAAGGTGGTACGTGACTGCTTATCGATGGAAACTAGATGAAATATTCAACTACATGCAACGTTGGCTAGTTCCGATAAGTTCTCGATGAGAGTGAGATTCTTCGCACCTTGTAGCCGTTTTCGGGAAATCCATCAGAATCCCCCCTCACCGTAACATAGACGATCGTCTTATCAGGACCCTGGAACGACTTCAGAAGATAAATGGGAATTGTTCTCTTTCACCGAATGCGATTGAAAAGCTAAAACTGAAAGCCAAAAATCACCACCGATTCCAAGTTAGATTTATTCACGATTTTCGCACTATAACTTTATGGAGAGCGAATGATAAAATATTCGTTTCCACAGATTTTTTTGGAGAAGCGTGTGCAATCAATCTGGTATTCTTTGATCAAAGTGCGTTGGAACCATTCATTAATCAACGATTTCAATTTCAGTTATTAGTAGGTATGCGGTGGAGTTTTTTGTGCGGTTCCGGAATGTTCCAACGCTTTGCTTTTTGCGTTAAACGGTCTGTATCGTAATGGTGGCGGAAACAATAAAATACGGGCGGTTATAGATTTTCAATTTCGCTCGCGACATAAAACTACAGCGAACAAGTGTGTTAAAAGCATTTATCAATTTATGTATTTACGTTATTCACTCCTACTTCTCTGGTTATATTCTTTATCAAACGATAAACGAATGATATGGATTTAGTGTAAGTGCATATACCTACTTATATCCTCAAGCCGGTATCCCTTTCAAACCGAACAAACAAAACGTTTTAAAAAGTGCCTACCAAAGTACCTTCCTCATTTGCCCTTCCATAATGTCATCATGATCCTATCCTTCCAGCCTGCCGATCACGTTTCAAGTGAGCGTGCACATTTTGAGTTAACTATGGAAGGGTAGAGCGCTGTCACCGCCGCTGCTTGGTCTCTGACTTTCCAACGTGTTCCATGCTTTACAACTTCCGAAAACAGGTCAGCGAAGTTTTAATGGCCGAGTGTAAAATTTCGTAATTGGATTGACTTAAGGACGTTCGGTGATTTTGACGCTCACATAAACTCATCACCCGACACAATTTTGTTCGTGAAATTCATTCTTTTACAAATAACCGAGCTCTGCAAAGTAAGGATAAAATATGTATCAATTAAGGTTTTAATTTCTAGGAATTTGTATTAAAACTAGTAGAATATTGATCTAACGTGGGCGAGACAGAAAAGAAAAACATGATCAAATTAAATATCTTATCCGACATTGAAAAGTAGGCAAGTGCATAAAAAGATGTATTAATGAGGATGAACCGAAATATTTGAGTCAGAATCATAGCGTATCGCGACCAATGGTATCTGCCTACCCCCTTGAGATGATGGCATGAACATATCTTAAAAGTATTTTGACATAGGGAATCGATAAACAACAAAACGCGTGATGATTTCCCTGAGGACTGCGGTAGTGTTCATGATCCCTGCGGTCATTTCCGACGCGTAACAGGACACTTCAGATACGGTCCCTACAGGGGCCTGAAGCGGCCGCGGGTACTATCTCGATTGTCTGGCGCAAAGGTAAATCGACCAACAAGACAAGGCAAATTTACGAGGGTTGTGTTTCCACGCTCTAACTGCGATATACGATAAAGCGAAGCCAAAGAAATCCGATTTTCGATTCAGCCTCTTATGTGCAAGATTGAGTGGTTCACGTACAAGGTTGTTACAACGATAGGGAGAGAGACATCGTCAATAAATACTGTTTGGCGAAAGAAAGAAAAACTGTATTGAACAACAAAACATAACGTAATAATTTGACGGACCTAAACTTCAAGCACAAAAACAATTCTAGCCTGTAGAGTGTAGAATCCCACTGCGGGACAGTCTCTCTAAAAAATAATAGCAGTTTTGCATCAAAAACTCGAAGGGAAAAAGAAATTTCCTGACAGGGATATCCTTCACAAGTGGAACGGCGCAATCGAATAATATTCACGAGAAGCGAAGGATATATGACAAATGTTATAGTATTTTTGGGAGAAACGCCGCGGGAGCCTGTGAAATGGGTTGGTTGTAATGATGATATGGATTATTATGGATACATCTGCTGGAAGTAGCGCCACAACCCTTACGCATTATATAGACCTTATTCAACACATGTGCCTTCAGAAATATAGCTAAGAGTAGAATTAATATTAAAATTGCTTTTCCCCGCGACATCGTCTTCATTGTCTTTAACAAAGTGTCTTATGTATGTATCATCATCAGTTTATCAACTATCCACTACAGAGCATAAGCATGCTCGGCGGTCGCGACAGGTCAATCGTGCGCAGTGAGCGGAGGCTGTGGGGAGCGTGTCCCAGTACATGCCAGTACCGACTTACCTGCGCGCGCGGTACCGACTTTGCCGGTGCCCCGTTACGTCCTCCGCACACCGCACCCGCTGAGCGCACCCATACTATTATTATAATATCTCTAACATCGTTACAAACTTTCACATTGATAATATTAGTAGGATTAGCTGTTACCCGCGACTTCGTCTGCGTGTAATTTTAAGGCCGATGTCCTTCCTCAGAGTTAACTCTATACCTTTAATCAAAATCGATTCATCAATTCAGTGGTTTAATCCATGAACATGGAACAGACAAACAGACATATTCGCGCATTTATGATCTTAATATAGAGATAGGATGTAAATTTAATGGAACACTTCCGAATACGTAAATGCGCGCTGCATACAAACGAAGTCTGGTGATATTTTCAATACTAACCAATTAAAGTCAATGAAATTTTTAGAAACAATCTAGAAACTTATCTATATGCTTGTATGAAGTCAGATTTCCGTTAAAATATAAAGTTTTAAAGCTAGGATTAATTTAAGATTTGTATGGACATCTTTGAGGCACTATAACTTTTAACGAAAATATGACTTCATACAAGCATAGAGATTAGTTTCTGTATTGTTTCAGAAAAATTTCATTGACTTTAATTAGTTAGTGTTTAATTAGTAAATATCACAAGTTTTCGTTTGTATGGAGCACGTTCTGAATTATGTTCCCTTATTTTAATCCTTATGGGTATTTAGGTCTCAAATTCAAATGTTGACCTCATTAATTTTAAATTAACTAAAACGTTACTTATGTATTGTTCGTATCAAATCGCCTATTACATAATTAATGTATATGTGAACGGAAGGTTAATTATCTGCAATTATGCGCAATGTTAATGCATACTCCATCCGTACATTACATTAGTAAACAAGCTAGATAAGTCAATAACTGAATAAAGTCATCATAATCATATCAGCCGATAGACGTCCACTGCTGGACATAGGCCTCCCCCAAGGATCGCCACAACGACCGGTCTTGCGCTGCTCTCATTCAACGGGTTAAGGCAATATAGGTCTTTTTTTAACACTGACTGGTTTTTAAGGATACTGAACAACTTTTTCTATAGGACCAATATAAAATCGCGAAAAAACCTGTCCCTATATTTGCGTCGAGTAGGTTTGCAGTTTTGTAGCAGATTTGCTTGCGATTTCTATGTTGGTCCCATAGAGAAAGCTGTTCAGTTTGGTAGTCTAATCCCCACCATACAATCCCTGAAAAAATTGTCTGCATTAAGAAAGACCCTGTGCAAACATCAGACTGAGTTAATTTTACGAAGAATTTTTTGTCAAAAAAGCAAGTATTTACTATGAATAAGTTTATTGCACAGTGCACACATAATAATTAAGTCTTTGACTACTTATATGTGGACTGGTTACGCGTATAATTCTACTAACAAACATTTCTGCCACTTTTTGCGGGGGGCGAGGTAACATAAAATCCGCAACTTTGGATTTTATTCCCCATAACTTTAGATTCTAATTTTGAATGTTAAAAATCATGAAAAGTAGTCTCGTGTGAACCCCAAACGTTCTAAGTTCGAAGTTATTATTTCGCAATTATAGGCTGTCTCGTTTAGTGATAAGGTGTAAAATTGAATGTAAATGCACAAGATCAATTGTGCTTATACCGTGGCAGAGGGGAAATGCTACCGCAAGGCTAGTCCTTATAATAATTAGTCAAAGAATTAAGTACAAGTGTGTTTGTATGTGTGTGTGAGTGGAGAGGAAGTAAAGGACATTCAATTATGTTAGGGGAGTCTTGTAGCGGAGTAGGAAAGCAAACAATTTTGTCCGCGTGAGCAAATTAAATAAACAAGATTGTTTAGGAGTGCTTTCCATTGCTTCCTGCCTACTAGTGACCGGACTACCGGACTGTAGTAAAAATAAAAAGTTGCACCACGAACGTGTGCTGCGGAAGGCCTCTTGACACGCTTCCATAATGGTGATTCAGTGGATTGCAGTTATTAGAGCATTTATATTACTTAATTGCAACGACCGGGTGCCCACTTTATATAGCAAAATAAAAGATTATTTGTGGAAATGTTTATTAGTGTGTCTCTTGAAAGTAAAAATTCGTGACTTATCTAAGACCTCTTATACAGGGTGTACACTGTAACAATTATGCAAGATGTAAGTGACAGCCTAGCAAATACTGAAACGGTGAACTCAGACCATCAAATTAAACAACTTTCACTATGGAGCCTACCTCAAGAAACGCCAATAAAAATCTGCTGTCCCATACAAAACTGCTGTACCTACCCGACTTTAATATATGGGACAGCTGATTTTTTTTCGCGTTACCTGAGGTAGGCTCCATAGTAAAAGTTGTTCACTTTGATGGTCTGAGTTCGCCGTTTCAGTATTTGCTAAGCTGTCACTTACATCTTGCGTAATTGTTTATGTTTTCAATTCATAATTAATACATTAATGATAGAAGTAACGGTGGTTATCGTGTTGAAGGGTTCAGGATGAAATAATTTCATTTATTATCTTAATATCCTTAGCCTTTTGCGACCTTGCAAAATCAATTTTAACTAGGCAGTGATTTTATAATATTGTATAGTTAAGAACGCCGAACATAAATGTATAACTTCCTTTACATCTAAAATGATGTGGACCCTTTCATACTTTGCTCGTATAATGAAGGTAACAGTCAATTGAATTTATCAAGCTAAAGAAATCGATGGGAATTCAATCAACAATAGTTTTATTTATTTCAGGAAAGTCGAAAATCACGGTTCAGAGAAATTCCAGTTGGTAAAGAAGCTCTGGGTAAGACTGATGTAGAGTAATCCGTCCCAGTTTAGGATAATCAATAAAGTTAAGCTTCTAACAATGGCTGGTAGAAGGGACACCTCCAAATTGAGCACGAACATTCAATTAAAGTAGCCAAATATGACAACAAACGACTAGCCTTTGAACGGTTATTACGCAACACTTACTGTAAAATGTGCACGGATGAGCTTCGCAAATATAAACCGTATTTTACATGATATTACAAATGATATATCACTCCCAAAGGCATATTTTCCCACAAGTACTGAAAGAAAACTAATTTCACATGTTTCCTTGACAGGTGGCGTGATAAAACCATTCCTACAATATGCCGGGGATTGCGTGGCCAAAACTACATATCCATTTGCAGGTATATTAGGTACCTACGTATAATAGGTAGATATCTTGCAAAAATATTAATAGAAGGTTTATACAAGGTGTTACAAAACATGCTAGTATGTTTAGATCATCAAACTTAATTACTTTCAGTATGGAGCCAACATGAAAAATAATTAAAAATCTATTTATATAAAACTAATTATGTAGATTTTTTTTCGATGTTGGGCTCGATAATGAACGTTTTACAGTTTGATGGTCTAAACTACGCCATTAAATACAGCGTGGAATCGGGGTCGTAGTCGACCATCAAATTGAACAACTTTTACTATAGAGCACAAAATCGAAATCGCGAAAAGAGATCTGCTGGTTCATAGAAAACGTCAACAGCTCGACAAAAATGTAACAGCTGATTCTGTCATTTTTGATTTGAATAATTTTATTTTTGGTCCCATAATAAAAGTTGTTCAGTTTGATAGTCTAAAGTACCCTGTTCCGGCTTCAAAATGACCCAGATTCACGGTATGTTACTACCATGTTTTGTTACATCCTGAATAGGCGAGAATGAAACGCAATTCCCGTCACGATCACACTTTTCTTACTTTTGCAAGTCATTTACGCACGATATCAAGATGAGAAGATAGAATACGTCTTCATTTAAAACTTTTCAACTGCTCTTTGAGGACAATTTATAAGAATCACCGCGTATAAAGTTCAATGGAGGTAAAGTAACGTGGGAGTCCGCATGGTGCCTTTAGCAGAAAGAATTTCAGTTTCATTAAACACGTCAAAGGGGGCGGCGGAAAAGCTAAAAGAAACTTTCTTTGCCCCTAGAGGAATTGCAGTGACGGGGCATGTAATGTAATATGGACGGTTAGTATACGGTGCAACATACTAGATGCAATTTTGTGATGGGTTACTTTAAAGAGAGAGAGGCTAATATGATTTTTTCACGAGTTATAAAAAAACTTAATAGCGTTTATTGTCTTAAGATTCTGAAAAATTGTATAAAAATTAAAGTTACTAAAACCATTTTTTATTTACTTTTAATGTTTGTTACATTAGAATTGAAGAATCGAAAATAAAAAAAAGACAAAAATTATATAAATAGTCTTAATGCATTCCATTCCGTATTCTAAACACCCCTAATGTTTTTTTTTTGCGAATATCTCCAATCTACAATCGACCAATTTGAATCATGACCCATCGTAGAACCTTGTCACGATCATGTATAGTAACTTCATTAAACTTCTCTCAAACGTTACAGCAAATAGTTTGCTGTGAAAAAGTTCTACGGTGGGTAATGATCAAATTGTTCCAAGCAAAATTTTAAATTTTATGATACATATAGGGTCCTTCCTATTATGCCGACACTATTTTAAGGGGATGATCAGACTGTCAAACTGAACAACTTTCTCTAAAGGACCAACATCAAAATCGCGAAAAAAAAATCAAAACTGCAAACCTACTCAAGCCAAATGTATGGGACAGCAGATTTTTTTTTCGCGATTTCGATGTTGGTCCCATAGAGAAAGTTGTTCAGTTTGATGGTCTGATCACTCTCCTAAAAAACTGTCAGCCTATTAAGTTGGACTGGATATAGAAGATATTCGATGTTTCACGCCAATAGAAGTAGTTCCGATCTAATAGGTATATTCTAGGTACTTATTTTCGCCGTGACATTGTTTACGCGGCCGAGTTGTCACAAGTCAAAACTTTCTAAATCTTCGCAAAGCTCACCTTTCGAACTTTTAAAGTGTATTCTGATTCCAAAAGTTCAAGTATAATCGATACAGCTCGTTATTGAACTGAAAATAAAATATAATCCCAATTACGTGCAGGTTTTATTCAGAAGCAAGAGCAAGAGGGTATTGAATTGAAAATGTACGGTCTATAAAGGTGAGTTCATTTATAATAACCAATAACCCGTTGGGTAATTTTATAACTAAGCGTGCTGTTTACAATATATAGTCGCGTATGTAAATGTGCGTTTGAAGTATATGCTACCTTTTATTTAATTTTAACTATTATAAAATTGTAACAGAAGTGTGTATACATTGAAGATATTTACATGAAAAGGATTATGATATGGTTTTTAGGTATCCCGGACTCCAAATCAACCTTTTTAGAATTTTTGTCGGTCTGTTTGTTTGTTTGTATGTTTGTAACAGCATCATGCAAAAACGACTGAACCGATTTTGATGAAACTTATTTGTTTGATAGCTTATGATCTGACTTAAAATCTGGTATATTATTTCGTACCCCTATTGCAAAAACCAACTATCTGTTTTTTTTACCAAACCGGATTTTTCTATAAATTCTAGTCAGTTTTCTTCAATTATTATCCTACTTAATGAAACTAGAATAAATGCTTATTTTTAAATAACCATTAATATTTTATATAAACGCTATTATAATATATTTTTGTGTCGTCAAACTTTCAAGTGCTTAAATTTCAATAACATTTTGGTTAAATGTTGGTGCAGATAATTGGTTTTTGCAATAAAGGTACAATTTGTGCGGACGAATTCGCGGGTTAACTCTAGTGTTTCAATAAAAATGACACTGCAGAAAGTAAAACTTCAAACACTTATCTCTAAAAATATCGAAAAAACCATTTAATCAAAAATTGTTTTAACAAAATATTTGAATTTCGTCGAAACGGCTTCGTCATATCAGGTAACATGATATTTTATGATATTCGTCCAAATACTAACTAACTAAACAAAAAGCCCTGCCCGGTAACCCTGGCTCAAAATTCCGAAAGCATAAATGCACATACACGGTCCGCGGCAATGTGTGAACTTAAAAATGGCGACGGGGACCTGTACATGTCACATAGGTCAGAATTTGATTACTTTTAGTAAAATGTGAATAAGTATTTGGAATGTTTATTTTTATAATATCCCTGACTCGCGGAATAGCTTATGCATTCGCTGGTATGCTTATGCGTGACATTAGTATGATCGTCACTGCACCTAGAAGAATATAAACATACAGATAACTTATTTTTATGAAATACAATATGTGTATCAAAATGAAGAGCAGATTCTAAATATATAAATATTACAGTACTTTTATGGTACCATTTCGACACAAGACTAAAAAGTATGAAATAAACGAAATTATTAAGAAAAACAAAAATCCCGACTGTTAAAAAAAAATTAGTAACTGAAAGAGAAAAACAAGCTCTGTAGTCATTAATCAGCTTTAGGTACCAAGTTTGTTTGAGCAAATATAATTTGAATATTATCAGGTAGGTATCACAAACAAAGAAACATTACAAATTCAGTGGTTATTGTTTTGTCCCCGCCTGCAATACCTACCTAATAACATTCAAATTATATTTGCTCAAACAAACTTGGTACCTATGGCTGATTAATTATTACAGAGCTTGTTTTTCTCTTTTCAGTTACAAATTTTTTATGCAGTCGGGTTTTTTGTTTTGTTCTGTGTGGCGCGCGGCCCTGTGAGTGAATTAGATCAGGCACTGACTAATTCGCCCCGAGCGACTTTGCGGTCGGTATCTGCCGCACACGCACTATGCAAACAAAACCGTCTCGTTAGCAACAAATGTGGCGCGGTCGTGTTCAATAGCTGGCATTAGTATGAGTGGGCTCTCGTACCGCGGATTGGCCGATTGTGTTGGGTCAGTGCCTCTGACTAGATTACACCGAACACCCGGTTATACTCGATTGAGTTATTTTCTCATCTGAAGCAATCTAAGCGATGTCGGTCATAGGTCCAATTTGTCGTCTGCGCGCTGCTAGGCACCAGGTGCATGCTAGCTTGCAATCTCACGCAACTTTTCAATGCAATAAAACAAGCTATTTTCCGCGTTATGACGCTGCTTGCCTGCTACAAGATATTTTCGCAAAAGTCTTTTATTCCATTATTGCAGTATTTAAGTACCGTACATACGCCTTTCCTACGTCCTTTTCTAAAATGATATGATATAAGATTTACGTGGCAATATAGCCTTAATGTTAGTAATGTATCAATGTGCTATAAGGGTTGGTTATAAAATGTGGATTTTCTACGTGAACATTTTGTCTGAAGTTTTGACGGCTTCTGTTAGCAACATGTTGAAAAGTTATCATCAAGTTGTTTTGTACAGAATACAGAGTTAGATGAAATCTCAAACAAATGTTCTCGACTAGTGTAAGGTACTTATATTATATTATACGAGCTTTTGATTACGACATTGTCCGCGTAGAATCTCTTCGGAATAGTTATTTTTCATTAGTAGCAGACAGTATGGTAAAAATTAAATCTGTTTCATGTTGAACGACTGGTTTTCGAAAGTGAATATCGCATCCAAAGCGGTTCAGTAGTTTTCGGGTGATGTTCGAACAAAAGTTGAAGTGTGTTTTTTTTGTGTTTGTGTTTGTGTTGAAGTGTATAATTCTTGAGATATCTTAAACATATTTATTAACAAACAACGTCAAACACATTTGGTATTAATACAGGAGATTGGCAAAATCATCGACACCATCGCTGCAGCCATAATTTTAACATTAAAATAGAATATAAAAGTATTACAAAATTCTATTCGCGAAGTTCAGAAGACGAATTCCATTAAAGTATTTAATTGGTTATATATTTTTAGTGCCAAGTAATTAAAATAATTTTATGTAAAGAGACCGCTTGGAATGAACTTTAAAATTAAAGAGTTGAATTAAGCTCTTAGTCCCCGAGACTCTTGTGACGGCACAGCCATAGCCCTCGCAAATTCGAACTTCTCTTTTCGTACAAAAGCTTCTTACGAAACCTTTCCTTTGAATACTTAGAAATAAATTTATAACAAAATATACAACACATAATTTTTCAGACGGGGATGAAAGCCCAGAACCGATAATTTTCGTAATAAATCTCGAATGTTTTTTTTCCTTATTAGCTAGTGCCTTATAAACGGGCTCAAGAGAACTTGACGGAAATAAATTTTGCTGTAATGAGGCCCTCAACGTGAATGACTGTAACGCATAATGTCGACAATGGGCTTAATGACTGACGGCCGTGGCCTTTAAAAGTTCCGGCGGCCGGTTGTAATAGCATTACTTATTATACCACTTAATTGCTCGTTGCAGTATAATTATCAATGACTAGCGCTCTGTACCCAAATATAATTTAATATTATTACGCTACAAATGTCAAAATGTTTGGAATTTAATTTTAAATTACAGTTTTGACGTCATATTTTCTGAATCTATAAAAGCGTGTTATGAGCTACGGAAAAGTTACAACACATGTTTTTAAATACTGGTAATAAATAAATAGCGTCTACTAGAAATGTTCACAATTTCCCGTAGAAATCTATTCGTAACGATGTTTGTTTTCTCGGAAATAAATAAACGGAGAGCGTTAGGGTGGAACAAGTAAAAGCCCCATGCACATCGAACTACGGAATGGTCTATAAAACCAGTCGTAAATGACCTACTAGTCACCCTCCAAGAGGAAACAAATAAGTCTAACCGAAGAATGAGAGTAGTTACAACATGTGACGCAAACTTCTGTGGAATACCTACGATAAAATATTATGGAATTTGTTTTTGTTACAACAGAATCTATAAGATACAAAACATGTTCAAAAATAACGTAAAACCAGAAAATTTCTGTGAAATACCGATAATGATCAGAGTACTTTCTGAAATTCAGATTTTTGAGTTTGCATTCAAATGGGAAAAAAATACTTATTTCATTTAAAAGTATCATAATTATGTATTTAACTATCATTCAATTTAGAACAAGATTGTTTGTGACAGACAGGTGTTCCGTTCATTTTCTACCACGCCTCGTAGAGTATTGAATAATATACTATTGTCCCATCTACCAAAGAAAATACATACCTAATAGTAATATTAAAAATGTATGTCTTTTCTATTCAAGAAATTATTAATTAAGATAATGTTACCCAAATAAGTGCTGTTAGTTAAAACCCAGAAGATCTTCAGGGGGTCCACCATATCTGCGCTTGCAGATAGCACCAACGGCGCTTCACCGCATGGCGCACTCAGTCAACGATCACATACACAAATCTTTCGATAGGCAACACTCATCTATATTGCAAGTAATTAAAACACAAAATCACGTGTCACTTCATATTCGCTTCAGAACATGGGTTGTATGGTACGAATAGGGAGGAAAAGTAGAGGAACGCGAGAGGCGGGCAGTTGTAGGACGCCCCGAAGCGTACTGCCGACGCCGCGGCTCTCTCTGACGCCCGCCCCTACATCCTACGAGCACCACACTACCCCGGCTAGTATGCATGCTTCAAAACGAACATTATCAAACAAAACAACAACCTTATAATCAATATCAGCAAATTGAAAATTTTACTAATAAATCTTTGCAGGTCGCTGATTTTGTAGAAAACATTTTACTCTGTTTATTTGGTTCTGTTTTGATAAACGCGATGCCAATCTATTCCAACTACAATTTCCGATAGTTGAGAAAACAATAATCATTCCAACATAAATATTATAATCGACTACTCCCCAATACCTATACAACAACATTATCGTTGAGAGCCTACAAATAATCAATTAGGCACAAATTAATGTCCCGGAGTGTTAAAGCTATCTGCGTAATTAATTTGCACCTTTCGGCCGATAGGTCCGACGATTAAGTCTACGATTGGTCCGATTTAATGCGAAGTATAGTACTTTGGAATCTGATAAGATTTGCTATTAATCAAGGAATGAGTCGTCCGATTGCGACGCGGGACGATCCATTAATCGGGCAGCGAATTGGACGCACGAGGTTCATTCCACAGGCTCCAATCTTCGCTGTCATCATGTTTTATGAAATTAGGGATAGAAGGTCGTTATCACCTTTTTAATAATGAGTCATTAAAGCTATCGAGGTATAATCCGAATGTACGTTGAATAAAGTAGGTCTCATTTGCTAACTTCCTGAAAGTTTTATTGTTTCGGAAATCAGGCCGTTTTGTGGCAAGTCTAGCTCGGTAGTTTCTATGGGGTAGAAAACTTCGCCAAATAACGCTCGCTGCCATGCCACACGTAATTATCCCCACGATTGCTTCATGATAAACAACTTTTTGTTGCCAGGCGCTCACCATCTCTTCGGTTATCGGTTATAATTTCAAAAAATAAAGCTCCAAGGGCGTTTTTATGTTGCGTGCCTGCATACAAAGTTATTAATTAACAAAGTCAACAAAATTCAGCAAACGCTCAGAATACAAACAATCTCAGAGACGAGAGGAATTTCACGAAAAATATCGTTTAGTCCGAAATTATAACCATGCAAGGGTAAAATTAATGTTTTGGTATGAGGTTTGAGAACCTCGCCAAACCAAAATATTCATTTTGTGCTGTTAAAATATTTGAATACTATTCAAAAAACTAAACTTTATAAAGAAAAATTTTAATATGTAGTTCCAACCAAGCCTTATTATAAAATAATTTCAGAATCTCACTGTATTTTTTATAATTTCTCCAGTTCTGTTACGTGGGGAATACGTAGTGACAAAATACGGGAGAATATTTTTGTAGAAAAGTAGGTGCGACTTGTCTATAAAAATATTTCTCACTAGCGACCCGCCCCGGCTTCGCACGGGTTTGTTTTTTTAAATAAAATATGTGAAAGAATTATTCAGATCGGTTCAGTAGATTCGGAGCCTATTCAATACAAACAAACAAAAAATCTAATATTTCCTCTTCATATTATTAGTGTAGATGTAGAATAAAAATATAGGTAATAGAAATTTCGTATTGATACTTCTCACAATATTTGATCATAAATTAAACATTACACTCCATCGATCTAATGTATTTTTTAGGATTCCGTAGTCAACAAGGAACCGATATAGTTTCACCATTTCCGTGCGTCTGTCCGTATATCTGTCCGTGGCTTAGCTCAGAGACGCTTAGTACTAGGAAGCTTTAATTTGACATGGATATGCATATTGATCACGTCGACAAATTGGTAGAATAAAATCTTTAAAAACAAATTCCCCTACACAGTGGGGATGCAATTTTTTTTCTCGTATGTCCCATGGTGTGGGGTGTCGTTAGATGGGTCGTTCAAAAACATGCCTTTATGTAAAACCATTTTTCGATTCAGGGATCCGTTACTAAAATATTAAGCTTCAAAGTGAAAATTTTTGTTAGAGACAAGTTCCACTCGTAGCACTCATTCACCTACTTATGAGTGAGGAGGACCGGACTACTAAACTAAAACGTTTATCCATCCAAAGGCGTACACTAGCGAACACTCCAAAGGTTTCGGAGACAAAGCTCTACTAGGTACTCAACCAACCAAATTGACGACACAAAAGTAAATTCATTTTTTTCAACAAGTTTTATTAAGTGGGTTAGGACATTGCAGGCCGAATCACCTGATTGTCTGAAAAGAAAGATGATTCCGTGCATCGGATGGCACGTTAAGCCGTTTGTCCCGGCGACTATCTCTCGTGGTAGTAGTCGTTACATAAAAAACCACGTCAGAGGCCGTAAGGCGGTCTGAAAAAACTCTGACACCAGGGCTTGCCCACACGATAAGAAGAAGATTAAGTGACAATTCGATCCTCGTTTATTCACTAATCATAACTACAGTTATAACGTGTTAAAACATTATAAAATGGAGTAGCAGGCTATTAAACAAACACGGAAAATGTTGTAGGTATGAGAAGTGAAATGAATTCTTATTAAGGGGGAAATAAGCCTAAGCAGTTTTACATCCGGTGCAAATATCTCTTCATCAAATTTCCTTGTAGGTAGGGGATATTATTAACCTTGGGTCCATCCGGATCTGGGCAAATCCGCATCTATCTTCTAATCTATTAGATACCGGATGTCAGAATAAAACATCTACTTTTTCGTTAAGTTAGAGAATAAAGGAGTTGGCGAAAAAATAACGGACTCAAGTCACATATTATTTTATAGGTACGCTCAACTCTTTGGAATTAATTTACTGACAATGAACATTTTTTATTTATCTTACTTACACAACAATGTTATGTTGTACCTATTTAATTTTGAACAACTTTGTGAAAAACGCACTTTGAGCGCACTTTGGTTACATAATATCTCTGACTACCTCCTCGGGGAATATAGTCGTGAGCACATGCATGCACTTTGAGCGCAAAGATACGAATAAAAATAAAAAAACCGGTCAAGTGCAAGTCGGGCTTCTCGCGCACTGAGGGTTTCGTACCGCACCACCACAAAACAAATTAACTTACAAAAAAGTTTTGTTTTCTCCGGGACCTTTACCGCGAGACAGAATCACACTTGGCCGTTTTTTATTATTAAATTTGTTGTTAATACTGTCGAGTTTGCTTGATCTATAATCACACGAAGTTTGATGCTTGTATGTATTACCGTTTTTACGATAGAGCGAAAAAAAAGTTGATAAAAACTAGTTTCTTATATGAGGGCCACTATATTTTTTTGACATTTCCATTATTTTTAGCAAATCCGCCATAATAATGCCAAAAAAATTTCAGCTATCTAGCTAATACGGTTCAAAAGTTACAGCCCTAAATAGGTAGGACAGACAGACGGGAGAACGGACGGACAACGTAGGCTTATGAATAGGGTCCTGTTTTCACCCTTTGGGCACGGAACCTTAAAAAAGGACAAGATTAATATTTTGATCAAAAGGGATAACAAAGAAGAAGTTTCGTATTCGAAAACCATGGACAATTTACTTAAAATGAAACCTAGTAATTTATCAATTGTTTGTTAAGGATGAAATGAATGAAAAATAACCGAAGATTAAATGAAAAATACATGAAGAAGTGTATGTGTGTGTGCCTTTTGTTGAGTTTAGTAATTTTTATTTAAACTCGTTTCCTAGAGCTTCTCGTTTTCTTTCAAAATACCTCTTATTTTCAGATAAAATGAGAAGCTCTCCAGATTTGTTTCTTAAAGAATTTCTGTTTTCAGAGGGGCTATAGTTGAGAACCTATTATTATGTAGGTAAGTAATACAAATAAAGTCGGCTATATGTTGACTCTGGACGAAGCTATTGTGTGGCACCGCAGTGGGTTTGTGCTTAAGTTAGAAAATTCTCATAAAATTGAAGTATACAGCCCTTCCGCTATGGCCTAAAATATCACAATAGACACCATCCCGCCTCACTTGAACTGTGATGTATTGTATAAAACTTTTATCCTTCCTTATACATATTCGCATTCTCAGCAACAAAGTATGACAAACAAGCTATATAAATTTAGCGCTATGGATTCAGGTTAGTTCGTTCACTGTTTACCAAACAACAATATGATTTATCCAAATATTTATCACCCAGTTCCTATATATTGCTCAATAAAGTAGTTATTTAATAAGTATATAAATAGTTAATTTAATTAAGCACCATTTTCCCGTGAGAAACCAAAAAAATTTCGCGAAAGTCACCAACTAATTTGGGCTCGTTGCTTTCGGTCACCGGGGACGAAGTGATTATTCTTGTCTAGGAAACAGTGAGCAATCACACACAATATGTGTAGGACGAAAGCCAAGTGATAAAGTAGTCGACTAAGCCGAGCAGGTTGTTTCGAGAGCTGGCCAACTCGAGCTTCCGTCCTACAAAACCTTGTAGCATTTTCCATTACACAGTTCCATCGTTACCGATAAGTGGAGACTCGACTAAGTATTTACCCACGCTATTGCGTTGCACTATTGCACAATTTCGATCTGCACAACATCGGGACAGTAATACGGTTAGACACGAACCACTTGGCGTAAAGCAGTGCCTTTATTAATTTGCCCTAGTCCAAAGACTACGATGTCATGCTCTGTTGAAACTAAATTATTTTTGTATGCGATGGTGTGCGGCTGCTCTAGTTCTTGATTAATTAATCTTCAAGGGACATTATCACGATCTAGTATTCCACTCAGGTATTACATGAAATATATTAATAAAGTATAGCAGGCTAAGCTAATGAAATTTGTAACTTAGGATAGATGTTGCTACAAGCTTGGGTAATTCAGTAACTTAATCATGCGATAATATGTCTAACGCAATATATTGATACCAGTTTCTGACAAGACAAGCACAAGATAATTGTGGCGACGTGCTATGAATAATAATTTCATTACTAGATAATAAGCTAGGTCACAGTTAAGGTTGCCATCTGACTGAGTCTCTGACATTGGGTGAAGTCAAATTGTGGTTTTTATCAAATTCGTAATTACATTTAAATGAGAGATTCATTAGCATTTTGAAACACTGATTTGTTTGGTGGAATCAGAATATATAAATATTCATTGAACATTGTAATTAGTTTTCGAACATTCGATAAATATGTTTTTCAAATATTAGCTCTTTCGAGGAGGTTTCTCTCAGTATCACTCTAGGATAAGCATTTAAAAAAGAAAAATGTTTCTTTTTTTGTGAAGCAGTAACCCTAACAGGAAACTTGAGCGGAGGGTCTCTCGGCCTCCACCACAATGCTCCGCAAACAGACAGGCTAATAGGATCCAAACGCATTAAATTAAATTTTAAAATTAACTTTTGGATTAGTCCTTTTAATATTACCCCAACGAGGATAAATACTGTAGATAAGTTTTAAACACAGTCGTGTTAAAACTTAAGTATAGTTCACTTTTAACACAATTTAAAATAACGTTGTTTTTCATATAAAATATTCATAGACTCTTGTTT